>OZ005737.1:0-137500 GCA_963930755.1 Eudasyphora cyanicolor | reverse complement strand
CCGGCTATAACAAGTACAGCGGCTCCTGAAACAGTGCGGTATGCGGACGTTATTCTGAGTGCAGACGTCCGTTGGACTGCTAGCAGAGCATTTGCTCTTTTTCTCCACCTCATTGCCTCTCCCCATACCTCGCATCCATATAAGAGAATGCTTGTGCTCGTCTCCATCAGCAATCTGCGTTTGTTTTGGGTTGGGCCACCTATATTTGCCATTAGTCGGCTGAGCTGTGCTGTTATCTTCGCTGATTTTGTGGCTGCATGCTGTATCTGGTTTGAAAATGTCATTTTTGGGTCTAACCTTATACCTAGATAGTTCACACATTGTTTAGTATGAAGGGTGACATCACCGATATTGAAGTCGACCGCCGTCGGTATATGTCTCCTGGTAAGAAGGAGCAGTTCCGTCTTCTGGGTAGCTAGGCTGAGTCCATGGGAGTCTAACCACGCCCGCGTTCTTATCATGACTTGCCTGAGTTTCCGTTCTGCTTCCTCAGTATCTCTCGCGCTGATCACAGCAGCAATATCATCAGCGTAGCCCACAAGGAAAGTGTCCTGCGGCATTTCCATGCGCAGTATGTCGTCATAGCTTACGTTTATGTTCCGCTGCCCTTCAATTGTGTTGTATATTAGTTCCCTGTTATTTAGGTAGTCTCTTATTATACGCCTTAGGTATACTGGTATTTGGAAGCGTGACTCTAGTGCTTGGAAAACGTCCGTCCACCTGAGGCTGTTGAAAGCGTTTCTGACATCCAGAGTCGCTAGTAGTATCAGAGGTCTGCTGAAATGATTCTGCTGTTGCGCAGCTTCGAATGCATGAACAACATCTCCCAGGGCACCTACGGTAGACCTGCCCGGTCTGAAACCGTGCTGTCTCTCCGAGAGCCCTCCCTTTTCGTTTATGGCCTTTAGCAGCCTTGGTTTGATAAGCCTTTCTAGTAGCTTTCCAGCAGTATCGAGCATGCATAGAGGCCGGTAAGCTGATGGTGAGTCTGGGTCACCTTTCCCTTTGCTTATGAGCACAAGTTGTTGTACCTTCCAGATTTTGGGGAACGTTCCTTCCATTAGACATTTGTTGAAAGTCTTAAGAAGTAGGTCCGGGCGTTTCTGTGCTATTTCCTTTATTGCTTCGGTAGGGATGCCGTCGGGGCCTGGCGTCTTTCTTGGTTTTAATTTCGAAGCTGCAACGATGAGCTCTTCCGTTGTGAATAGCGGGATTATATCATCTACGGCTGTTGGTTCTACTTCAAGACAATCGTGCGTTGGGAAGAGTGATATTACAATCTGCGTCATTTTGTCTTCATTCATCGGTGGTGTGGGGCGTTTGGGGCAGAGTTTCTCCATTACGAGTTTGTAACCGGTTCCCCAGGGGTTCGAGTTTATGTCGTCTCGCAGCGCTTCCCATAGCCTTCTTTTGCTGTCGAGAATTTTTTCTTGCAGTTTTCTCTTCGCCTCTTTGTACGAAGCCCTCTCGTTTTCCCCATCGCCTCGCCCTCTAGCTCGCGTGAGTCTCCTTCTGCGTTTGAGGCACTCGCTTCTTGCCTTTGAGATCTCTTCGTTCCACCAGTGCACAGCATTTTTCCCCCGTCTGTCTATTTTGACTCTGGGCATTGCCTTGTCGCAGCTTTTTTGTATTATCTTTGTTAAGAGCTCAGCGCTTCTGGAAGCGTTTAGTGTATCCGGGGCCGTGTTTGTCCTTCGCTCTACTTCTTCTGACAATAATAATAATAATAATAATAATAATAATAATAATAATAATAATAATAATAATAATAATAATAATAATAATAATAATAATAATAATAATAATAATAATAATAATAATAATAATAATAATAATAATAATAATAATAATAATAATAATAATAATAATAATAATAATAATAATAATAATAATAATAATAATAATAATAATAATAATAATAATAATAATAATAATAATAATAATAATAATAATAATAATAATAATAATAATAATAATAATAATAATAATAATAATAATAATAATAATAATAATAATAATAATAATAATAATAATAATAATAATAATAATAATAATAATAATAATAATAATAATAATAATAATAATAATAATAATAATAATAATAATAATAATAATAATAATAATAATAATAATAATAATAATAATAATAATAATAATAATAATAATAATAATAATAATAATAATAATAATAATAATAATAATAATAATAATAATAATAATAATAATAATAATAATAATAATAATAATAATAATAATAATAATAATAATAATAATAATAATAATAATAATAATAATAATAATAATAATAATAATAATAATAATAATAATAATAATAATAATAATAATAATAATAATAATAATAATAATAATAATAATAATAATAATAATAATAATAATAATAATAATAATAATAATAATAATAATAATAATAATAATAATAATAATAATAATAATAATAATAATAATAATAATAATAATAATAATAATAATAATAATAATAATAATAATAATAATAATAATAATAATAATAATAATAATAATAATAATAATAATAATAATAATAATAATAATAATAATAATAATAATAATAATAATAATAATAATAATAATAATAATAATAATAATAATAATAATAATAATAATAATAATAATAATAATAATAATAATAATAATAATAATAATAATAATAATAATAATAATAATAATAATAATAATAATAATAATAATAATAATAATAATAATAATAATAATAATAATAATAATAATAATAATAATAATAATAATAATAATAATAATAATAATAATAATAATAATAATAATAATAATAATAATAATAATAATAATAATAATAATAATAATAATAATAATAATAATAATAATAATAATAATAATAATAATAATAATAATAATAATAATAATAATAATAATAATAATAATAATAATAATAATAATAATAATAATAATAATAATAATAATAATAATAATAATAATAATAATAATAATAATAATAATAATAATAATAATAATAATAATAATAATAATAATAATAATAATAATAATAATAATAATAATAATAATAATAATAATAATAATAATAATAATAATAATAATAATAATAATAATAATAATAATAATAATAATAATAATAATAATAATAATAATAATAATAATAATAATAATAATAATAATAATAATAATAATAATAATAATAATAATAATAATAATAATAATAATAATAATAATAATAATAATAATAATAATAATAATAATAATAATAATAATAATAATAATAATAATAATAATAATAATAATAATAATAATAATAATAATAATAATAATAATAATAATAATAATAATAATAATAATAATAATAATAATAATAATAATAATAACAATAATAATAATAATAATAATAATAATAATAATAATAATAATAATAATAATAATAATAATAATAATAATAATAATAATAACAATAATAATAATAATAATAATTTTTTTTTTTTTTTTTTTTTTTTTTTTTTTTTTGCGGGTTAAGGTGGGAAAATGCCTTTGTGCATTCACGTTGAGCCGTCGCCCTGCGTGATATGTCGGACTCGTTCTTCATACCGACTAAAAACCCACCTTTTGCACCTCTGGGAGATACCTCCACCTCGGCACCGCTTTCGCATTACTTCGAGGTGGCTCCCTCGTGGTCGTTTGACCCTCGTCTACAAACAGCTTGCGTCCAAGCCCCGCGTTTATCCTTAAATCTGCTTTAAGTGAAGTCCCGGGTATTCGTTTTCGTTTTTATACGTTATCTAAATCTTTCTTTTTTCTTCTTAGAACATGTTCACAATATCTCGCAATAACGTTCCACCTTTCCTCGTCTTGTAACATTTTATCTGTGAGGTTTTCTACAGTGATGTGACCAATTTGTCTTTCTACCGCATCCCGGTTTTCCGCCCACCGGCAGCATTGGAAAAAAGTGTGTTCCGCGTCGTCTATGTACTGTCCTGTTTCGTATATACAGAAAGGAGTATTACACTTGCCCATTTTGTGAAGATATTTCCGGAAGTATCCGTGTCCGGATAGCAACTGCGTTATGTAGTAATTTGTATCCCCGTGGTTCCTGTTTACCCATTTATCAATATTTGGGATAAGTTTCGCAGTCCATCTTGCATGCCTTTCGCTGTTCCAACGTTCCTGCCACTTCTGGATTGCCTCGTCCCTTACTACCGTTGACGTAGATGCTTCCATTTGGTTGCTTTGCTTCAATGCAAACAGTTTCATACGTTCCTCTGCGTGTATGTCTATTGGTAACATGCCAGCTATTATTTGAACGGCCGCAGCTGATACGGTGCGGTATGCTGATGCTACGCGTAGTGCTGCTGTTCGTTGTGTTGCTATGAGCTTTTGAGCTCTACACTTGGCCTTTAAAGAACCTGCCCATATCTCGCTTCCGTAAAGGAGAATGCTATTGCAGGCTTCCATTAATAGTCTTCTCTTTCTCTGGAGCGGTCCTCCTACATTTGCCATCAGTCTGCTCAGCTGGGATGTTATTTTGCTCGCTTTTGTTGTTGCATACTGGATCTGATGCGAAAACGTGAGTTTCGAATCCAATCGCATACCGAGGTAGTTTACCATTTTCTTTGTAGAGATAGTGACATCGGCAACTCTCATGTCGATCACTGTGGGGATATGTCGTCTGGTGAGTAGTAGCAGTTCTGTCTTATGTGTGGCTAGTTGTAATCCATGATAGTGCAACCATGATTTTGTCCGAATCATGACTTGTCTGAGTCTACGTTCAGCGTCCTCTGTACTTCTCGCCTGTATTACCGCTGCGATGTCATCCGCGTAGCCTACTAGGAAAGTATCCTCAGGCATTTCAATTCTAAAAATCTCATCATAGCTGGCATTCCACAGATCTGGGCCTAGGATAGACCCTTGTGCGGCCCCTGATGTCACTTGCGTTCTTCTTATCCCCGCGCTGGTGTTGTATGTCAGCATCCGATCCTTTAGGTAGTTTCTTACTACTCTCATCAGGTATGCGGGTACCTGGAAATCTCTCTCTAATGCTTGTAAAACGTCCGTCCATCTTAAACTGTTGAACGCGTTTTTAACGTCGAGTGTCGCAAGGAGAATGACAGGTCTGCTGTGATGATTTCTCTCCTGGGCAGATAAAACCACATCAACCACATTCTTGAGTGCTCCCATTGTAGACTTTCCTGGTCGAAAGCCGTGCTGTCTTTCGGATAGTCCTCCCTTCGTGTTGATAGCTTCTTCAAGGCGGGGCTTGATGAGTCTCTCGAATAATTTTCCGGCGGTGTCGAGCATGCATAATGGTCTGTAAGATGACGGCTCCTTTGGGTCTCCTTTTCCTTTACTAATGAGAACCAGCTTTTGCTCTTTCCAGGGCTCTGGAAAGACTCCTTCTGCTAGGCAGCAGTTATACATATTAAGTAGTATATCCGGTCGCGTATTAGCTATTTCTTTTATGACCTCAGCTGGAACGCCATCAGGGCCTGGCGCTTTTTTGCTCTTCAGCTTGCGTGCTGCTTTCTTTAGTTCTTCTTCTGTGAAGAGTGTGAGGTTTGATATATCTTCATGGACTGGGTCATCGTTTCTGGCATCATGGGTTGGAAAGAGCGTTGTCACAATATTTTGCATAGTGCTCTCGTCCATTTCGTTTACTGGGTTTTTCATACCAAGCTTCTTCATGACAATCTTGTACCCGAGACCCCACGGGTTTCGGTTTATGTCATCTCGTAATTCCTCCCATTGGTCCTTTTTGCTGATTTGGATGACTTTGCAAAGACTTTTCTTTGCTTCCTTGTAGTTAGCGAGTTCTGTTTCTGCCGATCCTCTGCGCCTTGCTCTGGTTAGTTTTCTTCGATGTTTAATGCAGTTTCGTCTTGACTCTTCGATTGAGTCATTCCACCAGTGTACGGCTGCTTTCTTTCCATTCGGTTTTGTTATTTTTGGCATCGCTTTGTTGCACCCTTTGGCAATGATGTCCATTGTGTGACTCACTATTTGCTTAGCGTCTCTATCGGTTGGAAATCTTTCCATTTGCCGGTCGATTTCCCCAATTAGAGCGGATGCGTTAAGTCTGTTTACGTTCCACTTGCGGGTACTCTCAGTCGTCTTCCTTAATGTAGTCGCTCTTCTTGTTTGCAGATCATATGATATGTACTGGTGGTCGCTGGCTGTATATATCTCGAGGACTTTCCAGTTATCGACTTTGTTGGCGAAGTTCTCCGACACCAGGGTAATATCTGGTATGGTTCCCTCGCATCCGTGTCGTCTGAATGTGGGTACACTTCCAACGTTTGCTATGGTCAGACCTACTCTAGCTGTCATTTCTAAAATGCTCCTTCCTCTTGAATTTGTTGTTCTTGAACCCCATTCTACGGCACGGGAATTAAAATCGCCTGCCACAACGATTTTTCCTTCGATTTTTCTTATTTCGTCCTCGATAGCGTCCAGCTTAGTCTGGAATTCGCTAATACTATCATTGGGGGTGAGGTAACAGCTTACTAGGGTGATTTCGTCTATCTCGGCCCACACAAAGCCATTTCCTTGGCCAGTGGTTTTTGGTCGTACCGTGCTATTGCTCGGTATCCATATTGCGGCTGTTTCTGATACGTCATTTAACCAGAGCCCGCTAATCTTTTTTGCATATTGTTCACTAATAATTGTGATGTCTGTATCCTGTTCTATTGCTATTTGCGGTAGGAGGGCGTCCGCAACCTTGCTTCTATGCATATTCAGTTGAAGAATCTTCAGCGTGCCTGTTGCTGGTTTGCATTACAGCTTCTTGTCCCTGGTACGTGATCCACCCGATTTTTTCCTTCTTGCAGGCAGACGCAACACTTCGGACTGTTTTTGCATTCTTTTAGCTTGTGCCCTATCTCGCCACATCGAATGCATAGCCCCATACCCTTCCTGTCAGGTCCTTTGCATTCAAATTGTCTGTGACCGACACCAAAGCATCTATAGCACCGTTTTGTTTCTTCGCGATACCTCACTCTACAATTCGTCACTCCAATTTTGATTCGCTCTGTCTCCAAAATTTTGTTTGCACCATCCACGGGCAGTGAGACGAAAGCTCTTTTCTGTTCTCGGTGATTTGTTGTTGTTAGGTGTACACCAACGTCTGCTGCTGCTATTGCGGTGACCTTATTGATGGCAAGCTGAATCTCTTCAGTTGTAGACAAGGCATCGAGGTCTTGAATCTCAATCGTGGCCTTAGGCTTTCGTTCTTCTACAGTTGCGGCTTCTTTTAATGTCCCTTTTATGGCCTCGCAAAATTTTGCCTTTTCTCCGCCTTTTCCCATCACCAGTAGGATTGCTCCTGTTTTGGTTTTGCTGATTGAGCGGATAGCAACATCTGTTTCCTCTGGTTTGACATTTTGTCTAAGGTTTTTAAGTACCTCGGAGTAGCTGTGGCCCCCGCAGGGCTTAATGATGACTGCTTCTGCCCGCTTCTTTGGTCTCTTTTTCTTCTGACCTTTTTTCTTCGGAGTGCTTCTCTCTCTCCTATGTGTTTTGGTATCGGTTGGAGGATTATCTGCTTGTTGGTCCGAGCATGTAGTTAAGGTGGCTTTTTCCTTAGCTTTTTTACCAGGATTTTCTTCAGCTGGGCTTGTTGCGCCTCGTTTTTTATTAGTCGTCGAGGGCGTTAGAATAGCATCCGGGTAGTGTCTGTTCTTCGGAATGTTTTTGCTAGATTCTCTCTCCTTCTCCGCGGCTTTCCAGTTTCTGCGATAATCTCCGATGACGTCAAGCAGCTCCTCAAGCTCGGTGACTCCATTTTGGACGTCTCTACTTATGTTTCTCTGTTTGCTCATCGCTTGTCGTATCATGCGGAGAGCCTTCTTGCACCTTCCGAGAGCTTCTTCTTCCGAGTACCTCATTTTGAGAATAAATTCTTGCCGAGGGGAACTATTAAAAACTTCATTTCGCCCCTTTCTCATATCTGTGGCATTGACCTGTTGTGGGACTAGGGTTACATCTTCTTCTCCCTCTTGTATATCCGCGGTGGATCGCGGAGTTTCTACTGATGAGCACAATGTCTTTGAGTTATGTTTGAGAATAAACTCTGGTCGAGGGGAGCAATTATCCTCGACACCTTGCTGGATTGTAGGTTCTGCTGGCATCATCACAGATGTAACTGTGTTAATGTCTTTAGATCTATTCTGGCCGGCTCCTGATGACGTTGACGTCTCTGCTGGCGAACGTAAGGTCTTCGCACTGCTCCGGAAAGCGAGAGCGATATCCTCTTCTTCTTTTTGGTATTTGTTTAGGGTTGACAGTTTGGATCCCACGAGTGTCGGATAATGGATGTCCACCAGGGCAGAGATCCGTGTACCCTGGCAAGTCTAATTTAAGCTGGAGGTCGACAGGTATCCAGAGTCCGCATATTCGAGACCAAACGCCCTCTTGGCCATGCATCCATTGGCATATGCTGTTCCACCGTGGAGTTAGGGTATTTTATAGAGTTTACTTCTCTTCGCCCAGCATACTTAGTCAGGCCTAGCAGAGACATGACCGTACTAGGTACCTGCTTCCAGTCGCCGCCACAAGGAGGCGTATGCTGCACTGCCAACTGTATGCGCCGTTACGGAGCGTCCACTTATGTATTACGCTGACTGTCAGGACGATTTACTAGGTAGTCGAGCTTGCAGTTGTAGCGCCTACACATAGGTGTGACACGTAATTCCCCCGATGCATCAGCCGGCTGACGACCAATAATAATAATAATAATAATAATAATAATAATAATAATAATAATAATAATAATAATAATAATAATAATAATAACAATAATAATAATAATAATAATAATAATAATAATAATAATAATAATAATAATAATAATAATAATAATAATAATAATAATAATAATAATAATAATAATAATAATAATAATAATAATAATAATAATAATAATAATAATAATAATAATAATAATTATAATAATAATTATAATAATAATAATAATAATAATATATATATATATATATATAGGGTTTTCCAACAAGAGGTGTTATTTTGAATCAGCCGGTATTTCGGTAGCTGTCACTTTTGAAGCTCTTATTCTTTGACATTTGACAAGAAACTACGCCATTACTAAAAATGGAACGATACACGATTCAACAACGCATTGAAATTATTAAAATTCGAAAAATCGCAAATCATCGAAAAATCATCTTGATTGATGAGGCCCATTTGCACGTCGGTGGCTACGTCAACAAGCAGAATTGTCGCGTCTGGGGCTCGGAAAACCCAAGAGTTATTGTTGAGAAGCCTCTCCATCCTCAACGTGTGACTGTTTGGTGCGGTTTATGGTCCGGCGGGGTCATTGTATACGTCAACAAGCAGAATTGTCGCGTCTGGGGCTCGGAAAACCCAAGAGTTATTGTTGAGAAGCCTCTCCATCCTCAACGTGTGACTGTTTGGTGCGGTTTATGGTCCGGCGGGGTCATTGTACCTTACTTTTTCGAAAATGAGGTTGGATCAACAGTTACGGTGAATGGATTGCGCTATCGAGAGATGATTAATGATTTTTTATGGTCGGAGTTGGATGGTATTGACCTGGACAACGTTTACTTTCAACAAGATGGCGCTACGTGCCATGCAACGAAACCATTGCTCTGTTACGGGAAAGTTACCGGACCGTGTTATCTCTCGAAGAGGTGATCACAATTGTCCACCGAGATCTTGTGATTTAACACATTGCGACTTCTTCCTTTGGGGCCACGTGAAAGATAAGGTCTATGCCAACAGCCCAGCGTCGATTCAAGACCTCAAAGATAGAATTCGTGGCTGACATAGGGCAGCCACTTTGCGATTTTGTTATGGAAAATTTCATGAAAAGAATATGGTTCTGTAAGCGTGGTCGTGGTGGCCATTTGGCTGATGTTGTTTTTCATTATTAATGGCATACCCTCCTCTTTATTATGAAATAAACATCCGATCATTTATCTCAAAAAGTGGCATTTTTCATTGAATACCAAAATAACACCTCTTGTTGGAAAACCCTTTATAAGATAACTAGAAGAAATTAAATTCGAAAAATCTGGAACGTTTTGAGTCATTTTAAAACAAAATATATTTGGACAAATTTCTAAACATTAATTTGATTTGTGTATAAACACATATTTCGTTTGAAAAAATTAGTTCGCAAATATATTTTGTTGTAATATATTAATATATGCCTTCCCAATAAATCTTATTGATTTCCAAATAAAAAAATTTTTTCTCAGAAATATATAATATTTGAAAATTTGTGTATATTTTCCTTCGATTCAATTTTATTAAAAAAGGCAATTTCGTTCCGTGTACTTTAAGGTGGTTTTAGCTTTGGTATTTTATGCGTTACAAACATCTGGCAAAAACAAACTTATAATATTCTGTATCAATGTAAATTCTTGCGGCCAATTTTAATCTTTGTTTTCGCTTCCCTGGACCCGGTTCTGACCAGGATCGGCTTCTAGTAACCCAAGGGTTACTAGGGTCCCGACGACTCTTGTAGGACACTATAGTGTGACCATGCATTATTTTACGTGAGTTTTCGCTTCCCATAAAAACCCGATTATGATTGGAAAGGAAGCAGCTATTATTGGAATTTTCTTCTGCCATACAAAATAATAGCTGCTTCCTTTCCAAAATAATCTTGTATACGTTTAAACAATCTTTTTATACCCGGAAATTAACACGGGGATAAAAACTTGATACGGATAAAAGTCTTAAACCGGCAACCCTTTTTGTATTCGACATTTTGAAAAGAAGATAAACAAAAAAAATATTTTTTAATTCTAAAAAAACAAATGGTTTTCGGACCATTTTTCGTTTTGGACGGTGAGACCAAAAAAATATTTAAAGTGATTAACTATTACCCGCGGCGTTAATTAACAGTGATTTAAAAACATAAAATGTGCACCCTACTCAAATATTACAAATCGTTCCAATTGAATTCGGTATGAACTATGTAAGAAAATTCTTGTACATCACAAATTAAAAAGAAATTTATTTCATTAATTTCATCATTCATCATTTCATCATTCAGAGCATATCTTCACCCATAAAGAAGTATATATGTCTTTAAAATGTGCTTCTAAATATATATTTTATTAACCGGCAAGACGTTTTTATGTCTCATATATACGGGACGAAAGGAAAGCAGCTACTATTACACCGTGCGACACCAATTTTTGGTCATGAAAATCTCTACATAACTCTGAAAGCTGACAAAAAACAAAACAAAACTGTAACTCAGTTTTTTATTTTCTGGTCGAGTTCGCGTTTAAAAGGACATGACATTTTTTAAGGATATGATTTTTCCAAAAAATTTTGTAATTTTTCTGAAAGTCATAGTAAGACAATATTGGTGTCAACTAAAAAAGCACATTTTGGTCTATCTAAATACTATTTTTGTTTTTAAAAAGTGAAACTAAAAACTTGCAAAAATGGCCTTACAAATTTTAGTCCTTCCTTATCCTTTAAGATCCATGGTAGAAAATTTTGAAAGAAATATATTGTGCGGATCTTACTGTTCAGTTATTCATATCCAAATTTTAGCATTCTACGTTGATAAGTTTGTTCTTTAATAACAAACTCCTTCGGTGTTTGAATTCCTTATAACGTTTTTAATTTATATACATATATGTACATATCGTCATCAGAAACGAAAAAGGGCCTATCATCATGTTTGAACATTTTACAGGAGAAGAACATTTTACAGCTAAATAAAATGAAAAGTGCCTTCGTCAGAAAAACGGTGTGTTCAGGATAGTATCTAAACATAATGATGCATATATAAAATCACACAAACATGATTTATAACATGTTTGTGAAAATTGCGTGAAATAGGATTTTTTAACTATGAAAAAAGAAGTAATTTGTTGTTAGGCCCTTTTGAATTTCGTTAATAAATTCGCCATTTTTAATATTACGCAGCTAAAATTTGTCAGGATGTGCATTTTGATGCAGTGTACCGAAGTCCATCAAAAACCGAATTTTCATTTTTCTTGTTGTTACGCCCTTTTTCGTTTCTGATGACGATATATATTATTTCTTTGCAGTATTTTGTAAGAAAGACTTGGGGAATTTGAAATGGAACAGCAAACAATTGCCCAAAAAAATGATTCTCCATCAATAAATGTATTTAAAAAAATTAATAATTATGTATTAAATAAAACAAGTAAGAAAGTTTCAGTCGGGTAAACCGACTAAGGTATACCCTCACTTTGTGAGTAATGTAATATTGAATATTACACAAATTATTCTGTCAATTTTTGTGGGAGGTACCAGAAGGGGTTTAAGAAATACACCTATATTTCGCTGAACAGTAGATACTTTAAATACATTGCACTGTGGCGAATTGTAACCGTTTATATGGACTGGTATATTAACGTTGAGATATTAAATTGTGGTATAATTTGGCCATTTTGTGTGGGAGGTACAAAAAGGGGCGTGGTGATAACGCTCATTTTTCACTGGACTATAGGCATTATAAAAGCATTACACTGTACAAAATTTCAAGTAATTATATACACTGATATTAATGTTATAAACTGTTAACTTTTGGTGCAAAATGGTGCCTTTGTGGGAGAGGTAACAAAAGGGGCGTGACAATAACGCCCATTTTTCAATGGACTGTAGGCACAATAAAAACATTACGCTGTACAAAATGTCAAGTATTTTTATACACTGCTATTAATGTTATAAGCTGTTAACTTTTGGTGCAAAATGGTGCATTTGTGTGGGAGGTACCAAAAGGGGCGCGGCAATAACGCCCATTTTTTACTGGACTGTAGGCACTATAAAAGCATTACACTGTACAAAATTTCAAGTATTTCTAAACACTGGTATTAATGTTATAAGCTGTTAACTTTTGGTGCAAAATGGTGCATTTGTGTGGGAGGTACCAAAAGGGGCGTGGCAATTTCGCCCATTTTCCTCGAGTTGATAGCGACTAACAAACTAATACTATGTGTGGAATTTCAGAAGATTCGAATACGTATAATAGCAGTTATTAAAGAATCAATATTTCACAACATTTTAACCCTTTGTGGGGGAGGTACCAGAAGGAGTGGACCAATATGACCCATCTTCGAACTTAGCCGGAGATAGAAAAAAATATTACCACATACGAAATTTGAAGTCAATCGGTTACTCCTTTCGAGAGTTATCGTGCGCATCAGCCAGCAGACAGACAGACAGACAGACAGACGGACGGACATTGCTCATTCGACTTAAAATGACCCAAAACGGATTTCCGCCGAACATACTTGGGGTCCTAGGTCACTCCTTCGATGTGTTACACTTTTTTTCGTAGCAAATGATATATACCCTCGTCACACTAAAGTGAGGGTATAAAGATATAATGAGCTCAAACCCCTTCGGTCATTTTGGGCCACCCTGAATATCCAAAGATATGTGCACCGGTAGAGAAGGCTATCTATACAAGCTCAGAACGCAAGTATGAATTCAAAACAAATTTTAATATCATATCGTTAAGACTTGTTACCCTTCATAAATTCAAAATCGACTGATTTGTTTTGCTTAACAATGGATGTTAGTCTTTTTTATTAACATCTATCCATCGAAGCCTTCTTGCCATATTCATTCATGAATAACAACAACAATCAACTTCCAAACAATGCAACATTTCAATTTTTATTTCCTGCTATCAATGCCTTTTATTATTTCATATTCCATTTTTTCTTTGCTTTTGTGTTAAAAAAACTGAGGGTATGAATAACGTATCTATGTCATCGGTGGCTTTTTTGTCATCATCCTCAACATCATCGTCGGTATCATCATGAGGAGAGCGCTCGAAAAATGCGCAGTGAAAGGAATTAAAAAAGGGAAATAATTCGGCCGTTTCCCCTATGGTACACACTAGGCTACAGGGCTTCAACGTCAAAGGGCCACCTCGGGTAAACAAAATGTTTAAGCGGGTGTTACTTATGTTTTTGGCGTCTCTTTCGAATAGCGGCATACTTTTGCAATTTCTGTCAGTTTCTGTTTCAGTTCAAGATTCAGTTTCCTTTAAGATTAAATAACTTCTTCTATAACTCCAAAATACGACGAATAAATTTTTCTCAAAAACTAAAAAACAAACAAATTTGTTGAAAATATAAATTCGAATGGCTATAACATTTGTCTTATGGGGTACACTGAAAAAAATTTGTCATAAAATTAAAGAAATGCTCCAAAGACGTCCTTAGTCTTCAAAATAAGTACATTTTGTACTTAAAATTAAGAAAATTTACTTAAAATTAAGTAAATTACTTAATATTATTGAAATTATCTATATTTTAAATACAAAATGTACTTATTTTAAAAACTAATGACGTCTTTGGAGCATTTCTTTAATTTTATGACATTTTTTTTTTTCAGTGTACATCGGATCGAATTTCGGATCATCATATATCAAATTTTGTTGACAATTCAGAAAATTGATGAGAACAAATCTGTGTATACTCGTATTCTGCTTCGATATTTACAAAACACTACGACTCTTACGTATAAAATGTATACCCGGTGGCCAAATTTGAGCCCTGTTGCTCCGGCCTTGTGTAGCATACACTGAAAAAAAATTTGTCATAAAATTAAAGAAATGCTCCAAAGACGTCCTTAGTCTTCAAAATAAGTACATTTTGTACTTAAAATTAAGAAAATTTACTTAAAATTAAGTAAATTACTTAATATTATTGAAATTATCTATATTTTAAATACAAAATGTAGGTACTTATTTTAAAAACTAATGACGTCTTTGGAGCATTTCTTTAATTTTATGACATTTTTTTTTTCAGTGTAGGGATTCTAAATTAACAACATAAATTCTCTAATACTTCTTCCACAAGCATGCCAAGTTTTGTCGCCTTCGGTTGTCTGGTTATGAAACAGCGAATTTTTCCTTTTTTTAATTTCTTACTGTTTAATTTCCACTGTGCGATGGAACAACCACCCTCACATTATCAGTCGGAACAAAGGACTTTTGTGCCCGTGAGCATAAAATGAAGTGACAATGTCAATATCAATGGAAATGTAAATGTTCAAGAAAGGAAAATTTATTTTGAATACCGCCGCCGAACAGCTCAAAGTATTGGCCACAACTACGACGACTACAAGCAAAAATTCACCGATTACAGATTTTTCATTATTTCCATGTATGCCATCGTGGGCACCTTCAAATCAATTATCCATCCTTTCTTCGGTATCACAACTTATCCGCATTTATTGTTCAATTATTCATGTTAAAATTTTCAATTTTCCCACAACAACAAACTGTTCCGAAATTTCACCCCAAGAGGAACATTTCATTTCTACGTAATTAAGCCACCTACACGGGGAAAATGACAGTTGTGATCTCTTTGATTTCAGCTAAAATATATTTGGAACAATTTTTTTGATATTTTATATTTTTGATACAATATGTAGGATTGAATTCAAATTTGGTAATGTCATAATAATTTTTCTATCTTGGGCTAAGTTCGAAGATGGATCATATGGGTACACCTTTCTAGTACCACTCTCACAAAGAGTTAACATTTATTGAAATATTTTTCCTCTAATAACTTCTATACTGCCTATATGAGTCCTCTGTAATTCCACACACAGTTAAAGTTTATCTGTCGCTATCCACTTGAGAAAAATAGGCGAAGTGTATCCGCTCCTTTTGGTACCTCCTACACAAAGGGATATTTTGTACAAAATGTAAACTTCTTATCACTTTTGTACCGGGGCATATAAATACTTGACATTTTGGTACCTCCCACACAAATTGGCCAAATCATACCAAAATTGAATGGGTCATAACGTTAATATATATATTTCGGTACAGTGCAATGTCTTTGAAGTAACTACGCGCTGAAAAAAATCGCTTCTGTACTTAGTATATTGTCCCATACATATTCTGCTTGAAACATACATACATATGAACAAATCCGAACAACTGTATCATTATTAATTATTTTGCGGTACATTCTAATGATTTCACCATTGAAATGGCACGTTCAGCGGGTTCTATAAAATATAAATTATAACATTATATACAAATTTCCGCATAATATTGTCGTTTTAACGTGTTAGATTTGGATGACTCACGAAGTGTTGTATTTTATAAGTAATAAGAGCTATTTAATTTTCCCTAAATATTCCTCTTTCTTTAATGTATTTCTATTTTTCTGATTACTATGCAAACTAAGCTAAAAATTATGCAAATTCACGTTAACTTGAAAAACTACTTCCATTTTTTGTAACGTCCGCAACTCAACTTTCGCCGCGAATATCGAATTCATCAAAAGTATTTAGGTAATTATTTGAATGCCTTTTCAAATAACTCTGAAATAATTGTTATTGCTGAAGGTTATATGAAAATATTGCATTCATAACGCCAACGGAATGAACATTAGTAAAACAAAATGCATGCGAATGTAACGTCCGCAACCCAGGATTGACCCATATTTTTAGGGTACATATGAAATCTATAATATGTTGTTCTAAACAAAACAATATGTCCATTCGAATGTAATAAACAACGATTATTTGTATAGAAGTATTTTGAATTTCGCTAAACATATTTTATTTCAAAAAAATATATATACATATATATCAAAACTTTGCTACCATTTTCGAACGTCAGTTTTAAATTTTCGTTGATTTCTAATTATACCTACTACACCATTTCCAAATGTAATTCAGAAAATATCAATTGAAATTCAAAAATTCCATTTGAAATTCAGAACTCGTCACTTGAAGTTTAGATTTTCTATTTGAAATTCAGAACTCGTCAATTGAAATTCAGATTTTCCATTTGAAATTCAGAACTCGTCAATTGAAATTCAGATTTTCCATTTTAAATTCAAAATTCGTCAATTAAAATTCAGAACTCGACATTTCAAATTCAGAATTTTTCATTTGAAATTCAGAACTCGTCATTTGAAATTCGGAAATCTTCATTTAAAATTCAGAAATTAGATTTTCAGAACATTTTAATGTGAAATTAAGTATGTAGGCTTGAAGTCATATGCTTATACATACATCTACAGCCAGAAAAAGCATGGCTGGTCGTGGATTGGGATTTAAGTGGTGCAAGCAAACCCTTCTATGTGGCCAAACATAATTTTATAGGAATAAATGGCAATAAATGCAAGCAAACCCAGCTTCTATGTGGCCAAACATAATTTTGTAGGAATAAATGGCCATTCAAAGAGTGGAGTGAATTGTCAGAATTAGGAAAGTCTTTGACAATGGCTCACATTAAAGCGGTTGATTGAATGAGCTCTTTCTCGAGAAAGATTCAATTTAAAAATCGTCATTCACTTCAGTTAATTCCATTGCAAAATGTTTCTATACCTAAATAATAACTACAGCGGCATACCATTGACTTGAGATTGTTCTTAATTCAAAGTTTTTCACATATGTAAATTTTAAATAACATTGATTATAATACAATTAATAACAAGTGGACCATAGGCCAAAAAACAACGCTACCGCGGAGTTGGATTTCAAGGACGTTTTCTTTTTCACTTGACTATTCAAAATACCTTGGTTGACTTAAAAGGAACCCTTTGATCTTCAGCTCAACTCCACAGTGAAAAAAACATGAAATTAAAACAAAAATATTTTCTTGTTTCAAATAGAAATTCTGAATTTCAATCAACACACGCTGAAAAAAAATTGCTTCTGTAGTATATTGTCCCAAACATATTCGGCTTGAAACATATATATCTTTAGGGTACACTCTAAACATATAATATTTGGTACACACAAAAATTATATATTTGGGAAGATGTTGTTCTAAACAAATCTAAGTTTACATCCTAATATGTGTTTATTTTGGACTATTTTTTCCGAAACAAATATTCATTTGCATTTAAGTATTCGGAAAATACCTAAATTGTGTTAAATTTTTCAGTAATTCAATATTAATTTTTTAAAAATTTTTCTCGTCGTAAATATAATAAATAATAATAATTGAAATCATATAATCTTGGATCGAAATATATACTTGGAGGATTGACAACTTGGAATACTAAGAAATTTTAAATGATTGATTTAAAACATTAGTTAATGCTGCATTTTGTATCATAACTGGGGGGTTCAAATCAAAAAAACTAAAACTGAAATTCGAAAAATTCAACAAAAATTTCGAAAAAAATTTTTAAATAAAATATATTTGGAGAAATTCCTAAACAATAATTTTATTTGTATTGAAATACATGTTTTATTTGAGAAATTAATTTGCAAATATTATATGTTGTAACATACGAGTTATATGTTGTTAATATACGAGTGCCAAATATATTTTATCGATTTTCAATTAAAATTTATTTGCTCAGAAGTATATAATATGTAAAAATTTGTGTTCCAAACATATTATCTTTCGATTCAAACATATCAGAAAAGGCGATTTCACCCCGTGTAGTTTCTGAATTTCAAATGAAAAGTTCTGAATATTAGATGGCAAATTCTGAATTTCAAATGCCGAGTTCTGAATTTAAAATGTCGAGTTCTTAATTTCAAGTGTCGAGTTCTGAATTTCAACTGACGAATTCTGAATTACAAATGGATATTCTAAATTTCAATTGAGGAGTTCTGAATTTCAAATTTAAGATCTGAATTTCAAATGACGACTTCTGAATTTCAAATGGAAATTCGGAATTTCAATTGACGAGTTCTGACGAAAATCGGAATTTCATGTGACGAGTTCTGAATGTCATATGTAATTTCTGAATTTCAAGTGACGAATTCTGATTTGAAATTGATTTTTTCTGAATTACATTTGTAAATGTTGTAGTTAAAATGGCATATGAAATATTAAATTCTGTTTTAAAACACCCTTTTTAAATTTCTTAATATTCCAAGTCATGATTTGTTGTCAATCCTTCAACTAATTTAAATTTTTAATGATTATTAAAAAAAATAAAAATGACAAACATTAAGAATGTCTAAAAATTAACTTTTAATTGTAGACATTTCTGAATACTTAAGTGCAAATAAATCTGTGTTTCGGAAAAATTTGTTTAGAACAACATCTTCTCAAATATTTAAATTCGATTAACTCCATGAAAAAATATGAGAAAAAATGAGAACTATTTTTTATAAATAGCACAAAATTTGGCACGTTTAAGACAATATATAACAGAAGATATTTTTTTCAGTGTGTAAGGAAAAAATAAGAGACGGATTCGGGAAGTTGGAGAAACGTTGCCGCTACCCCCGTTTCGTTTGATTTTTACGTAGCATCATGAGAAACTTAAAACATAAAGCATCGAACCTCAAACGCCAAATTGCTGCCATTTTCCCTCGATGATCGGAAGATGGTTGGGTAGTCGCTTGGTTTTTTGGTGTCATGTAGAAACATTTTCTGTAAATAGCTCTATGGATATGGGGAGTTGTGTTTGTGTTGGGGCTCATTGCCAGTTGGGACAAACTCATCATTGGCAGTCGTAAATACACAGCCATCCTTGTGTCGTTTAAGCAGGAAGTTTCGATCAGATTGTTGGTTGGCAAAGGTTTAATCAAATTGTTTTAATAAATATATGTATGTATATATATCAATTTAAATTATGTAATTTCAATTGATATGACAACAATGTGTAATGAAATGGTTAGAAAAATATTCAAATTTGTCACTCCGTTTGTAACACCACTAAATATATCTGAGACCCCATGAGTTATATATTATTAATCGTCGTAAAATTCTAAGACTATTTTAGCCATATCCGTCTGTTGTAATCACGCTACAATTTCGTACATATACTTCTTCAAGCCGTAACTTAAGAAACTACAAATATGAGCTTTATTTCAAATATTTACTTCTTTAATCCAGTAAGGAAAGTAAGTAAGGAACCAGTAAGGAAAGACTAAAGTCGAGCGGGGCGGACTGTATAATACCCCCCACCAATATTTGCCAACAAATACATGGATAACCATTTTACTATAAACAGTCGCAGGTTAAATAGAGTACATTTCTAAATTCCAGAGACTCAATCAATATGAAGTACAGGGTGTTTTTTAGACGTGTGGTTTTAAATCTGGCAATCCTTAATCTTGATATATGCTCAGTTTGGTTTGCCATTTTATAATGAATAAATATGCTCCGTAACAACGTTTGCAAATCGTGCAACGATCGATTTTCACAAGAAAATGTTTTTCAGCGTTGAAACTCACTTTTGGATGAATGAATACGTTAATAAACAAAATTGTCGCATTTGGAGTAATGATAATCCACAAGACGCCGTTACATCTATAAAAAGTAACTTTTTGGTCTGCTCTATGGGCAGAGGGAATCATTGGTCCATATTTTTTCAAAAATGAAGCCGGCCATAATGTTCCGGCGCTACCTGGCATACAGCCAACGAAACAATCAAGTTATTGGAGGAATCTTTTGGTGAGCGCATTATCTCGCATTATCTATTTTTCGCACGATCCTGTGGTTATGTGAAGTAACTTGTCTACTCAGATAAGCCCGACATTCGGCTCGTTGTTGCTGACATACAGCCCCAAATGCTGCAAAAAGTGGTCGAAAATTGGGTATCTCGGCGGCGGCCATTTCCCGAAATCATTTTTAAAACATAATGGGAAACTCTTATCTTCATAATAAAGTCAAATTCTTGGTCACATTAAATTATATGCGTTTTATTTCTTCTTGAAACCCACACTTCTAAAAAAAACACCCTGTACACAAGCTTAAATTTCCGCGTGATTGTTAAAAGTATAATTGGAAGGGACCTTTATATGGAAGCAATATCAAAATATGGACCGTTGTTTCCCATTTACGCTGAGCCAGATTAAGTGCAATATAAAGACTAAATTCTTAAATTTCAAACAGATTTTTTCTAGACCGGCAAAAAGTGATATCCAGGGGGCCCTTTATATGGCCAGATCAATTGAAGAATCCGTTCTGTCGAGCGTCATGAAGTGACATAGGTGGGAATCTTTATAAGGGGGAAATACCAAAACATGGACCGATGTGCTCCATTTTTAATATGGACGATTAGGTCCAATATAAAGTGTAAATTCTAAAATTTCAGCCAGCTTACTTGAAAAATGTGTTCTCTAGAGTGTCAAGAAGTGACAACGATGGGAACCTTTATATGGGGGCTATACCAAAACATGGACCGATGTGCTCCATTTTTACCATGGACGATTAGGTCCAATATAATGTGTAAATTCTAAAATATCAGCCAGATCCAATGAAAAATGTTTTTTCTAGAGCGTCAAGAAGTGACATCGGTGAGGACCTTTATATGAGGGTTTTATTAAAACATGGACCGATTTTCCCCATTTTTTCCATGGACGATTAGGTCTAATATAATGTGTAAATTCTAAAATTTCAGCCAGATCCATTGAAAAATTTTTTTTCTAGAGCGTCAAGAATTGTCATCGGTGGGGACCTTTATAAGGGGGGCTGTATCAAAACATGGACCGATATGCCCCACAATAGGAATCGTTCCTAGTCCAAGGAATACCTCTGTACCAATTTTCGTAAAGACAGCTTCATATTTGCGACCTGCACTTCGATCACAAGAATGCATGGACAGACAGACGGTCATGGCTAAATGGACTCAAAAAGTGATTCTTTGCCGATCGGTATAATAAACGAAGGGGTTATCTATATAGGGGGTATATATTTCCATTACGAAGTTCATCCTACGTTATTCAATAATCTTTATATATAAAATCCTTTGTACGTTTGTTAGTAACGCATGATCTCCGAAACCATAAGAGCGAATGGGCTAAAAATAACACAATAGCTACAATTTGGGCTCATCTGTGTTTTTGAATTATTTTCTCGGTGATAAATGGCGGAGTGGTCAAGATATTTACAAAATTCGTATTTCCAGAGCTATTTAATTGAAATTTAAAATCTGTGTGTGGTTTGTCCTGATAATAGTTTGTATGTATGATTCCAACCGCTAGATGGCGCTGTAGTGAACTTATGGTCAATATAATTTTTTTTTCTGATTTTTTCTTGAAACTCGGTATGTATGCATTTTTGAAGGAAATATCGATCAATAACAAACCAATACAGCCCGAACAGAACGGGCAAGACAACGTCTGCTGGGGTCAGCTAGTATATAAATATATTTTTCAGGCAAAAATAATCTGTACAATTTTGACACCATTTTAGATGATGGAATTGTTAATAATGAAAAAGACATTTTAGTTGAAAATAGCACAAAAATATTAATCATGGAATAAAATTACTATATTTAAAATTTATTATTCGGGCCAAATATTATTAAGAATTTTCCGTTCTGTAGTAAATATACAATTAGATCAGCATTTAAGAAATTAGGAATAGGTAGTACCATATTGTAGATTTCATTGTGTATGCCAAAGTGAATAGATTTGTCTCTCTACACATTTCCACAATTGAAACAGTCATTAGGTTATACCATTTACACATTTTAAACATACACGATACCAAGTCCTGTTTCACACTCGGAATACAGTATATGTAGTCGAAGGTGTATATCAACCGTCCCAACACCTTGGAAGCCCTAATTAACAATATTGAGGCTGAAATTGGCAGAATACCAGTCGACATGCTTGTTAGAGTTCATGAAAACTTCAGAAAACGTATGCAGCAGTGTGTGGATAACGAAGGTCGACATTTGCCAGATACACTATTTAAAACCATGTAATTTATAAATTTCCTTACTGTTCAATATAATTAAAATATAAAATAAATTGTTCTAAGGTTCATAAATTTTTTATTTCATTCCCAAATAAGCAAATTACCACGCTCCCGCCTACATAAAAGAGCACTCTCGCTAACAAATAGTGCAAGATATCTCAATTTCAAAATGTGGCTTACATGGGCGTGGCCACGCCCATTAGTCTGATCCCGCTCATTTTTTAACTAATCACCTAGACTGTCACCAGATACATATAAACAGAATTACGGTACTATCACTATTAAATTGTGCAAGATAGCTCAAAGTTGGGTTAAATGGGCGAGACCACGCCCTTTGGTCCGACCCCGGCTATTTTTGGAACTATCACGTAGACTACCACAAGATACATATGTACAAAATTACAGCACTCTCGCTAACAAAATTTTAAAATTTCAAAATTTGACTTATATTGGCGGGGTCACGCCATTACTTACGTACAAAATTACAGCACTCAAAAATTTGACTTATACGCCCATTGGTCCGATCCCGCCCATTTTTGGAACAATCACGTAGACTGCCACCAGATACATATGTACAATATTATAGCACTCTAGCTAACAAATTGTGCAAGATATATCAATTTCAAAATTTGGCTTATATGGGCGGGGCCACGCCCACTTGGTACATCGCACAAAATTCAACTACCCTATTTTCACCACCCCCCACACAAGTACATTCTGTGAAAATTTCTAGAGGATCGGTCCAGCCGTTTAGACGCATATACGGAACAAACAAACAAACACACACTCTCTTTTGTATATGTCCACTTCGTTGCCCCAGATTGAGATTTCCGATCCCGTCCATTTTTGAACCAATCACAAATCCTGCCACCAAATACGTATACATACAATAACAACACTCTCGCTAACAAATTGTGCAAGATATCTCAATTCCAAAATGTGACTTACATGGACGGGGCCACGCCCATTGGGTCGATCCCGCCCATTTTTGGACCAATCACGTAGACTGCCACCATATACATAAACCACAAGATACATATTCGCAAAATTCCAGCACTCTCGCTAACAAATTGTGCAAAGTATTCAATATTTGGCTTATATGGGCGGGACCACGCCCATTGGTCCGATTCCGCCCATTTTTGGAAAATTCACATAATCTGCCACTAAATGCATACACACAAAATTTCAGCACTCTAGCTAAAAATTTTTCTCAATATCAAAATTGGACCCATATGGGCGGGTCCACGCCCACTTGATATATCGAAAACTCAAGTACCCTATTTTCAACACCCCCTACACATGTACATTCTGTGAAAATTTCAAGATGATCGGTCTAGCCGTTTAGACGTCTATACGGAACAAACAAACAAACTCACAAACAGACATTCTCTTTTCTATATATAGATAGATAGACTAGATGGACCCGGTCCACTTCGTTGCCCCAGACTTCAGATTTCCGATTCCGTCCATTTTTTAACCAATTACGTAGACTGCCATCAAATGCATATTCACAAAATTGCAACACTCTCGCTAACAAATTGTTCAAGGTATTTCAATTTCAGAAATTTGCTTATAAGGTTGGGGCGACGCCCATTGGTCCGATCGCAACCCTTTTTGGACCATCCACGTAGACTATCACCAGATCCATATGCAAAAAATTACAGCACTGTCGCTAAAAAATTGTGCAAGATATGAATCTCAATTTCAAAATTTGGCTAATATAGGCGGGGTCACGTCCATTAGTCTGATCCCGCCCATTTTTGGGCGAATCACGTAGACTGCCACCATATACATATACACAAAATTCCAGCACTCTCGCTATCAAATTGTGCAAAATATCTCAATTTCAAAATTTGGCTTATATGGGTGGGGCCACGCCTATTCGTCCGAACCCGCCCATTTTTGGACCAATCATGTAGGTCATCAACGGATATATATGTACAAAATTCCAGGTCTCTCGGTAACAAATTGTGCAAGATATCACATTTTTAAAATTTGGCTTATATGGGCGGTGCCACGCCCATTGGTCCGATCCCGCCCATTTTTGGAAAAATCACGTGTACTGCTACCAGATACATACGTACAACATTACAGCACTCTAGCTAACAAATTGTGCAAGATATCTCAATTTAAAAATTTGGCTTATATGGGCGGGGCACGCCCATTGGTCCGATTCCGCCAATTTTTGTACCAATTACGAAGACTGCCACCATATACACCAAATTCCAGGACTCTCGCTATCAAATTGTGCAAAATATCTCAATTTCAAAATTTGGCTTATATGGCTTATTTGGCTTATCACGTGGACTGCTACCAGATACATATACACAACATTGCAGAACTCTCGCTAGCAAATTGTGCAAGATATCGGAATTTCAAAATTTGGTCTATGTGGGCGGGGCCACGCCCATTGAGCCGATCCCGCCCATTTTTGGATCAATCACGTAGACTGTCACCAGATACATATACACAAACTTGCAGAACTCACGCTAATGAATTGTGGAAAATATTTCAATTTCAAAATTTGGCTTATATAGGCGGGGCCACGCCCATTGGTCCGATTCCGCCCATTTTTTGAAAATTCACATAATCTGACACTAAATGCATACACACAAAATTTCCGCACTCTAGTTAAAAATTTTTCTCAATACCAAAATTTGACCCATATGGGCGGGTCCACGCCCACTTGATATATCGAAAATTCTAGTACCCTATTTTCAGCACGCCCCACACATGTACATTCCCACAAAAAGACACTCTCTTTTATATATATAGATAGATAGATAGATGTATCGTCACCTGAAATCCAAAATAACGTAACCCACATGTTCATGATTTTTCAGGAGAAGCAAAAAACAAAGTAAAGTAATTTTAAGCTTTTTACAAAATTTAGGGATTTCAGACTATTAAGGCGAAATCAAATAACAAATGTAGCGCAATTAGTTGTGGCGTACTTTCTGAATTAAATAAAATAAAATTTTATAAATCTTTCCGCTTTTTAATGACTTTGTTTGATGTAACGCCATTTTGAATATTACTCATAAAATGGTCAATTGTTGATATTGAACTCCAAAATTTTGTAGGAATGTGTAGTTTAGCCTAATCAATAATAATATTAATTTTGATTTTTTTGATGTTACGTGATTTTGGATTTCAGATGACGATATACTCGTATAGATAGATGTCACCCGCTAGGCTTATCTGAAGATTCCCTGAAAATGTCATGAAAATTGGTCCAGCCGTTTCGGAGTCCATACGTTACATACACACACGCTGTTCAGTTCACTGAACTGAATTGTATTAAGTCGGCTAGATCTAATTATGCATCTCACAAATGCGAGCAGGTAGCTGTTGAGAGTTGTGATGATATTTGTTTTATACAGGCATAGATACATGATGTAGATATTGTGTCTGCTGTGTTTATGTATATCCAAATAAATGTGTGTCTAATAAGTATATATCCATGGGCGCTTTTGCCTAACATGTGCTTACAGCATGATTAGAAAGAAATACCGCACACTCTGTAGTGAAGATAAGGGATGAAGTCAAACGTTGGTATGATACATCATATGTCTTCTCTCTTTTCTTCTTAGGTATACACTAGGTTAAGATTTCTGTCACTAGTAAGTAAGTAAGATTAGAATATTGTAAATAAAATTAGTTCCTTTCTAGAACTCACATCGAACAGACCTTGTTATTTTCTGCTAGCTCGGCTAGAAACATTGGTGACCCCGACGTGATGAGTTCCTATCTAGAACTTATGCGGCTCACATCATTTTTATGTCTGCTAGCTCTGCTACAAACACACACACATCCATTTCTATATGTATATATGTATGTGTATGTGTGAATAACGGAATACTTAAACGTCCGCAATGATTATTACTCTATCTAACGGGGTTTCCAATAAGAGTGATATGATTTCATTTGAAAAAAACACAATCGATACAACTATGTTCTAAATAAAACGTCATTCAAATAGCCTCGACGACTTTTTCTGCAGGAACGAATTCGATGAACCAATTTTTCCACTACATCAAGTCGTATGTCATGAATGGCACGTTCCATATTGACTTGCAAAGCTTGAAGAGAGTCTGGTTTATTTTGAAAGACAAATGACTTCAAATAACCCCACAAGAAATAGTCTAATGGTGTTAAATCACAACTTCTTGGAGGCCATTCAATATCACAATTGCTTGAAATAATCGAATCTCCAAACTTTGCTCGCAAAAATTCAATTGTTTCATTTGCTCTTAACGAGAGCTTAAATATTGCTCATGGGTGCCAAGGTCGTAGGTCGACTGGAAAGTGTTTTTTTTTGGATTTATAAAAAATTGACTTAGCGCACGAAAAGTTGCAATTGGAGAAGATAAAAAAACTGAATAATTTGTTGTTGCGTATATCTCTCCATGATGAAATTGTACACACTACTGAATACAATGAAAAACAAATGACAGATGATGACAAATGGCTGAAACGTCACTTCAAAATCATATCATCCCTATTGGAAAACCTTATACAATGCACTTTTCTGAATATTCTTAATTGTTCATGATATGTAGGTGGTCTTTGTGCTCTACGCTGAAAAAACGATATACGGTAAATTAAGAACAATGTCTTTAATTTGGCTATAAAGAATGATAATCATTCAAATAAATATATCATTCATTATAAATAAAGAACATTTCCCTAAAACGAGTAAAATGTCGACTTTATTTAAAAGAATATTTAATTTAAAGATTTTTTTTTCTTTTGCGCCATTTCCTCATTTTTTGATATATTGTATTATAGTAATGATTATTTGGTTTAAGGTATTACTTGCAACACTAATGAAACAATTTTGTTATATGCACCCCCAATGTCATGTAAGAAAAGTTAATAAATAATTCTTAATTTATAGTTATGGATAGAAATGTTTTATTTTACTTGAAATAAGATAACGAATTTCTTCCCTTCTGCCGTTGCCGAAAGTTCAGTGGAATTATTATGCGTCTATTATTTTTCTCCACAGAGATGTAATTTGCCTGGCGAAACGAATGATGGTCATATGGAAAAGCCAACTACATCAAACTCTACAGCTTCCAGTAACCCAAACGCAGTATCACAATAGGTTTACTCGTGAACAAGTCAGCTTCCTAGAGCATATAGAAGGTCTTCAAGAAAAAATCTGGATTCCTCCAGATGATTAGAGCTTTCCACTGACTGGGCAAAGAAGTTCAAAATTCGAACTTTCTTGGTAATATAAATATAAATGGTTGGCGTACACTGCGAATCAAGTCGGTGCATTCTGTAAAATATTTGTATTATTTGCTCCTAGGGATAGAAAAAAGCGCTTGAAGTATTCCGCCACCACTCATCACTCGAATTCCATAGAAACAGTGTATTGAAAGCTGAAATGAGATCTAATGTGGAGAAGTAAGCCACAGCGTCCATCGGTAAACAATTACAAATTAATGAAAACAGTTCGTAAACGCAAATAGAATGCATTTGGAAGCAATAGTTCAAACAGTCGTCCTTTGTGGTCGACTAAGAGGAAGTTATGATACAGGCAGTATCGATTCAAATGAAACTCTTATACACCGACAGCTTATTGAAAAATTAATAATTCCAAAGCTTTTACCATCATGGCGGACGAATTAGCCGATATATCAGGGTTTGAGCAAGTCTGAATGTGCAGCCGGTAGCTTAAAGGGTTTCGTCCCAACAAAAGGTTTCGGTGGAAAAGGTTTGGCTGAAGTTATTCTAAACTTCCTCGAAACGTCTGGTATTGATTGCAAGAATTTATTTGGAAAATGCTATGACGGCGCAAGAGCAATAAAGGGAAAATTTCACTGTGAGCAAGCATACTCGTATATCCAAGACAGTACAGCTTAGCACTATATTCACATTGTGCAGCTCACAGCTTAAAATTGGTAGTAAGTCACGCATGCAAAGTAGTCCCAGTTAGAAATTGTCTCGGCGCTATCCAAACCATGTACCACTTTTTTCAATATCCTTAAAGGCAAATAGCTCTTCAACAATCAATTTCTAATAAAAGGAATCTATGTGATGGTAAAAAGATAATATTAAAGCGGTACTGCGCATCTCGATGGGTAGAAAGAACAACATGAGTCTGTTCAAATAAATCTTCACCTATAAGTAGCCGTTATCGAGGCTTTGGAGTGCATTTACTCCACCTGGTTTTTATAGCCATCAGTTGTTGATTTTCAAGTTTCTATCCATGTAGTTCATTCAGTTCACTGCTTGGCATTATCATTAAGTTGCGTTCTTCAAAGTGAAAATCAAGTTTTAGCTAAAATAGGAAAAAGGAATTGATGGAAAATTTTTTTAATTGCATGTATTCTTTATTTGCATTCATATTTTACAGGTTTTTTAATTCTAACTAACCTTGCGAAGCCATATGGCTTGTCTGCAGGTTGAAAAGTTACATTATTTTTGCTTGCCATATTTTGTATAATTACAATGTGTTCAACTGTAGTATAAGATATTAAAAATACATTTCAACTTGGTAGATATTTCAGGATATTGATTCAATAAATTTTTTTTTAAATTATTATTTGGTTTACTTATAATTGCATTAAAATGTGTTGTTTTATTATTTTCTTTCTACTTTTTACGTTTTTCATGTTTAATATATTTGGTGGTATATTGTTCGGGGTTTGCGGTAGGCTTACGACCAGGGCATTTTTTCCATTGTCGTTTTTATAGTTGGGAATCTTGAATCTTCCTTGCGCTTTTCTTCTTGTGTTGTGCTGATGGTTAATGGTTTGGAGCATTTCCTTGCTATCGATGAATGCGTTGCATATTGTAGTTTTATAAAGACCTTTGATGTTGATTTGATTTTGATTTTAAAGTTTTTGTACATTTTTGTGTTGGTTTTTATGTGTTCACAGTGCATCCCGTAATTTGTCTCTAGATACGACTATAGCTGTATCATCCGCGTAGGCAAATGCTTTGCTATTTTTTAATGATTTCACCATGTCGTTTGCGTACAAGATGTATAAAATAGGTCCAAGTTTCGAACCTTGGGCAACTCCGTGGTTTGACACAGTTTTTTTACTAAGTTGGTTTTCAATTTTAACTCTATAGGTTCTACATTGAAGGTAATTTTTAAACCACTTCAGACTGTGTCCTCGTATTCGATTGTTTTGTAGTATGTTTAGCAGCTTTTCGTGTGACAAAGTATCGAATGCTTTGCAAAAGTCGATGAAAAGTGTATGCAAGCCTTATTTTTGGTTATTTCTTGGTTTATGTGGTTAGAGAAATGTCCGAGGAGTTGATTTATGTTTCTCCCCTTTTGAAATCCACATTGCGATTCACTTATGATTTTGTGTTTTTTTAGGAAATCTGTCAACCGTCTGACTACAATTTCCTCCAAAATTTTTTCTAATATCGATAGAATTGATATTGGTCTATAGTTGTTATAATCGCCTTTGTTACCTTTTTTATAAATTGGACGAACAATAGACGTTTTCAAAACATCTGGGATAATACCTTCTGTTAAACTTCTATTTATCAATGTGTTTAATATTGGTGTCATTAGGTTTGCATTGTTTCTAATATCTATGGCTCTTATTCCGTCTGATCCACCACTTTTTCTCACGTTTAAAGATATTAAAATATTTTTGATCTCCTGCTCATTTGAATTTTCCAGGTACATAGTATTTATTAAACTCGATGTTTTTTTGGGACGCTTTTATATTGCACTTATGGATTATGTTTTCAACATTACGCAAAAATTTTACTCACCTTTTTAGTGCGATTTTTTCGTCTGTCAAAATATTTTGTGAAGAACAAGACATTCTAATGAAGAAACCTAGGATTTCGGCCCGACAAAGCCATCGTTGCAATGTTGATGTAACAAATATTGCAGAATATTATAAGGTTTCGACCTATATTCCATACCTAGATTTATTCATCTGTCAAATTTCCAATGTATTTTTCCATCTAAAATGACAATACTAAATGAAGAAAGTTGTAAACAATTATTTGAAAAATATTTATATTATATTTTGCCTGACAGTTCTCTTGAAGTGTGGATTAGTGAAGTGAAGTTTGTAGATTTATTTGCCCAAACCTTCAAAAAGTATTGTCGGTGATGGCGGTGTTACCTGTGACGACAGCGACAAATGATCGCTCATTTTCAACATTGCGTCGTCTGAAAAATTACTTGCGGTCAACCATGACTGAAAATTGTTTAAATGGATTGGCTTCTCTGAATATTCATCGAGGCATTCCAATGGATGTTACACAACTTTTTTATTTAGCCTTGCCCTGTCAATTTACTAAAACATTAATATAATTAATATATTATTTAAATTAATACAATTATAACTTTTAAATACAGACACGTTAAAATAATTAAAGATGTGTCCAACATTTTTGTTCGGAGTATCTTAGTACACAATTTAAGTTTAACATTAATTTTTGGTAGTACATTTTTTACTCAAAAACACACAGGGAAGACACTATAGTTTTGTCTTTGAGTAATTCTTATTGAAAATATTACATAAGTATTTTTTTAATGTTAATGACTATAAATATATCGATACCTCCATTCTAAACTATGCTAAGTGCAAAAAGTTAGTTTTTCAGGAGAGGCGATCAAAGTTTGATTAATTGTTTAAATTGTTTAAATTCCTTTGTAATGCCAATCGAATGACCCGTACTGTTTTGTGAACAATACATTTTGCGTTGACGGAAATACTCGTACACCTAATTTTGACAGAATATAATTTGGAAAATTTAGAAATTAAAAATGGCAATTTCCCTAAAAACATGCTAAGTCGACTTAGCATGTTTTAGAATGGCCGTATCGATATGTAATGCATAAAAAATGTCAACCATCAATCTTATATATATATAAAAGAAAGTGATGTTAGTTACTACGCTTATAACTCGAGAACGCCTGGACCGATTTCGGTGATTAGCACCAATTCGGACAGGTCTCCGGCCAAATAAGAAGAATACACAAGAAAATTTTGGAAAAAAGTCGGAAAATTGGGAAAATCGAAAATTGCTATTTCTTGCGAGATTCCTACTGTTCCTATCTACTACTCTCTTTTTGAATGCAATTTTTTTTTATTAATTTTCTATTAAACAAAAAAGTTTTCTATTAAACATATGTACGAGTATGTGCTATTTTTCTTGCTGCAATTCATTCGAGTTTTGCGTATTGTTACACTGATTTCGCGTATCACATCGATAAACGGTACAAGCATTACGATCAATTAAAATTCAACGCGATATTTATCAGTTCGAAAATTTTTTCAGATAATAAGTTTGAGTATAAGAGGTAAGGTTATCTTATTGGATTGCGGGCACTGCAAAATCATAATTTCGGATGAATGCACGATGGCGCATAAACAAGCTCTGGAGGCAGTTGACCGAACGATGAAGGGTTTACGACGTGATTTGAGACAATTTGGTGAGTCTATGATATTGCTCTCCGGAGATTTTCGTCAAACGCTTCCCGTCATCCCGAAATCTACTGCCGATGAAATTTATGCATGCCTGAAATCGTGGTCTTTGTGGCGGCATGTCAAGAAGTTGAAATTGACCACGAACATGAGAGTCGCGTTGCAGAACGACTCATCGGCTCTTGAATTCTCGAAACAACTGTTGGCGCTTGGCAATGGCCAAATTACTGTTGATGTTTCCACTGCATTGATATTGTTCCCGGCAAATTTTTGCGAGTTCACATCGTCGAACGAGGAACTCATCACCAAAGTGTTTCCAAATCTCGATTAGATTAGTGAACGGGCAATATTAGCAGCGAAGAATAAGGACGTCGATAGCATGAATTTTATTATTCAAAGTAAAATCGAACTCGCTTGATGTGCCAGGAGCTCCGCCGCATAATTTACAGCTGAAGGTGGAATCGATCATAATCATGTTGCGGAATCTGAATCATCCGAAATTGTGCATAGTTCGCGGTTGTCCATTATGAAACTGATGGACAATGTGATTCAGGCGACGATCATCAAGGGAAAATTCAAAGGAGAGGAAGTCCTTATCCCACGAATTCCGATTATTCCAACTGATCTTTCATTCCAATTCAAGCGGATTCAGTTCCCTGTACGATTGGCTTTTACGATGACAATCGTAAAATAAAATAAATAAATAAAATCTCAAGACAAATCGTAGGAAGTCTGTGGAATTAATCTCGAATTTCCCTGTTTTTCGCACGGTCATCTGTACGTTGCCTGTCTTCTGTCTTCGTTGTTTGTTGTTTATCATCTGATTCGATTTATCTCTACTGATTTCGATTCCTTTTAAACAAATCGTATTAAAATTTTAACTATCTGTGTTTTATTATCACTCTGGAGTTTATCTGAAGGCGTTAAATTGGGGCGAGGCGAAGTTCGCCGGGTGGTTAGACTATATGAAAACCCCCCAAAACAAAATCCTGCGCACGGCCCTGGTGTAGGGTATAAAAATGCTATGTCTCTAAAAAGTCGACTTAGTATACTTTGGAATTAAGTTATTGATATGTAGTGGTAAATAGTACCATGAACATGTTTCTGACGTTTAATTTAAAATCCGGATTTTGACTTATAATCAGTACCGGGGTTTCCATAGGGAAATACAAATTTCGTATTTTTATGTCAACGCACCCTCAAACATTTTTAACGGTCTTTCAGTGTCAAAACGTTAGTCGAAGTCAAGCGAACTTTCGCCGTGTAACCTTACTTTAGTGAATAGAGTGTCAGGATCCAGAAAAGAGTTGTATTTAATTTTAAATGTTTTGGGTTATATCATCATTTTATTACCAGTGCATTGAAAATAGAGTTTTTTATTTCTCGGACTTTTTCATATCGGATAAAAAGAAAAAAAAAATAATTCTTAAGTTAAAATTGGGTAAAATCCATCTATCCAATCTAATTGGGAAAAATCCATTTTTTTTAAATTAATAATTTTTATATAAAAACATCGAAAAATGCACAGCAATAAATAATTAAACATATATTATTTTATCGTAAAGTCTGATCGGCCATGAATAAAATAAGAGCAATCCGAAGAAAATCGATGAATAATTTAAAAATGTTATAGCTAGTTTAGTAAGTTTACACTCAGGAAACATTAATTATGTAGCGTATACGGGGAAATCGCCATTTTTGATATGTTTGAATTGGAAAAAATATATTTGGAAACAAAATTTTTAAATATTATATACATATGTACTCGTATTAGTTAACAAATAGATTGTATTTGAAAATCAAGAAATGTTGTTTGGAATGCATATATTAATATACAGGGTTTTCCAACAAGAGGTGTTATTTTGAATCGCCCGGTATTTCGGTAGCTATCACCTTTGAAGCTTTTATTCTTTGACATTTCGATACCTCCACACGGGGAAAAATCGCCTTTTTTGATATGTTTGAATCGAAAGAAAATATATTTGGAACACAAATTTTTAAATATTATATATTTCTTAGCAAATATATTTAATTTGAAAATCAATAAAATATATTTGGAACGCACATATTAATATATTACAACAAATTATATTTGCAAACTAAATTTCTCAAATAAAATATTTGTTTAAATTTAAATAAAATTATTATTTAGGAATTTTTCCAAACATATTTTATTTAAACGATTTCCAAAAGTTTTGCTGACTTTTTCGAATTTCAGTTTTAATTTTTCCTTGGCTTCGAATTGTACCTCCCAGTTATAATACCATATGCAGCATTAACTTATGTTTTAAATCAATCATTTAAATTTTCTGAGATAGTATTCCAAGTCACTCCTCAATCCTCCAATTAATTTATTTTAATACAAGATTATACGATTTTAAATATTATTTTTAACTTTGAATTAGTAAACAATTTAACAGAATTAATGTATTTTCTGAATTCTTAAGTGCGAATAAATATTTGTTTCGGAAATAATAGTCCCAAATTAAAACATGTTGGGATGTAAACAAAGATTTCTTTAGAATAACATATTCCCAAATATATACTTTTTGTGTGTTCCCAATATTATGTGTTTAGAGTGTACCCTAAACATATATATGTTTCAAGCGGAATATGTTTGGGACAATATACTACAGAAGCGATTTTTTTTCAGCGTGCATTCTAAAACATGCTAAGCCCACTTAGCATAGTTTTAGGGAGAAACCTTTTTTAATATCTAACTAGTAAGGAAAGGCTAAAGTCGGGCGGGGACGATTATATAATACCCTACACCACTCTATATACTTTTTGTGTGTTCCCAATATTATGTGTTTAGAGTGTACCCTAAACATATATATGTTTCAAGCGGAATATGTTTGGGACAATATACTACAGAAGCGATTTTTTTTCAGCGTGCATTCTAAAACATGCTAAGCCCACTTAGCATAGTTTTAGGGAGAAACCTTTTTTAATATCTAACTAGTAAGGAAAGGCTAAAGTCGGGCGGGGACGACTATATAATACCCTACACCACTCTCGTAATATTGAATAACTATATATAAATTTTGTAATTTATATATAAATTGTTTACATAAATTTACTTTTGGGACATTTTATACCTCAATAATACCCTGTACCACAGTGTGGTGTAGGGTATAAAAACGATAGGATCTAAAGAGCCAAATCGGATGAAACATATATATCGGAGCTGTAGCTAAATCTTAACCGATTTTCTTCAAATTCGGCAATGTTGGTTCATGGATCAAGAAACTCTACCATTCTAAATTTCAAAACGATTGGATGTAAAATACAGCTTCTATAAAACTAAAGGGCCAAATCGGACGAAACATATATATGGGAGCTATAGCTAAATCTTAACCGATTTTCTTCAAATTCGGTAGTGTTGGTTCATGGATCAAGAAACTCTATCATTCTAAATTTCAAAATGATTGGATGTAAAATACAGCTTCTACAGGACTAAAGAGCAAAAGTCGGACGAAACATATATATGGGAGGTATAGCTAAATCTTAACCGATTTTCTTCAAATTCGGCAACGTTGGTTCATGGATCAAGAAACTCTAGCATTCTAAATTTCAAAATGATTGGATGTAAAATACAGCTTCTACAGGACTAAAGAGCAAAATCGGACGAAATATATATATCGGAGCTGTAGCTAAATCTTAACCGATTTTCTTCAAATTCGGCAATGTTGGTTCATGGATCAAGAAACTCTACCATTCTAAATTTCAAAACGATTGGATGTAAAATACAGCTTCTATAAAACTAAAGGGCCAAATCGGACGAAACATATATATGGGAGCTATAGCTAAATCTTAACCGAGTTTCTTCAAATTTGGTAGTGTTGGTTCATGGATCAAGAAACTCTATCATTCTAAATTTCAAAATGATTGGATGTAAAATACAGCTTCTACAGGACTAAAGAGCAAAATCGGACGAAACATATATATGGGAGCTATAGCTAAATCTTAACATTCTAAATTTCAATACGATTGGATGGAAAATACAGCTTCTATAGAGCTAAAGGGCCAAATCGGACGAAACATATATATGGGAGCTATAGCTAAATCCGATTTTCTTCAAATTCGGTAGTGTTGGTTCATGGATCAAGAAACTCTACCATTCTAAATTTCAAAATGATTGGATGTAAAATACAGCTTCTACAGGACTAAAGAGCAAAATCGGACGAAACATATATATGGGAGCTATAGCTAAATCTTAACCGATTTTCTTCAAATTCGGTAGTGTTGGTTCAAGAAACTCTACCATTCTAAATTTCAAAACGAGTGGACGTGAAATGCAGCTTCTATAGGACTAAAGGGCCAAATAGGACGAAAGGTATATATGGGAGCTATATCTAAATCTGAACCGATTTCAACCAAATTCAATAGGGATCTTTGCAGCTGCGAAATACTCTAAACTGCAAAATTTCAGAACGATGGGAGTGAAATTGCGACCTGTAGCCGACGAACAACTTTACATTCAGGTGTTACAAACATCTGCCGTGAAACAAACTTATAATACCCTGTACCACAGTGTGGTGTAGGGTATAAATATTCCAAATTATATTCAGTCACAATTTGGTGTGTATCCCCCAACCCAATCAAAAGTTATTGACAAAACAGTACAGGTCATTCGATTTGCATTATAAAGGAATTTCAGACAAATTTAAACAAATCAACAAACTTTGATGGCCTCTCCTGAAAAACTGCCTTTTTGCACTTAGCATAGTTTGAAATGTAGGTATAGATTTGACAAGTAGAAACTACGCCATTACTAAAAATGGAACGATACTCGATTCAACAACGCATTGAAGTTATTAAAATTCCAAAATTATCGAAAAATCATTTTGATTGAGAGGCCCATTTCCACCTCGGTGGCTACGTCAACAAGCAAAATTGTCGCATCTGGGGGTCGGAAAACCCAAGAGTTATTGTTGAGGAGCCTCTTCATCCTCAACGTGTGACTGTTTGGTGCGGTTTATGGCCCGGCTGGGTCATTAGACCTTACTTTTTCGAAAATAAGGTTGGATCAACAGTTACGGTGAATGGATTGCGCTATCGAGAGATGATTAATGATTTTTTATGGTCGGAGTTGGATGGTATTGATCTGGACAACGTTTACTTTCAACAAGACGGCGCTGCGTGCCACACAAGCAACGACACCATTGCTCTGTTACGGGAAAAGTTTCCGGACGTGTTATCTCTCGAAGAGGTGATCACAATTGGCCACCGAGATCTTGTGATTTAACACCGTGAGACTACTTCCTTTGGGGCCACGTGAAAGATAAGGTCTACGCCAACAGCCCAGTGCCGATTCAAGACCTCAAAGATAGAATTCGTGAGGCTATCGAGGACATAGGGCAGCCACTTTGCGATTTGGTTATGGACAATTTCATGAAAAGGATATGGTCATGTAAGCGTGGTCGCGGTTGCCATTTGGCTGATGTTGTTTTTCATTATTAACGGCATACCTTCCTCTTTATTATGAAATAAACATCCGATCATTTATCTCAAAAAATGGATTTTTTCTTTGAATACCAATATAACACCTCTGTTTGAAAACCCTTTATTAGAACAAAATATATTTGCGAACTGACTTTCACAAATAAAACATGTCGAGCCTTAACCGTTAAAAAGACGTAAGCGCCACAATGATAGAAAGCGCCGAGAGCGGATTGAATCCGAATTTCTAATTTATAAAATTGTCCATAATTTATGTTTGAGGACTTTTGCAGATTCTCCGTAAACGCAGATTGCCTTTATTTTCCCATTCGAACATACGTATTTTATAGATTGGAAACATATTCTGGTCCAAAGTATCAAATTTAGAAGCTCGATTCCGAGCGGAAAATTCCGAGTCAAGCCACATTCGGAATACAGAACGGGGGGTATTGTTTAAGAAGTTTTCCAATTATATTCTTCTTAAAAAAAGAGTTTTTAAAAATTAGCTGACTTTCGAATTTTAGTTGACATTTTTCCTAGATTTCCTGTTTTACTTTACAGTTAAAATGTCATAAGCAGCGTTACATTTGGTTTTACAGCGCTAATTTTAATTTAAAAATGTTCCAATTAAATTTTCAATCATTGTCTAATTTTACAAACATATAACATTTCTAGAAAATTGCACTTTTAACTTCTGAAAAACAGAAAACTTCCATTAAAATGAAGGCATTGATACATTGCCAAAATACTTAAAACCAATTTATTCTTTATTTCGGAAATATTAGTTCCAAATAAAAAAATATTTGGATGAAAACATACTCTTGTTTAGAACAAAATCCTCCCAAACATATAATGTATTTGTGTGTATAAAATATTATGTATTTGGAGTGCACCCTAAATATATTTATGTTTCCAGCTGAATATGTTTGGGACAAGATACTACAGAAGCATTTTTTTCAGCGTGTAGAAGTTAAAATACCATCGGTTTTATGTTTTGATATCATTAGTGCGGGAGATAAAGTTGGTTGGATTATGTATATCTTTTTAAGTTATGCCTCCATTTTTTCGAATTGGTCTTATTTTGTGCATAACCTACTTTGCGATAAAATAATACAAATTAAGATTTATTTTAAAAATGTTAATTTTTTCTCAAAAAATTGTTTTTTTCGCAATATATGGCAAGATAACGTCAAAACCGCAGAACGGGTAAAAAAATATTAGAAGAAAATGGATACTACTCAATTTGGATTATTTAAACAATCCTGAACCAATTCGGATAAGCGGTTCTAGATTTGATATAATGATTTGAATATATCGGGTATGTTCTGGCACTCACTTGGAGCATCTCACGTGAAATGTCTTAAGAAAGAGGTGTTCTAAAAGTCGCTATCACGCCTGAAAACCGTATGGCATGGAAGGCAAATCACATGTTATGCATTATTTAAGCAGATGTTAGGCAGCCAATACTTTTTGCAGTTGCCAGACAACTCGCTATTCGTCCTGTGAAGTAATGGTGAGAAGTGAGATGAATGTGAAGTGAGTACCAGAACAGGGGTGTATGGTTCAAACTCTCCATTTTATATTTTTATATTCAATAATGGTTTATCGCGAGAACTACATCCTATCCAATCCTTGTAAGCTGAGAAGTGTATTAACACATATATATTAAAATCGATTGAAAAACAGTTTTGAGCCGTGATATTAATATTGAACAAAGGCTAGGAGATATTAAAAATATCTCTTTTCTGGCCTTTTTATTGAAAGCTTAAAAATATTCTTTGAAAATTGCACTACGCAAAGGCCAACAGCCGAAATGTTAGAATAAAAACTGCTGTTTTGTCAACATACGAAGGAAAGGTATATAAGCAAAAATTCCGGGAATTTTCTCACAGAATGTGGCCTTATCCCGGGATTCCCGAAAAACTGTAATTGAAACGCTTTAAATTGTATAGAGTTCAATGTAATCACAGTGTCTAGAGTTAAGTGAAAAATTGAACCGGTGCCTCCTGCACAAATTGAAGAAATCGTACCAAATTGAACAAATCGTAACTCGTAATACGATCTGTAGAAATAGTTCGTATTAATTTAGAGTATTGTACATTGGTTCACCGTCCAGAAATCTTTTCTCCACATAAATTAAATTCAAATTCAAATGGGATTTATGATTTCATTTATGAGTTTCGGACTCCAGTATGGCCATTCAATTCAAATTCAAAGTTATTTTATTCCAACCAAAAAACCATTTAAGTAGATGAGTCCTTCCATCCGTAAGCGAAAGCAACTTTCGTTCTTTATATTGTGACTAGCTGAGCCCGGTGCGCTTCGCTGCCCATGTCAAAATTAGCGCTGTAGAAACTGTATTTTATATCCGATCAGTACGAAATTCGGCAGAAAGAGGTTTGTTATTACATGAAGGAATACTGCCAAATTCGGAGAAAATCGGTTCAGATTTAGATATAGCCCCATATATATGTTACCCCCGATTTGAAATTCTAGCGCTGTAGAAACTGTATTTTATATCCGATCAGTAAGAAATTCGGCAGAAAGAGGTTTCTTATTACATGAAGGAATACCGCAAAATTCGGAGAAAATCGGTTCAGATTTAGATATAGCCCCCATATATATATGTTACCCCCAATTTGACATGTAAGCGCTGTAGAGACTGTGTTGTATATCCGATCAGTACGAAATTCGACAGAAACAGGTTTCTATTTTACATGAATGAGTATTCAGGGAAAATCGATTCAGATTTATATATAACCTCCATATATATGTTCCTCCAGATTTGATTACAAAGCGCTATAGAAGTTGTACTTTACTTCCGATCATTACAAAGTTCTCCAGAAAAATGTTTCTCAATTTAGGAACGAATATTGCTTAATTTAGCGATTATCGGTTCAAAATAAGATATACATACACACACACACCACATTTACCAATTATTCCAAATTATTATCGCAATGACCCTTATCGCATTGTTAGGGAGGTGTAGGGTATTATATAGTCGGCCCCGCCCGACTTTCTGCCTTTCCTTACTGGTATTAGTAATAAATTCACTGAATGAAAAAATACCGAATTCAGTGGAAAGTCCAGAAAATAGAAATGTATACTTATAAAATTTCCAAATTCTTGTTTCATTGGTCATGCATCACATTATCATATTGTGATTGTATTGGAGAGAGCAGCTGTAATTATCGCATACCGAGCATTTTTGTTCATGTATTTCCTACATAATACTTGCAAGATATATCAAAATATGGGCTGTGTCACGCCCACTGGTCCTATTCCGCCCATTTGTAAGCCAATCACGTAGACTGCTACCAGATACATGTACGCAAAATTTCAACACTCTCGCTAACAAAATGAGCAATATAATTCAATTTCAAAATTTGGTTTATATGGGCGGTGGCACGCCAATTGGTCAGATCCCGCCAATTTTTGGACCAATCACGTGGACTGTCACCAGATACATATGTACAACATTACAGCACTCTAGATAACAAATTGTGCAAGATATCAAAATTTGGTCTATGTGGGCGAGCCACGCCCATTGGGCCAATCCCGCCCATTTTTGGGCCAATCACGCAGACTGCCACCATATACATATACACAAAATTCCTGTTCTCTCGGTAAAAAAATGTGGAAGATATCACATTTTTAAAATTTGGCTTATATGGGCGGGGTCACGCCTATTGGTCCAATCCCGCCCATTTTTGGACCAAGCACGTAGACTGCCACCATATACATGTAAATTCATACACACAAAATTTCAGCGCTCTAGGTAAAAATTTTTCTATATCAAAATCGGACCCATATGGGCGGGTCCACGACCACTTGATATATCGAAAATTCAAGTACCCTATTTTCACACATGTACATTCTGTGAAAATTTCAAGATGATCGGTCAAGCCGTTTAGACGTCTATAGGGAACAAACAAACAAACACACAAACCCACAAACAAACCCACAAACAAACCCACAAACAGACACTCTCTTTTATATATATAGATATGTTCTGCTATGTTATGTTACGAACAAAACTGTTGCTCATACCACCCACAGTTTCGAAGAAGCATTACACCCATATATTTAGGCAAACGTGTTGCGCTGCGCTGTCCAACATGTGTGACCTACCAGAAACGTGCTACGCATTAGTTGCAACCTATTGTATGTTTTTCCACATTTTCCAGAAGGAAAACTCATTGGAAAATACACTAAACAAAAAGGAAAGAGTTTGCATGTGTTATAGTACAAACAAACATTTATTGTTGCATTATTTTGTCTTATTTTTAATTCTGTCGAAATATCAACTAAGAAATTTGATATTGGGTTTATTTGCATTCCAATAACCACACCCATCATAGTCTAGGTCTGTTGATGTCTTCCATTCATTGTATTCTTGTGATTATCTCTGATTCAAACCATTAATAAATAATACTTCGTTTTGTTGTAATTATCATCCTCAACACTTCCAATCCCCGGAAATGTTGCAAAAGCTTAATGTTAACCTGCTGCTATCCCATGCGAAGTTGACTCACACAATGATAATTGGCACCATCGTAGTGATAAAGCAACAGGCTCCACACACCGCAACATCTCGTCCATATATACCGTTCCAGTTGTTCGGCAAATGGCCACGAGAATGTTCACCTGTGTTGTAACTTCGGGCACAAACGGAACAAGAACAAAACAAAATAAATTACCGAGCCACAGAGGTTCAGAATCGTTTTTACTGGCCAAAATTCTGTAACTTTGGAACCGGTAGAGATATTTTAGTATTATTGAGGAATACAAGGTCAATGTTGAACTTTTGAAGTTTTTAATATTTAGGATGGAAATGTGGGGTTTTGTTTTGTTATAATCTTCTTTATTTATTAAAAGAATGTCATACGTTGATAAATAAATCATTTCAATATTAAATTTTGTAAAACTAAAAAAAATTTTTTTTCTTCAAAAAAATGTACTCGGTATTTAAAAAACACCTTGCATAGAAAATTTTGTTATCCCCTCACCTTAGAAAGGGTGGTATATATCATTTGCTACGAGCCAGAAGTGTAACACATCGAAGGAGTGGCCTAAGACCCTATGTATGTTTGGCGGATATCCGTTTTGGGTCATTTTAAGTCGAATGTGCAATGTCCGTCCGTCCATCCGTCTGTCTGTCTGCTGGCTGGTGCGCACGATAACTCTCGAAAGGAGTAACCGATTGACTTCAAATTTAGTATGCGGTAATATTTTCTTCTATCTCCGGCTAAGCTCGAATATGGGCCACATTGGTCCACTCCTTATAGTACCTCCCACACAAAGGGTTAACATTTAGTGGAATATTGATTATTTAATAACGTCTGTACTACTTATTTGAATCCTCTGAAATTCTACACATAGTATTTGTTTATTAGTCACTATTACCTCGAGAAAAATGGGCGAAGTTGCCACGCCCCTTTTGGTACCTCCCACACAAATGGAAAATTAATAGCGTTGTCACGCCCCTTTTGGTACCTCCCACACAAATGGAAAATTAATAGCTTATAACTGCATTACCAGTGCACACTAAGACCAGCTTATAACTTTAATACCTGTGGATACAAATACTTGAAATTTTGTACAGTGTAATGTTTTATAGTATCTAGAGTCCAGAGAAAAGTGACCGTTATTGGGACGCCCCTTTTGGTAGCTCCCACACAAATGGACCTTTTTGTATCGAAAGTTAATAGCTTATAACATTAATACCAGTACATACTTTAAAGTTATTAAATTTAAATTGATAATAATTTAATTAAAACCAAAAAGAAATAAATTTACTAGTATTTGCTTGGGTCTCAATGTGAGGAGATTCATAATTCGGTTTACCAGACTGAACTTTCTTACTTGTTATATTTTGTATTTGAACAAGGGAAAGCATTTATTTTTTACTTATACTCGTATATGTAACAAAAACACTAAATTATAATTTTTATTCGTTCGGTTGAAAAATTGCCTGCAAATACTCCAGATTTTGTTCCGTATTATTTCTGTCCTCTAGCAGCCCTCTTGCATCTTCATCTAAGTCCCGATGTTCTATTTTCTAATTGATTTCGAATGCTGGAGATGAGGGGATCTGACGTTGCCAACTAAATATTAAAAGATCTTCGTTTGTACAATTTCGAGATATTTTTCTGGTATTGTGCTCTCTATAAAACCTGTAATCTTATTTCTTTTTTCTTGGACTTCCTCTGAAAGATATCCGATTGGTACCAAATTATGCTTAATGATATCTCCTCCATGATAAAGAATTTTGTGAACTGTTGCAGACATATTTCTCCATGAATATTTGGTATTAAATGTATATTGGTGCAGTTTCCTTGGTATATTCATTAAATTTTTTAGCATCAATTGGTTTATGGCACGCAAGTGCATCGATAATTGTTTTAAATATTGAAATGAGATTTATATCAACACCAGTTATTTCAGATGCTTTTTCGGGATCAGAAAAGAACCTTCTTGCTGTATTCCCATCATTGGTATTGCCTGATCCTTGTTTTGGTTGGTCTATAATGAACCCACATTTGAGAAATGCATCCTGAACATGTTTCAATTTTTAAATTTCTTAAATCCTTGTTGGTGTCATTGTTTCTCATTGATCCTGTAGGTCCAAAATCCAAATCATAACAGATTTGAGGTACTCACTGAATACAGTTTAGTTGCCTCAACCAAATTATTTGCCAACCGAATTTTGGAGTTCTGTCTACTATCATACGATTCCATCAGGACAACCAATATTTTGGTTGTCGTATACTTCTGCTTCCATGTTGGCAACAATCATATTTGGTTGCGCCAAATACAAAAATGGTGGCTAAAATTATCTGTTGTAGTTGCCACAACCAACTGTTTTAAAAAATTGGTTGTTCTGACAATTTGTCAGTCATATACTAACTACAATTAATGAAAAACAGTTTTCATTAATTTTTATTTTTTTATTGAACAAAAAACAAAACAATTCATAACAAAGTTAAAAATCCCATATTACAAATTCATCACTATTATGAGATGTGGAAATACTTGACACACATTTTAGGACACGAAAAAAAAAACAAAAAACTTTTATGCAAATATCGCTTAACCCTGTGCTTTCAATTTCATGATTGTTGCTTTTATATTTTTTTTATTTTTGTAAAACATTGTGCACAACATATTCTGCATTCCACACATTATTATCCACACGAGATTATTTTTGAATACCTATATCGCTTAACCCTGTGCTTTCAATTTCATGATTGTTGCTTTTATTTTTTTTTTTATTTTTGTAAAACATTGTGCACAACATATTCTGCATTCCACACATTATTATCTACACGAGATTATTTTTGAATACCTATACCGTTCTTGAACAAAATGTTGAAGATTTATTTATGTCGAGTAATTTTATTTTTTGTTTGTCACGTATCAGCAAAGAACAGTAACCAATCTTTCGGTTGTAATTCTCAAAATACATTTAATTATTCTACGTTTGGGAAATGATTGGGATAACCAATAAACGATTATTTATTTATATTTTTCTGTTGTAGTAACCAATTATTCGTTGCAATAATAATCTTTGGTCTATTGATACAATTTCTGTTGTCAAGAATAAAACATTGGTTATCACAACCAAAAATCGATCATATGGTACTATAATGAAAATTTAAAGTGGTCACCACAACTAACCGAGTGTTAATGAAAAAACAATCTTAATTCTATTGATACAACCATCGATTTAGTTGCAAGCATTTTCATTTGATCGTATCCATGTTATTATTGTTGTTTCAACTATTTATTTATAAATACAACCGGCAGACGGTGTAGGCAATATACCTTTCGCTAGTACTATTTTTTTATTGTTACAATCGAATTCCAACCAATTATTTTCTTGGGTGTATGTGTTCCAAAAATCCTATTCTTGTATGTAGTGGCGATAATCCAAATTCATATGCATCAGAATTATCTACTTATTTTTCCGGGACATGGTTTAATTTGCTTGATGTAGATTGGCATATAATGCAGCCGGATGAAGCCTTTGTGTCAATCAAAGCCTGGCCAACTTTTCCATCTATCATCGTTAGCAATAATTGGCAGTTAACTTCAATTGTCTGGCCTTCAATTTCTACTTCTAATGGTTGCAGTCTTGTAATTTGGGTTCTTATATCATTGACTTATTTTTTAATGGTATCGTGAGTTTCTTTCTTAAATTCAAATTTGATTGGCTTTTGTGCGTTGTTCTTGTGATCGCAATTGATGTAACAAGCTTATTGCAATAGTTTCACATCCGATTTCTTCATTGATATCCTTAAGTTTCCGACTTTTAGATCTTTCGCTATAGTTGCCGAGTGATTTTGGTGGTCTCCCACAATTGTTTTGATTTCTACTTTCTGAAGATACTTGGACACTAAGATCGACTTCTAACCTTATTTCAAAGGTCTTATAAAATTTATTTTTATTCCATCCAACTTGTTTGTAGCGCTTAGCTAAGTAGTTGATGAAAATATTTACTTTATTTTGCAGTTCTTCTGGTACACGCAAAGAAAAAATTGGTTTCTGCGAAACGAAATATTAGACAACTACAATTCTCGTTTACGACGACTGAAATTTCTTTTGGTCAGAACAAGTTTCTGTCACAACAAACGAAATTTCAGTTCCGGCAAACGAGAATTGTAGTTGTCTAAAATTTCGTTTCGCAGAAACTAATTTTTCTTTGCGTGTACCAATTGTATTTCGACGCATGAGGAATTTACGTTGCTTTGAACGTAACCTTAAACATCTTCCTTCTTTTTTTGTTTCTAAAATACTCTTCGGATAATTACGAAGACAGTGGTTTTACGTGTCACACTCACGGCCTTTTTACGTGCTGCTCACGACCTTCTGCCTCTCACACCATCGTCTGACCAGTCATCACAATGGCCAAACAATGGCATGTATTCGGCACCATTTCAACCGCCCTTCTACCTATCTTTGTCTCAAATCGGTATAAGAATTGTCTGTATATTTCTTAAACCCCAGTCTATTGTAAAAAATCCAAATTGGTGCATCATGTCCGAATAAGACAAAATCAGATAGAACCAGGACACAATAAACCAAATAGGCCAATATTGATAACAAATTAAGGCTAACCTGAAGAGGAACTGTAGTAACGAGAAAATTAAAAGAAAATAAGTCTAAACATCCAAATATCAAATATGTCAGGATTAAGAATATCGACCCTTATGGTCAAATTCCGTCCAGAAATTAGGCAAATTGCCCTAGGCTAGAAAAACAATCAAGCTAGAATAAAATAGGTCAAGAAACAAATTCTAAAGAAACAAAATATGTCAGAATAATCCCGAATAAAAAAACATAAGGCTAATAGTCGAAAAAACAAATCATGTCAAAGTCGAGAACGGACTAGGCCAAACCGAAATCAGTAATAGGGTAAAGTCTCGGTCAGAAATAGGCCAAAATAAGTCCAAACGGAAACAAATTAAGCTAGACTGAAAAATATGAAAACGCCTAATTCGAGAATGAAATAACGCAAACCAAACCAAGTACGACAAAATGAGAAGAAATAAACCAAGAACACAATAAACCAACCAATTAGATAAGCTATTGTTAACGTCAAAAGTTTCGTAGCTGGTCACCCTAAAAGCCCTTTCTAAGTTTCGCGGTTTTTGATTGCGTCACAAATACAACGACACAGGCTCTCTTTGCTTTGATTGTGTCTGTGTCCTTTCTTGTACTAAATATGGCTGTCCTTTCGTCGTATGTACTCTCGTCTGCCTTTTCTTTCCACAAAAATCGAATAAACTTTCACTTGTTGTTCAAGCTCCAAACCTACCTGTTCTCCTTGGTAAGAATCTTCCTCCAACTGTTCCAATTTCAATAAAGGAAACACTAGTTCACTTCAAAATTCTAATACTACCTGTGTTTTTCTTTTCTTCTTTTCGGTGAAACATTGCGAGGAAAAATATTCCTAACTTCAGGCAATATTTTTGGCTCACAGCAGAAAACTAATAAAAACCATTTCGCTCCAGAAAACCCCCAAACTTTGGCATTTTCATTGGTCCTAATCGAACCGGATTTTTTGTTTCATCCGCTGTGGGAGTTCCATCTTCATCTATCCATCCATCCATCAATCCAACTCTTCATCGCGAGAATAAAATAAGGGTGAGTTTGTGTTTTGCTTATTTATTGAAAAAGTGAAAACAATAGTGCAAAGTTCTGCTACATTCGGTAGCCAATTCAGTGCGTTTTTCTATTAATTTAAAGTGTGTTTTGCCGACGGCAAAACAACCTGCGTTGATTTTCAAAACAAAACCCGCACAGTGTCTTTCCTTGACAACGTAATCGTGCCAATAAATTCTAAAGAAAAGCATCTTCGTTTTTTTTAATTTAAATACCACGGTAAAATTCTTTAATTGCTCGCGTTAAATTATTTAATTATTCGCGTTGTTTTGGTGGAAGTTTTTTCGTTTCAGGCGTAAATTTAAAGAAAATAATTATTTTCCAACTCGGTTTTGTTTATGATTTTCCCTCAATTTAACAAAATCAATAAATTCAAACATTCGTTCGGCTTCGCGACAGTGTGTTTTCTTTTCATTCGAGTGCTTCTTCTTGTTCCAAAGCATCGCTTTCAGTGAGAGTGTACCTAAATTCTTTAACATTCTATCTCTGCTGCTCACTGAACTTGAAGCAACCCCTTGCCTTCCCCTTCCATCCACAAAACACACGCATCGTTCCGCACACGTGCTTCTTCTTGTTCCAATCACGACGACTTCAGTGAGATCGGTTTTCTTTTCATATAACTGAGCGTCGTTGCAGTTCTCTGTCGTTGATTTGGCATCATCCACAACAACCACAGCGAACAGCATCACCATATCACTGCTGTTATTATTGGTTCGAGTACTAACAACTGTAGCTTATTATTCTCTATTATACTAACATTCATATACACATATACATACATTATTCCGTAACTACATTCATACTATACTCACTCTCCGTCACCGTTCGTTTGAGTATTGACGTCACTAAAAAGTGGGCTCTGTATGAGATCTCTTTCGGGTACTCTTTTATATTCTCTTCGGGTACTCTCTTATATTCTCTTCAGTGCACTCTTTTGGTTAGCACCCTACAGTCATTCGCTTTACATGGTCGCGAGTCAACCCGTTTGTAACACTTTATTGTTTTTGATTCGGTTGACATAAATAAGTACTGTAGTGGTTTCCGACACACTTAAACCGACTGTTGTGCACCCTACATCCGATTATATTATTTTTTTTCCCATTTTTGCCGATTTTTGTTTTGCAAGCGAGTTTTTGTCCATACCAACTCAGGTTTTTTTGTAAGTTCGTGCATATGTTAGTAAATTATTTCAATTTTGGAAATTTTTTCGTGCACCCTACGTTCTAGCTTGCCGACTTTTCAAACGATTTGCGACAAAATAAGTTAAAATTGTTTTTTTTTGTACGCATTTTTCTCAAATTTCTGCGGTTTCTGTAAACAATATTGGAAGATTTTGGTTTCTTTTTGTTCGATATCATTTCGGTCTTTCAATTCTCGGGCTTTTCTGACGCATCTCAGTGCTTCGGTTCAATTGCTATTTAAATTTCTTCTGATCCGTGCAATAGTTTCCAATCACAAGTAAAGCTTTCCTTGGATTCATTCATTCGCTTGGCTGATCGTCTGGTGGGCTTCAACGCCGACGTCAGTGATAACAAGATCCCCCTATCTTCCGTTGCACTCGTGACAATACATATTGACGAACTAAAATCACTTTGGTTGGAAATTAAGTCTGCTTATGATAACTATTTGGCCGAAAAAGAGAGCGAACAAGAGGACGGGGAGGAGACGAATCAAGGCGATGCTGAAGAAGAAGCTTCCGAGGTGGAGATGCTTCAGGCCAAATACAAAAGTACGTATGTGACTTATTGTAATTGCTTGGCGAAGCTGACCCAGCTCGTGGAGGACCTTAGACCCCCGGCCATTCCTTATTCCTTAGTCCTGTTGAACGCTTGTTCCATTTAAACCAAAAGACCCGCGGTGAGGCTCGTGATATCGTTCAGAGGAGTCCGCTAACCAATCAGGGATTCCAGTTGGCATGGAAAAACCTGTGTTCTCGTTTTGAGAATCGACGCATCCTCGTGAATGGACAGCTGAGAATTCTTTTCAATCTGCCGCATATTCAATCAGAATCTGCCCACGCAATTAAACAATTGCAACGGGATATTAATTCGTGTATTTCAGCATTAGAGTTGTACGATATCGATGTCAGAAGTTGGGATCCATTGTTCGTATTCCTGTGTTCTAGTCGCCTTCCAGACTCAACTCTGACATTGTGGGAGCAGGGATTGTCCGACAAAACGGATATTCCGAAGTGGACTGCTCTTGATTCTTTCCTCACAAATCGATATCGCACTTTAGAATCCGTTTCTGAAATGCGAAGCCATTCCAAATCAACAGAAAGCAAAAAGATCAATCCCAATCCCATGGGTTCCATGCATGTTAAAGCTTTCCAAAGCAAGGTTTCTACTCCAAAATGTTCGTTATGCCCGTCGGAATCACATATCATTCGAAAGTGTCCACGTTTCATTGCCATGGACATAAACCGGCGGATTTCCGAAGTAAAGAGGCAAGGACTCTGCCTAAATTGTTTTTCCAAGACACACAGTGTGAAAAATTGCACCAGCAAACACAACTGCTTCGAATGCCGGAAACGACACAATACTATGCTTCACATCAATTCATCCACACAGGCACCAACGGTAAATTCAAATTTGAGTGTCGCTTCGGCTCCATTTTCTCCTCATCCTATACAGTCCACTAGTTCGGGAGCCGGCGTCATTCAAACATGCTTCGCTACAAATTCTCGGGGTATACTGCTGGGAACTGCTGTGGTGAACGTGTTACATTTGGGTGTCACCTATCAGGCTCGTGTGCTTCTTGATTCCGGGTCTGAGGGAACTTTCATTTCGGAGAGGCTGTTCAATGACCTCAAACTCCCGTTCCGACGCACCAGCGCACGCATTTCTGGGCTAAATAATTCAACTGCCGCATCGATCCGAAAGGAATGCACCCTTGTTCTTGGCTCTCGTTTCGATGGGAGTATTAAATATTCGGTAGAGGCTTATGTTGTCCCACACTTGTCGAGCAACCTTCCGTCACACACGATTCAGTCGTCCACTTTTTCTCGTCTTCCGCAAATTCCTCTAGCAGATCCACAGTTTTACACCAGCGCAAAGATCGACATTCTAATTGGTGGAGATTTCATTCCATCGATTATGCGCTCTGGTGTGATACGTGAGATCTGCGGAACTTTGATGGCCCAAGAGACCATCTTCGGATGGATCTTGACCGGCCCAATTCCAATTCAATCGAAGCCAGTGTTTTAACGTGTCACGCACGGCCTTTTTACGTGCTGCTCACGACCTTGTGCCTCTCACACCATCGTCTGACCAGTCATCACAATGTCCAAACAATGGCATGTATCCGGCACCATCAACCGCCCTCCTACCTATCTTTGTCCCAAATCGGTACAAGAATTGTCTGTACATTTCTTGAACTCGAGTCCATTGTAAAAAATCCAAATTGGTGCATTATGTCCGAATAAGACCAGACAGAACCAGGACACAATAAACCAAATAGGCCAATATTCATAACAAAATAAGCCTAACCTGAAGAGGAACTATAGTTACGAGAAAATTAAAAGAAAATAAGTCTAAACATCTAAATATCAAATATGTCAGGATTACGAATATCGACCCTTATAGTCAAATTCAGCCCAGAAATTAGGCAAATTAACATAGGATTGAAAAACAATCAAGCTAGAATAAAATAAGTCAAGAGACAAATTCGAAGGAAGCAAAATATATCAGAATAATCCCGAATAAACTAAAAATAAGGCTAATAACTGAAAAACAAATCATGTCAAAGTCGAGAACGGACTAGGCCAAACCGAAATCAAAATTAGTCTCGGTCAGAAACAGGCATCAAAGGTATATCAGGTATCAAAGGGGAAATGCAAAAATTGCAAAAAACCGCATATCATATATATGCATCTCTCACACAGAGCCGTCCTGAAACAGAGAGCAAAACCTAAAGAATTCAAAAAACCGCTCTCAGTGTATCTCTCGAAAAGAGAGTAATGTCCAATCATGGAGATTGGCGCCAAAACCCCAAAACATCCAGAGCGGAATTCACAAAACAATGCTCACATAAAAATCTGATAATAAGACCAAAAACAGAACACCAAAAACCCAAGACAAGAACCAAACCAAGACCGAGTGGCAACTAGACTACAAGATAAACAAAACAACAACAACGACACTAACAATAAATAACGGTGTAACAAATTAAAGACAAGCTAGACTGAAAAATATGAAAAACGCCTAATTCAGAAATGAAACCTAAGTCAAGATGGAAAATCACGAAAACTTATTCCAGTCAGGATGGAAAACCAAAGATAAACTAATTATAAGCCAAGGTCTACAAAAATCAGGCCAGACTTTGCTAACTAAATCGAGTGAAACTCAAAAATTTTTCAAACTAAATTGACAACATAATGTGTCGAGAAATTGAAAAACATAGGTTAAAATGCAAAATCGACGATAAAGTGAAATTCCGGTTTGATAGATGCTAAAGTAAGTAGAATCTGAGAATTATATGGGCCAAGTTCGAAAAACACAAACAGATTTAATTGGCCAATAAGTCAATTGAAACAAAGTCAAAACCATATGAGCCAAAAACAGACTAGGAACACACCAAAGCAAAATACATTTGTTAAACTATCTCAGGAACTGAAATATGTTAGGATGGGAACCAAAATAAGCTAATTTAAATCGAAATAAAATAGCAATAACCTAAACTTAGAAAAATAGGACTAAAAATCTATTCAAACACACTAGTAACGCGAAAATTCTGGTTAGGAATATGCTGGAATACATAACATTGAGAAAATTGGAAAATAAATTACAAATAAAACACATCAGAATAAGGTAAATTCGATAAACGTAAAAATTTTTCTAAGTCTAGAATTGAAAAAACGGAATAAAATAAAACCAAAACACGGTAAAATGAGACAAACCGATTAAGAACACCACATTTAATATTGAGCCAAATTAAAAATATGAGTTAAGATGGAAATCAGGAATAAGTTGATTCGAAATTGAATAAATGAGCCATACGTCAAGATTCGACCCAAATAAGGTTAAGTTTCAATCACAACATTCCACAGTTCTTAATGAAATTAGGGCTAAACATTTTTTGGAAATGGAATGTGTTGAAACAAGAACTGAAAACCTAGGCTAAATTCTATAATCAATGATAACATGAAATCCCTGTCAGGCATATGCCGAATTAGGTAAAATCGGAAAATAAATAAGCCAGAATAATAGGCCAAGATGGGTAGATAAAATCAAACTAAAAAAGACTTGAACTAAACTAGACCAATCTTTAGTGACAAAATCGGCCAAAAAACAGACAGAAACACTCTGAAATTGAGATGAAATTTCAGACAATCCAGGCCAGAATAAATAGGCAAAGTCTCAACCCAAACAGGCCAAATTTCTTTCCAGCTGAAATCGAAGTCAATCCAGATTAATAGCACTAAATCCTATTCCATTATAAATATAGTAGAATAAAATCAAAATCAAATCAAATCGAAATAAAAATATAAAGGCAAATAAATATATATATATAACGTCAAGTCCAAGTCGTCCGAAACGTATAGTCGACACGTATGGCCACCCGGAGCGCCTTCGCCTTCTGCCAAGAAGGACTCATCAGCGAGCTTTAACGTGTCGTCATGTCCATAGTCAAGTCTCACGTCCTCACACCATTCCTTCAAAAACTCACCGATATCAGCCCATAGGCCTTATAGCAAACAAAAACACACAAACACTAAATACTAAATTTCACTTTCACTTGTACTCTCCGCTTACGACCGCCTTTGTCTAAAAACCTTTCGAACTAAAGAGATCCCTAGAAAATTGTGAAATAAATACCTATTGTACGCCGATCTCAACAGCCTCTCTCAGTATATAAAACATACGCACACATGTACATTCTCTTCCCCTAACCTGTGTATATAAGCAAAATACAAATTACACAATGACGTCACTGTGACAGGCGGAAACCTCCATATGGACGAATAGCTGAATAAATTAAATAAGAATAATATATAATAGATAATAATATATAATATAGGATAAATAAATAAGAATAATATTGTGTAATAAAATATAATAATACAAATATACCTCTAAATGTCCACGGAAATAGTCACCGTCACATGACGTAAACCTATAATATCGAATTTCCCTAACTCCACATCAAAGTAAGGGTAAAATCAAAATTACGACCGAGATCCATATGTCAAAGGGGAAATGCAAAAATTGCAAAGAAACCGCATATCATATATATGCAGCTCTCACAAAGAGCCCTCCTGAAACAGAGAGTAAAACCTAAAGAATTCAAAAACCGCTCTTAGTGTATCTCTCGAAAAGAGAGCAATGTCTAATTATGGAGATTGGCGCCAAACCCCAAAACATCCAGAGCGGAATTCACAAAACAATGCTCAAATAAGACTCTTATAATAAGACCAAAAACAGAACACCAAAAAACCCAAGACAAGAACCAAACCAAGACCGAGTGGAAACTAGACTAGAACATAAACAAAAAATAACAATAACGACACTAACAATAACGGTAAACGGCGTAACAGATTAAAGGCAAAAAACGAGAAACCTTAACAACATAAACTAAAAGTAGATCAGAACAGAACAATAATAATAACAACAGAAACAACAACAACTACAAACAAAAACAACAGGATAATACTAAAACAATAGCAAAAACATAACAAATTAACAACAAACAACACAAAACTAACCCGAAACAGAACAACAATGACAACTATAAACAAACAATAACAAAACAAAACTAAAACAACAACAAAAATCTAACAAATTAAAGACAAAACAACGAATCGCTAACAAATCAAAATAAAAACAAACAGAGACAAGACAAGACGAAAATAAACAGGACCTAAGAAACAATGCTCCACAGAGTATTGCTCTGAAAATCTACAGAGAATCTCAGAAAAAACGGACTAATATGCACCAATGGACTTCCCACCAAGTGTCCCCCATCACAGTGGTTCCTCACACCCCCCGGGCCTATCGTCTGTTCCTATCCCATGTTCAATCTAAAGGGCACGTCACTATTTTCCTAAACCGAAACGAAGCCAGTGTTTTAACGTGTCACGCACGGCCTTTTTACGTGCTGCTCACGACCTTGTGCCTCTCACACCATCGTCTGACCAGTCATCACAATGTCCAAACAATGGCATGTATCCGGCACCATCAACCGCCCTCCTACCTATCTTTGTCCCAAATCGGTACAAGAATTGTCTGTACATTTCTTGAACTCGAGTCCATTGTAAAAAATCCAAATTGGTGCATTATGTCCGAATAAGACCAGACAGAACCAGGACACAATAAACCAAATAGGCCAATATTCATAACAAAATAAGCCTAACCTGAAGAGGAACTATAGTTACGAGAAAATTAAAAGAAAATAAGTCTAAACATCTAAATATCAAATATGTCAGGATTACGAATATCGACCCTTATAGTCAAATTCAGCCCAGAAATTAGGCAAATTAACATAGGATTGAAAAACAATCAAGCTAGAATAAAATAAGTCAAGAGACAAATTCGAAGGAAGCAAAATATATCAGAATAATCCCGAATAAACAAAAAATAAGGCTAATAACTGAAAAACAAATCATGTCAAAGTCGAGAACGGACTAGGCCAAACCGAAATCAAAATCTGTCTCGGTCAGAAACAGGCATCAAAGGTATATCAGGTATCAAAGGGGAAATGCAAAAATTGCAAAAAACCGCATATCATATATATGCATCTCTCACATAGAGCCGTCCTGAAACAGAGAGCAAAACCTAAAGAATTCAAAAAACCGCTCTCAGTGTATCTCTCGAAAAGAGAGTAATGTCCAATCATGGAGATTAGCGCCAAAACCCCAAAACATCCAGAGCGGAATTCACAAAACAATGCTCACATAAAAATCTGATAATAAGACCAAAAACAGAACACCAAAAAACCAAGACATGAACCAAACCAGGACCGAGTGGCAACTAGACTACAACATAAACAAAACAACAACAACGACACTAACAATAAATAACAGTGTAACAAATTAAAGACAAGCTAGACTGAAAAATATGAAAAACGCCTAATTCAGAAATGAAACCTAAGTCAAGATGGAAAATCACGAAAACTTATTCCAGTCAGGATGGAAAACCAAAGATAAACTAATTATAAGCCAAGGTCTACAAAAATCAGGCCAGACTTTGCTAACTAAATCGAGTGAAACTCAAAAATTTTTCAAACTAAATTGACAACATAATGTGTCGAGAAATTGAAAAACATAGGTTAAAATGCAAAATCGACGATAAAGTGAAATTCCGGTTTGATAGATGCTAAAGTAAGTAGAATCTGAGAATTATATGGGCCAAGTTCGAAAAACACAAACAGATTTAATTGGCCAATAAGCCAATTGAAACAAAGTCAAAACCATATGAGCCAAAAACAGACTAGGAACACACCAAAGCAAAATACATTTGTTAAACTATCTCAGGAACTGAAATATGTTAGGATGGGAACCAAAATAAGCTAATTTAAATCGAAATAAAATAGCAATAACCTAAACTTAGAAAAATAGGACTAAAAATCTATTCAAACACACTAGTAACGCGAAAATTCTGGTTAGGAATATGCTGGAATACATAACATTGAGAAAATTGGAAAATAAATTACAAATAAAACACATCAGAATAAGGTAAATTCGATAAACGTAAAAATTTTCTAAGTCTCGAATTGAAAAAACGGAATAAAATAAAAACAAAACACGGTAAAATGAGACAAACCGATTAAGAACACCACATTTAATATTGAGCCAAATTAAAAATATGAGTTAAGATGGAAATCAGGAATAAGTTGATTCGAAATTGAATAAATGAGCCATACGTCAAGATTCGACCCAAATAAGGTTAAGTTTCAATCACAACATTCCACAGTTCTTAATGAAATTAGGGCTAAAAATTTTTTGGAAATGGAATGTGTTGAAACAAGAACTGAAAACCTAGGCTAAATTCTATAATCAATGATAACGTGAAATCCCTGTCAGGCATATGCCGAATTAGGTAAAATCGGAAAATAAATAAGCCAGCATAATAGGCCAAGATGGGTAGATAAAATCAAACTAAAAAAGACTTGAACTAAACTAGACCAATCTTTAGTGACAAAATCGGCCAAAAAACAGACAGAAACACTCTGAAATTGAGATGAAATTTCAGACAATCCAGGCCAGAATAAATAGGCAAAGTCTCAACCCAAACAGGCCAAATTTCTTTCCAGCTGAAATCGAAGTTAATCCAGATTAATAGCACTAAATCCTATTCCATTATAAATATAGTAGAATAAAATCAAAATTAAATCAAATCGAAATAAAAATATAAAGGCAAATAAATATATATATATAACGTCAAGTCCAAGTCGTCCGAAACGTATAGTCGACACGTATGGCCACCCGGAGCGCCTTCGCCTTCTGCCAAGAAGGACTCATCAGCGAGCTCTAACGTGTCGTCATGTCCATAGTCAAGTCTCACGTCCTCACACCATTCCTTCAAAAACTCACCGATATCAGCCCATAGGCCTTATAGCAAACAAAAACACACAAACACTAAATACTAAATTTCACTTTCACTTGTACTCTCCGCTTACGACCGCCTTTGTCTAAAAACCTTTCGAACTAAAGAGATCCCTAGAAAATTGTGAAATAAATACCTATTGTACGCCGATCTCAACAGCCTCTCTCAGTATATAAAACATACGCACACATGTACATTCTCTTCCCCTAACCTGTGTATATAAGCAAAATACAAATTACACAATGACGTCACTGTGACAGGCGGAAACCTCCATATGGACGAATAGCTGAATAAATTAAATAAGAATAATATATAATAGATAATAATATATAATATAGGATAAATAAATAAGAATAATATTGTATAATAAAATATAATAATACAAATATACCTCTAAATGTCCACGGAAATAGTCACCGTCACATGACGTAAACCTATAATATCGAATTTCCCTAACTCCACATTAAAGTAAGGGTAAAATCAAAATTACGACTGAGATCCATATGTCAAAGGGGAAATGCAAAAATTGCAAAGAAACCGCATATCATATATATGCAGCTCTCACAAAGAGCCCTCCTGAAACAGAGAGTAAAACCTAAAGAATTCAAAAACCGCTCTTAGTGTATCTCTCGAAAAGAGAGCAATGTCCAATTATGGAGATTGGCGCCAAAACCCCAAAACATCCAGAGCGGAATTCACAAAACAATGCTCACATAAGACTCTTATAATAAGACCAAAAACAGAACACCAAAAAACCCAAGACAAGAACCAAACCAAGACCGAGTGGAAACTAGACTAGAACATAAACAAAAAATAACAATAACGACACTAACAATAACGGTAAACGGCGTAACAGATTAAAGGCAAAAAACGAGAAACCTTAACAACATAAACTAAAAGTAGATCAAAACAGAACAAACAGAACAATAATAATAACAACAGAAACAACAACAACTACAAAAAACAACAACAGGATAATACTAAAACAATAGCAAAAACATAACAAATTAACAACAAACAACACAAAACTAACCCGAAACAGAACAACAATGACAACTATAAACAAACAATAACAAAACAAAACTAAAACAACAACAAAAATCTAACAAATTAAAGACAAAACAACGAATCGCTAACAAATCAAAATAAAAACAAACAGAGACAAGACAAGACGAAAATAAACAGGACCTAAGAAACAATGCTCCACAGAGTATTGCTCTGAAAATCTACAGAGAATCTCAGAAAAAACGGACTGATATGCACCAATGGACTTCCCACCAAGTGTCCCCCATCACAGTGGTTCCTCACACCCCCCGGGCCTATCGTCTGTTTCTATCCCATGTTCAATCTAAAGGACACGTCACTATTTTCCTAAACCGAAACCTATAAACCACTGTATGGCATCCAAACGGATGCTAAAACAATATCCCATCTATTACTAATCTCCTACAAAAATCAGATATGTCTTAGCCAAGGTAAAATCCTCAATCTGCGGAAAAGATTTTACAGGCCACGACATTGGGTCATTTCACAGAAACCATATCAAGTAAGGTCGAATTCCCTGTAAGGAGCGCAAAGAAATTGTCAATCATTCTTCTCACTCCTTACCCCAGGTCCTACGCATGGGCAAACCTCTTTCGAACGTTATTGTTAGGACATGCGCCTTTCATATAACATTCTGGACATCAGAAATGGGAATGCTCTTGTTCAGATAGCATATATTTTCGTTAAACATGCGAAGCCAATGGTTTTACGTGCCATGCACGGCCTTTTTACGTGCTGCTCACGACCTTGTGCCTCTCACACCATCATCTGACCAGTCATCACAATGTCCAAACAATGGCATGTATCCGGCACCATCAACCACCCTCCTACCTATCTCTGTCTCAAATCGGTACAAGAATTGTCTGTACATTTCTTGAACTCGAGTCCATTGTAAAAAATCCAAAATTGGTGCATTATGTCCGAATAAGACCAGACAGAACCAGGACACAATAAACCAAATAGGCCAATATTCATAACAAAATAAGCCTAACCTGAAGAGGAACTATAGTTACAAGAAAATTAAAAGAAAATAAGTCTAAACATCTAAATATCAGATATGTCAGGATTACGAATATCGACCCTTATAGTTAAATTCAGCCCAGAAATTAGGCAAATTAACATAGGATTGAAAACCAATCAAGCTAGAATAAAATAGGTCAAGAAACAAATTCGAAGGAAGCAAAATATATCAGAATAATCCCGAATAAACAAAAAATAAGGCTAATAACTGAAAAAACAAAGCAAAACCTAAAGAATTCAAAAAACCGCTCTCAGTGTATCTCTCGAAAAGAGAGTAATGTCCAATCATGGAGATTGGCGCCAAAACCCCAAAACCCCAAAACATCCAGAGCGGAATTCACAAAACAATGCTCACATAAAAATCTGATAATAAGACCAAAAACAGAACACCAAAAACCCAAGACAAGAACCAAACCAAGACCGAGTGGCAACTAGACTACAACATAAACAAAACAACAACAACGACACTAACAATAAATAACGGTGTAACAAATTAAAGACAAGCTAGATTGAAAAATATGAAAACGCCTAATTCAGAAATGAAACCTAAGTCAAAATGGAAAATCACGAAAACTTATTCCAGTCAGGATGGAAAACCAAAGATAAACTAATTATAAGCCAAGGTCTACAAAAATCAGGCCAGACTTTACTAACTAAATCGAGTGAAACTCAAAAATTTTTTCAAACTAAATTGACAACATAATGTGTCGAGAAATTGAAAAACATAGGTTAAAATGCAAAATCGACGATAAAGCGAAATTCCGGTTTGATAGATGCTAAAGTAAGTAGAATCTGAGAATTATATGGGCCAAGTTCGAAAAACACAAACAGAATTAATTGGCCAATAAGCCAATTGAAACAAAGTCAAAAACCATATGAGCCAAAAACAGACTAGGAACACACCAAAGCAAAATAGATTTGTAAATCTATCTCAGGAACTGAAATATGTTAGGATGGGAACCAAAATAAGCTAATTTAAATCGAAATAAAATAGCAATAACCTAAACTTAGAAAAATAGGACTAAAAATCTATTCAAACACACTAGTAACGCGAAAATTCTGGTTAGGAATATGCTGGAATACATAACATTGAGAAAATTGGAAAATAAATTACAAATAAAACACATCAGAATAAGGTAAATTCGATAAACGTAAAAATTTTCTAAGTCTAGAATTGAAAAAACGGAATAAAATAAAACCAAAACACGGTAAAATGAGACAAACCGATTAAGAACACCACAATTAAAATTGAGCTAAATTGAAAATATGAGTTAAGATGGAAATCAGGAATAAGTTGATTCGAAATTGAATAAATGAGCCATACGCCAAGATTCGACCCAAATAAGGTTAAGTTTCAATCACAACATTCCACAGTTCTTAAGGAAATTAGGGCTAAAAATTTTGGAAATGGAATGTGTTGAAAACAAGAACTGAAAACCTAGGCTAAATTCTATAATCAATGATAACATGAAATCCCTGTCAGGCATATGCCGAATTAGGTAAAATCGGAAAATAAATAAGCCAGAATAATAGGCCAAGATGGGTAGATAAAATCAAACTAAAACAAGACTTGAACTAAACTAGACCAATCTTTAGTGACAAAATCGGCCAAAAAAACGGACAGAAACACTCTGAAATTGAGATGAAATTTCAGACAATCCAGGCCAGAATAAATAGGCAAAGTCTCAACCCAAACAGGCCAAATTTCTTTCCAGCTGAAATCGAAGTTAATCCAGATTAATAGTACTAAATCCTATTCCATTATTAATATATAGTAGAATAAAATTAAAATTAAATCAAATCGAAATAAAAATATAAAGGCAAATAAATATATATATATAACGTCAAGTCCAAGTCGTCCGAAACGTATAGTCGACACGTATGGCCACCCGGAGCGCTTTCGCCTTCTGCCAAGAAGGACTCATCAGCGAGCTTTAACGTGTCGTCATGTCCATAGTCAAGTCTCACGTCCTCACACCATTCTTCAAAAACTCACCGATATCAGCCCATAGGCCTTATAACAAACAAAAACACACAAACACTAAATACTAAATTTCACTTTCACTTGTACTCTCCGCTTACGACTGCCTTTGTCTAAAAACCTTTCCAACTAAAGAGATCCCTAGAAAATTGTGAAATAAATACCTATTGTACGCCGATCTCAACAGCCTCTCTCAGTATATAAAACATACGCACACATGTACATTATCTTCCCCTAACCTATGTATATAAGCAAAATACAAACTACACAATGACGTCACTGTGACAGGCGGAAACCTCCATATGGACAAATAGCTGAATAAATTAAATAAGAATAATATATAATAAATAATAATATATAATATAGGATAAATAAATAAGAATAATATGTAATAATATTGTATAATAAAATATAAAAATACAAATATAACTCTAAATGTCCACGGAAACAGTCACCATTCACATGACGTAAACCTATAATATCGAATTTCCCTAACTCCACATTAAAGTAAAGGTAAAATCAAAATTACGACCGAGATCCATATGTCAAAGAGGAAATGCAAAAATTGCAAAGAAACCGCATATCATATATATGCAGCTCTCACAGAGAGCCCTCCTGAAACAGAGAGTAAAACCTAAAGAATTCAAAATCCGCTCTTAGTGTATCTCTCGAAAAGAGAGCAATGTCCAATTATGGAGATTGACGCCAAAACACCAAAAACATCCAGAGCGGAATTCACAAAACAATGCTCACATAAAAATCTTATAATAAGACCAAAAACAGAACACCAACAAACCCAAGACAAGAACCAAACCAAGACCAAGTGGAAACTAGACTAGAACATAAACAAAAAACAACAACAACGACACTAAAAATAACGATAAACGGCGTAACAAATAAAAGGCAAAAAACGAGAAACCTTAACAACATAAACTAAAAGTAGATCAAAACAGAACAAACAGAACAATAATAATAACAACAGAAACAACAACAACTACAAACAAAAATAACAGAATAATACTAAAACACTAGCAAAAACATAACAAATTAACAACAAACAACACAAAACTAACCCGAAACAGAACAACAATGACAACTATAAACAAACAATAACAAAACAAAACTAAAACAACAACAAAAATCTAACAAATTAAAGACAAAACAACGAATCGCTAACAAATCAAAATAAAAACAAACAGAGACAAGACAAGACGAAAATAAACAGGACCTAAGAAACAATGCTCCACAGAGTATTGCTCTGAAAATCTACAGAGAATCTCAGAAAAAACGGACTGATATGCACCAATGGACTTCCCACCAAGTGTCCCCCATCACAGTGGTTCCTCACACCCCCCAGGCCTATCGTCTGTTTCTATCCCATGTTCAATCTAAAGGACACGTCACTATTTTCCTAAACCGAAACCTATAAACCACTGTATGGCATCCAAACGGATGCTAAAACAATATCCCATCTATTACTAATCTCCTACAAAAATCAGATATGTCTTAGCCAAGGTAAAATCCTCAATCTGCGGAAAAGATTTTACAGGCCACGACATTGGGTCATTTCACAGAAACCATATCAAGTAAGGTCGAATTCCCTGTAAGGAGCGCAAAGAAATTGTCAATCATTCTTCTCACTCCTTACCCCAGGTCCTACGCATGGGCAAACCTCTTTCGAACGTTATTGTTAGGACATGCGCCTTTCATATAACATTCTGGACATCAGAAATGGGAATGCTCTTGTTCAGATAGCATATATTTTCGTTAAACATGCGAAGCCAATGGTTTTACGTGCCATGCACGGCCTTTTTACGTGCTGCTCACGACCTTGTGCCTCTCACACCATCATCTGACCAGTCATCACAATGTCCAAACAATGGCATGTATCCGGCACCATCAACCACCCTCCTACCTATCTCTGTCTCAAATCGGTACAAGAATTGTCTGTACATTTCTTGAACTCGAGTCCATTGTAAAAAATCCAAAATTGGTGCATTATGTCCGAATAAGACCAGACAGAACCAGGACACAATAAACCAAATAGGCCAATATTCATAACAAAATAAGCCTAACCTGAAGAGGAACTATAGTTACAAGAAAATTAAAAGAAAATAAGTCTAAACATCTAAATATCAGATATGTCAGGATTACGAATATCGACCCTTATAGTTAAATTCAGCCCAGAAATTAGGCAAATTAACATAGGATTGAAAACCAATCAAGCTAGAATAAAATAGGTCAAGAAACAAATTCGAAGGAAGCAAAATATATCAGAATAATCCCGAATAAACAAAAAATAAGGCTAATAACTGAAAAAACAAAGCAAAACCTAAAGAATTCAAAAAACCGCTCTCAGTGTATCTCTCGAAAAGAGAGTAATGTCCAATCATGGAGATTGGCGCCAAAACCCCAAAACCCCAAAACATCCAGAGCGGAATTCACAAAACAATGCTCACATAAAAATCTGATAATAAGACCAAAAACAGAACACCAAAAACCCAAGACAAGAACCAAACCAAGACCGAGTGGCAACTAGACTACAACATAAACAAAACAACAACAACGACACTAACAATAAATAACGGTGTAACAAATTAAAGACAAGCTAGATTGAAAAATATGAAAACGCCTAATTCAGAAATGAAACCTAAGTCAAAATGGAAAATCACGAAAACTTATTCCAGTCAGGATGGAAAACCAAAGATAAACTAATTATAAGCCAAGGTCTACAAAAATCAGGCCAGACTTTACTAACTAAATCGAGTGAAACTCAAAAATTTTTTCAAACTAAATTGACAACATAATGTGTCGAGAAATTGAAAAACATAGGTTAAAATGCAAAATCGACGATAAAGCGAAATTCCGGTTTGATAGATGCTAAAGTAAGTAGAATCTGAGAATTATATGGGCCAAGTTCGAAAAACACAAACAGAATTAATTGGCCAATAAGCCAATTGAAACAAAGTCAAAAACCATATGAGCCAAAAACAGACTAGGAACACACCAAAGCAAAATAGATTTGTAAATCTATCTCAGGAACTGAAATATGTTAGGATGGGAACCAAAATAAGCTAATTTAAATCGAAATAAAATAGCAATAACCTAAACTTAGAAAAATAGGACTAAAAATCTATTCAAACACACTAGTAACGCGAAAATTCTGGTTAGGAATATGCTGGAATACATAACATTGAGAAAATTGGAAAATAAATTACAAATAAAACACATCAGAATAAGGTAAATTCGATAAACGTAAAAATTTTCTAAGTCTAGAATTGAAAAAACGGAATAAAATAAAACCAAAACACGGTAAAATGAGACAAACCGATTAAGAACACCACAATTAAAATTGAGCTAAATTGAAAATATGAGTTAAGATGGAAATCAGGAATAAGTTGATTCGAAATTGAATAAATGAGCCATACGCCAAGATTCGACCCAAATAAGGTTAAGTTTCAATCACAACATTCCACAGTTCTTAAGGAAATTAGGGCTAAAAATTTTGGAAATGGAATGTGTTGAAAACAAGAACTGAAAACCTAGGCTAAATTCTATAATCAATGATAACATGAAATCCCTGTCAGGCATATGCCGAATTAGGTAAAATCGGAAAATAAATAAGCCAGAATAATAGGCCAAGATGGGTAGATAAAATCAAACTAAAACAAGACTTGAACTAAACTAGACCAATCTTTAGTGACAAAATCGGCCAAAAAAACGGACAGAAACACTCTGAAATTGAGATGCAATTTCAGACAATCCAGGCCAGAATAAATAGGCAAAGTCTCAACCCAAACAGGCCAAATTTCTTTCCAGCTGAAATCGAAGTTAATCCAGATTAATAGTACTAAATCCTATTCCATTATTAATATATAGTAGAATAAAATTAAAATTAAATCAAATCGAAATAAAAATATAAAGGCAAATAAATATATATATATAACGTCAAGTCCAAGTCGTCCGAAACGTATAGTCGACACGTATGGCCACCCGGAGCGCTTTCGCCTTCTGCCAAGAAGGACTCATCAGCGAGCTTTAACGTGTCGTCATGTCCATAGTCAAGTCTCACGTCCTCACACCATTCTTCAAAAACTCACCGATATCAGCCCATAGGCCTTATAACAAACAAAAACACACAAACACTAAATACTAAATTTCACTTTCACTTGTACTCTCCGCTTACGACTGCCTTTGTCTAAAAACCTTTCCAACTAAAGAGATCCCTAGAAAATTGTGAAATAAATACCTATTGTACGCCGATCTCAACAGCCTCTCTCAGTATATAAAACATACGCACACATGTACATTATCTTCCCCTAACCTATGTATATAAGCAAAATACAAACTACACAATGACGTCACTGTGACAGGCGGAAACCTCCATATGGACAAATAGCTGAATAAATTAAATAAGAATAATATATAATAAATAATAATATATAATATAGGATAAATAAATAAGAATAATATGTAATAATATTGTATAATAAAATATAAAAATACAAATATAACTCTAAATGTCCACGGAAACAGTCACCATTCACATGACGTAAACCTATAATATCGAATTTCCCTAACTCCACATTAAAGTAAAGGTAAAATCAAAATTACGACCGAGATCCATATGTCAAAGAGGAAATGCAAAAATTGCAAAGAAACCGCATATCATATATATGCAGCTCTCACAGAGAGCCCTCCTGAAACAGAGAGTAAAACCTAAAGAATTCAAAATCCGCTCTTAGTGTATCTCTCGAAAAGAGAGCAATGTCCAATTATGGAGATTGACGCCAAAACACCAAAAACATCCAGAGCGGAATTCACAAAACAATGCTCACATAAAAATCTTATAATAAGACCAAAAACAGAACACCAACAAACCCAAGACAAGAACCAAACCAAGACCAAGTGGAAACTAGACTAGAACATAAACAAAAAACAACAACAACGACACTAAAAATAACGATAAACGGCGTAACAAATAAAAGGCAAAAAACGAGAAACCTTAACAACATAAACTAAAAGTAGATCAAAACAGAACAAACAGAACAATAATAATAACAACAGAAACAACAACAACTACAAACAAAAATAACAGAATAATACTAAAACACTAGCAAAAACATAACAAATTAACAACAAACAACACAAAACTAACCCGAAACAGAACAACAATGACAACTATAAACAAACAATAACAAAACAAAACTAAAACAACAACAAAAATCTAACAAATTAAAGACAAAACAACGAATCGCTAACAAATCAAAATAAAAACAAACAGAGACAAGACAAGACGAAAATAAACAGGACCTAAGAAACAATGCTCCACAGAGTATTGCTCTGAAAATCTACAGAGAATCTCAGAAAAAACGGACTGATATGCACCAATGGACTTCCCACCAAGTGTCCCCCATCACAGTGGTTCCTCACACCCCCCAGGCCTATCGTCTGTTTCTATCCCATGTTCAATCTAAAGGACACGTCACTATTTTCCTAAACCGAAACCTATAAACCACTGTATGGCATCCAAACGGATGCTAAAACAATATCCCATCTATTACTAATCTCCTACAAAAATCAGATATGTCTTAGCCAAGGTAAAATCCTCAATCTGCGGAAAAGATTTTACAGGCCACGACATTGGGTCATTTCACAGAAACCATATCAAGTAAGGTCGAATTCCCTGTAAGGAGCGCAAAGAAATTGTCAATCATTCTTCTCACTCCTTACCCCAGGTCCTACGCATGGGCAAACCTCTTTCGAACGTTATTGTTAGGACATGCGCCTTTCATATAACATTCTGGACATCAGAAATGGGAATGCTCTTGTTCAGATAGCATATATTTTCGTTAAACATGCGAAGCCAATGGTTTTACGTGCCATGCACGGCCTTTTTACGTGCTGCTCACGACCTTGTGCCTCTCACACCATCATCTGACCAGTCATCACAATGTCCAAACAATGGCATGTATCCGGCACCATCAACCACCCTCCTACCTATCTCTGTCTCAAATCGGTACAAGAATTGTCTGTACATTTCTTGAACTCGAGTCCATTGTAAAAAATCCAAAATTGGTGCATTATGTCCGAATAAGACCAGACAGAACCAGGACACAATAAACCAAATAGGCCAATATTCATAACAAAATAAGCCTAACCTGAAGAGGAACTATAGTTACAAGAAAATTAAAAGAAAATAAGTCTAAACATCTAAATATCAGATATGTCAGGATTACGAATATCGACCCTTATAGTTAAATTCAGCCCAGAAATTAGGCAAATTAACATAGGATTGAAAACCAATCAAGCTAGAATAAAATAGGTCAAGAAACAAATTCGAAGGAAGCAAAATATATCAGAATAATCCCGAATAAACAAAAAATAAGGCTAATAACTGAAAAAACAAAGCAAAACCTAAAGAATTCAAAAAACCGCTCTCAGTGTATCTCTCGAAAAGAGAGTAATGTCCAATCATGGAGATTGGCGCCAAAACCCCAAAACCCCAAAACATCCAGAGCGGAATTCACAAAACAATGCTCACATAAAAATCTGATAATAAGACCAAAAACAGAACACCAAAAACCCAAGACAAGAACCAAACCAAGACCGAGTGGCAACTAGACTACAACATAAACAAAACAACAACAACGACACTAACAATAAATAACGGTGTAACAAATTAAAGACAAGCTAGATTGAAAAATATGAAAACGCCTAATTCAGAAATGAAACCTAAGTCAAAATGGAAAATCACGAAAACTTATTCCAGTCAGGATGGAAAACCAAAGATAAACTAATTATAAGCCAAGGTCTACAAAAATCAGGCCAGACTTTACTAACTAAATCGAGTGAAACTCAAAAATTTTTTCAAACTAAATTGACAACATAATGTGTCGAGAAATTGAAAAACATAGGTTAAAATGCAAAATCGACGATAAAGCGAAATTCCGGTTTGATAGATGCTAAAGTAAGTAGAATCTGAGAATTATATGGGCCAAGTTCGAAAAACACAAACAGAATTAATTGGCCAATAAGCCAATTGAAACAAAGTCAAAAACCATATGAGCCAAAAACAGACTAGGAACACACCAAAGCAAAATAGATTTGTAAATCTATCTCAGGAACTGAAATATGTTAGGATGGGAACCAAAATAAGCTAATTTAAATCGAAATAAAATAGCAATAACCTAAACTTAGAAAAATAGGACTAAAAATCTATTCAAACACACTAGTAACGCGAAAATTCTGGTTAGGAATATGCTGGAATACATAACATTGAGAAAATTGGAAAATAAATTACAAATAAAACACATCAGAATAAGGTAAATTCGATAAACGTAAAAATTTTCTAAGTCTAGAATTGAAAAAACGGAATAAAATAAAACCAAAACACGGTAAAATGAGACAAACCGATTAAGAACACCACAATTAAAATTGAGCTAAATTGAAAATATGAGTTAAGATGGAAATCAGGAATAAGTTGATTCGAAATTGAATAAATGAGCCATACGCCAAGATTCGACCCAAATAAGGTTAAGTTTCAATCACAACATTCCACAGTTCTTAAGGAAATTAGGGCTAAAAATTTTGGAAATGGAATGTGTTGAAAACAAGAACTGAAAACCTAGGCTAAATTCTATAATCAATGATAACATGAAATCCCTGTCAGGCATATGCCGAATTAGGTAAAATCGGAAAATAAATAAGCCAGAATAATAGGCCAAGATGGGTAGATAAAATCAAACTAAAACAAGACTTGAACTAAACTAGACCAATCTTTAGTGACAAAATCGGCCAAAAAAACGGACAGAAACACTCTGAAATTGAGATGAAATTTCAGACAATCCAGGCCAGAATAAATAGGCAAAGTCTCAACCCAAACAGGCCAAATTTCTTTCCAGCTGAAATCGAAGTTAATCCAGATTAATAGTACTAAATCCTATTCCATTATTAATATATAGTAGAATAAAATTAAAATTAAATCAAATCGAAATAAAAATATAAAGGCAAATAAATATATATATATAACGTCAAGTCCAAGTCGTCCGAAACGTATAGTCGACACGTATGGCCACCCGGAGCGCTTTCGCCTTCTGCCAAGAAGGACTCATCAGCGAGCTTTAACGTGTCGTCATGTCCATAGTCAAGTCTCACGTCCTCACACCATTCTTCAAAAACTCACCGATATCAGCCCATAGGCCTTATAACAAACAAAAACACACAAACACTAAATACTAAATTTCACTTTCACTTGTACTCTCCGCTTACGACTGCCTTTGTCTAAAAACCTTTCCAACTAAAGAGATCCCTAGAAAATTGTGAAATAAATACCTATTGTACGCCGATCTCAACAGCCTCTCTCAGTGTATAAAACATACGCACACATGTACATTATCTTCCCCTAACCTATGTATATAAGCAAAATACAAACTACACAATGACGTCACTGTGACAGGCGGAAACCTCCATATGGACAAATAGCTGAATAAATTAAATAAGAATAATATATAATAAATAATAATATATAATATAGGATAAATAAATAAGAATAATATGTAATAATATTGTATAATAAAATATAAAAATACAAATATAACTCTAAATGTCCACGGAAACAGTCACCATTCACATGACGTAAACCTATAATATCGAATTTCCCTAACTCCACATTAAAGTAAAGGTAAAATCAAAATTACGACCGAGATCCATATGTCAAAGAGGAAATGCAAAAATTGCAAAGAAACCGCATATCATATATATGCAGCTCTCACAGAGAGCCCTCCTGAAACAGAGAGTAAAACCTAAAGAATTCAAAATCCGCTCTTAGTGTATCTCTCGAAAAGAGAGCAATGTCCAATTATGGAGATTGACGCCAAAACACCAAAAACATCCAGAGCGGAATTCACAAAACAATGCTCACATAAAAATCTTATAATAAGACCAAAAACAGAACACCAACAAACCCAAGACAAGAACCAAACCAAGACCAAGTGGAAAATAGACTAGAACATAAACAAAAAACAACAACAACGACACTAAAAATAACGATAAACGGCGTAACAAATAAAAGGCAAAAAACGAGAAACCTTAACAACATAAACTAAAAGTAGATCAAAACAGAACAAACAGAACAATAATAATAACAACAGAAACAACAACAACTACAAACAAAAATAACAGAATAATACTAAAACACTAGCAAAAACATAACAAATTAACAACAAACAACACAAAACTAACCCGAAACAGAACAACAATGACAACTATAAACAAACAATAACAAAACAAAACTAAAACAACAACAAAAATCTAACAAATTAAAGACAAAACAACGAATCGCTAACAAATCAAAATAAAAACAAACAGAGACAAGACAAGACGAAAATAAACAGGACCTAAGAAACAATGCTCCACAGAGTATTGCTCTGAAAATCTACAGAGAATCTCAGAAAAAACGGACTGATATGCACCAATGGACTTCCCACCAAGTGTCCCCCATCACAGTGGTTCCTCACACCCCCCAGGCCTATCGTCTGTTTCTATCCCATGTTCAATCTAAAGGACACGTCACTATTTTCCTAAACCGAAACCTATAAACCACTGTATGGCATCCAAACGGATGCTAAAACAATATCCCATCTATTACTAATCTCCTACAAAAATCAGATATGTCTTAGCCAAGGTAAAATCCTCAATCTGCGGAAAAGATTTTACAGGCCACGACATTGGGTCATTTCACAGAAACCATATCAAGTAAGGTCGAATTCCCTGTAAGGAGCGCAAAGAAATTGTCAATCATTCTTCTCACTCCTTACCCCAGGTCCTACGCATGGGCAAACCTCTTTCGAACGTTATTGTTAGGACATGCGCCTTTCATATAACATTCTGGACATCAGAAATGGGAATGCTCTTGTTCAGATAGCATATATTTTCGTTAAACATGCGAAGCCAATGGTTTTACGTGCCATGCACGGCCTTTTTACGTGCTGCTCACGACCTTGTGCCTCTCACACCATCATCTGACCAGTCATCACAATGTCCAAACAATGGCATGTATCCGGCACCATCAACCACCCTCCTACCTATCTCTGTCTCAAATCGGTACAAGAATTGTCTGTACATTTCTTGAACTCGAGTCCATTGTAAAAAATCCAAAATTGGTGCATTATGTCCGAATAAGACCAGACAGAACCAGGACACAATAAACCAAATAGGCCAATATTCATAACAAAATAAGCCTAACCTGAAGAGGAACTATAGTTACAAGAAAATTAAAAGAAAATAAGTCTAAACATCTAAATATCAGATATGTCAGGATTACGAATATCGACCCTTATAGTTAAATTCAGCCCAGAAATTAGGCAAATTAACATAGGATTGAAAACCAATCAAGCTAGAATAAAATAGGTCAAGAAACAAATTCGAAGGAAGCAAAATATATCAGAATAATCCCGAATAAACAAAAAATAAGGCTAATAACTGAAAAAACAAAGCAAAACCTAAAGAATTCAAAAAACCGCTCTCAGTGTATCTCTCGAAAAGAGAGTAATGTCCAATCATGGAGATTGGCGCCAAAACCCCAAAACATCCAGAGCGGAATTCACAAAACAATGCTCACATAAAAATCTGATAATAAGACCAAAAACAGAACACCAAAAACCCAAGACAAGAACCAAACCAAGACCGAGTGGCAACTAGACTACAACATAAACAAAACAACAACAACGACACTAACAATAAATAACGGTGTAACAAATTAAAGACAAGCTAGATTGAAAAATATGAAAACGCCTAATTCAGAAATGAAACCTAAGTCAAAATGGAAAATCACGAAAACTTATTCCAGTCAGGATGGAAAACCAAAGATAAACTAATTATAAGCCAAGGTCTACAAAAATCAGGCCAGACTTTACTAACTAAATCGAGTGAAACTCAAAAATTTTTTCAAACTAAATTGACAACATAATGTGTCGAGAAATTGAAAAACATAGGTTAAAATGCAAAATCGACGATAAAGCGAAATTCCGGTTTGATAGATGCTAAAGTAAGTAGAATCTGAGAATTATATGGGCCAAGTTCGAAAAACACAAACAGAATTAATTGGCCAATAAGCCAATTGAAACAAAGTCAAAAACCATATGAGCCAAAAACAGACTAGGAACACACCAAAGCAAAATAGATTTGTAAATCTATCTCAGGAACTGAAATATGTTAGGATGGGAACCAAAATAAGCTAATTTAAATCGAAATAAAATAGCAATAACCTAAACTTAGAAAAATAGGACTAAAAATCTATTCAAACACACTAGTAACGCGAAAATTCTGGTTAGGAATATGCTGGAATACATAACATTGAGAAAATTGGAAAATAAATTACAAATAAAACACATCAGAATAAGGTAAATTCGATAAACGTAAAAATTTTCTAAGTCTAGAATTGAAAAAACGGAATAAAATAAAACCAAAACACGGTAAAATGAGACAAACCGATTAAGAACACCACAATTAAAATTGAGCTAAATTGAAAATATGAGTTAAGATGGAAATCAGGAATAAGTTGATTCGAAATTGAATAAATGAGCCATACGCCAAGATTCGACCCAAATAAGGTTAAGTTTCAATCACAACATTCCACAGTTCTTAAGGAAATTAGGGCTAAAAATTTTGGAAATGGAATGTGTTGAAAACAAGAACTGAAAACCTAGGCTAAATTCTATAATCAATGATAACATGAAATCCCTGTCAGGCATATGCCGAATTAGGTAAAATCGGAAAATAAATAAGCCAGAATAATAGGCCAAGATGGGTAGATAAAATCAAACTAAAACAAGACTTGAACTAAACTAGACCAATCTTTAGTGACAAAATCGGCCAAAAAAACGGACAGAAACACTCTGAAATTGAGATGAAATTTCAGACAATCCAGGCCAGAATAAATAGGCAAAGTCTCAACCCAAACAGGCCAAATTTCTTTCCAGCTGAAATCGAAGTTAATCCAGATTAATAGTACTAAATCCTATTCCATTATTAATATATAGTAGAATAAAATTAAAATTAAATCAAATCGAAATAAAAATATAAAGGCAAATAAATATATATATATAACGTCAAGTCCAAGTCGTCCGAAACGTATAGTCGACACGTATGGCCACCCGGAGCGCTTTCGCCTTCTGCCAAGAAGGACTCATCAGCGAGCTTTAACGTGTCGTCATGTCCATAGTCAAGTCTCACGTCCTCACACCATTCTTCAAAAACTCACCGATATCAGCCCATAGGCCTTATAACAAACAAAAACACACAAACACTAAATACTAAATTTCACTTTCACTTGTACTCTCCGCTTACGACTGCCTTTGTCTAAAAACCTTTCCAACTAAAGAGATCCCTAGAAAATTGTGAAATAAATACCTATTGTACGCCGATCTCAACAGCCTCTCTCAGTATATAAAACATACGCACACATGTACATTATCTTCCCCTAACCTATGTATATAAGCAAAATACAAACTACACAATGACGTCACTGTGACAGGCGGAAACCTCCATATGGACAAATAGCTGAATAAATTAAATAAGAATAATATATAATAAATAATAATATATAATATAGGATAAATAAATAAGAATAATATGTAATAATATTGTATAATAAAATATAAAAATACAAATATAACTCTAAATGTCCACGGAAACAGTCACCATTCACATGACGTAAACCTATAATATCGAATTTCCCTAACTCCACATTAAAGTAAAGGTAAAATCAAAATTACGACCGAGATCCATATGTCAAAGAGGAAATGCAAAAATTGCAAAGAAACCGCATATCATATATATGCAGCTCTCACAGAGAGCCCTCCTGAAACAGAGAGTAAAACCTAAAGAATTCAAAATCCGCTCTTAGTGTATCTCTCGAAAAGAGAGCAATGTCCAATTATGGAGATTGACGCCAAAACACCAAAAACATCCAGAGCGGAATTCACAAAACAATGCTCACATAAAAATCTTATAATAAGACCAAAAACAGAACACCAACAAACCCAAGACAAGAACCAAACCAAGACCAAGTGGAAACTAGACTAGAACATAAACAAAAAACAACAACAACGACACTAAAAATAACGATAAACGGCGTAACAAATAAAAGGCAAAAAACGAGAAACCTTAACAACATAAACTAAAAGTAGATCAAAACAGAACAAACAGAACAATAATAATAACAACAGAAACAACAACAACTACAAACAAAAATAACAGAATAATACTAAAACACTAGCAAAAACATAACAAATTAACAACAAACAACACAAAACTAACCCGAAACAGAACAACAATGACAACTATAAACAAACAATAACAAAACAAAACTAAAACAACAACAAAAATCTAACAAATTAAAGACAAAACAACGAATCGCTAACAAATCAAAATAAAAACAAACAGAGACAAGACAAGACGAAAATAAACAGGACCTAAGAAACAATGCTCCACAGAGTATTGCTCTGAAAATCTACAGAGAATCTCAGAAAAAACGGACTGATATGCACCAATGGACTTCCCACCAAGTGTCCCCCATCACAGTGGTTCCTCACACCCCCCAGGCCTATCGTCTGTTTCTATCCCATGTTCAATCTAAAGGACACGTCACTATTTTCCTAAACCGAAACCTATAAACCACTGTATGGCATCCAAACGGATGCTAAAACAATATCCCATCTATTACTAATCTCCTACAAAAATCAGATATGTCTTAGCCAAGGTAAAATCCTCAATCTGCGGAAAAGATTTTACAGGCCACGACATTGGGTCATTTCACAGAAACCATATCAAGTAAGGTCGAATTCCCTGTAAGGAGCGCAAAGAAATTGTCAATCATTCTTCTCACTCCTTACCCCAGGTCCTACGCATGGGCAAACCTCTTTCGAACGTTATTGTTAGGACATGCGCCTTTCATATAACATTCTGGACATCAGAAATGGGAATGCTCTTGTTCAGATAGCATATATTTTCGTTAAACATGCGAAGCCAATGGTTTTACGTGCCATACACGGCCTTTTTACGTGCTGCTCACGACCTTCTGCCTCTCACACCATCATCTGACCAGTCATCACAATGTCCAAACAATGGCATGTATCCGGCACCATCAACCACCCTCCTACCTATCTCTGTCTCAAATCGGTACAAGAATTGTCTGTACATTTCTTGAACTCGAGTCCATTGTAAAAAATCCAAAATTGGTGCATTATGTCCGAATAAGACCAGACAGAACCAGGACACAATAAACCAAATAGGCCAATATTCATAACAAAATAAGCCTAACCTGAAGAGGAACTATAGTTACAAGAAAATTAAAAGAAAATAAGTCTAAACATCTAAATATCAGATATGTCAGGATTACGAATATCGACCCTTATAGTTAAATTCAGCCCAGAAATTAGGCAAATTAACATAGGATTGAAAACCAATCAAGCTAGAATAAAATAGGTCAAGAAACAAATTCGAAGGAAGCAAAATATATCAGAATAATCCCGAATAAACAAAAAATAAGGCTAATAACTGAAAAAACAAAGCAAAACCTAAAGAATTCAAAAAACCGCTCTCAGTGTATCTCTCGAAAAGAGAGTAATGTCCAATCATGGAGATTGGCGCCAAAACCCCAAAACCCCAAAACATCCAGAGCGGAATTCACAAAACAATGCTCACATAAAAATCTGATAATAAGACCAAAAACAGAACACCAAAAACCCAAGACAAGAACCAAACCAAGACCGAGTGGCAACTAGACTACAACATAAACAAAACAACAACAACGACACTAACAATAAATAACGGTGTAACAAATTAAAGACAAGCTAGATTGAAAAATATGAAAACGCCTAATTCAGAAATGAAACCTAAGTCAAAATGGAAAATCACGAAAACTTATTCCAGTCAGGATGGAAAACCAAAGATAAACTAATTATAAGCCAAGGTCTACAAAAATCAGGCCAGACTTTACTAACTAAATCGAGTGAAACTCAAAAATTTTTTCAAACTAAATTGACAACATAATGTGTCGAGAAATTGAAAAACATAGGTTAAAATGCAAAATCGACGATAAAGCGAAATTCCGGTTTGATAGATGCTAAAGTAAGTAGAATCTGAGAATTATATGGGCCAAGTTCGAAAAACACAAACAGAATTAATTGGCCAATAAGCCAATTGAAACAAAGTCAAAAACCATATGAGCCAAAAACAGACTAGGAACACACCAAAGCAAAATAGATTTGTAAATCTATCTCAGGAACTGAAATATGTTAGGATGGGAACCAAAATAAGCTAATTTAAATCGAAATAAAATAGCAATAACCTAAACCTAGAAAAATAGGACTAAAAATCTATTCAAACACACTAGTAACGCGAAAATTCTGGTTAGGAATATGCTGGAATACATAACATTGAGAAAATTGGAAAATAAATTACAAATAAAACACATCAGAATAAGGTAAATTCGATAAACGTAAAAATTTTCTAAGTCTAGAATTGAAAAAACGGAATAAAATAAAACCAAAACACGGTAAAATGAGACAAGCCGATTAAGAACACCACAATTAAAATTGAGCTAAATTGAAAATATGAGTTAAGATGGAAATCAGGAATAAGTTGATTCGAAATTGAATAAATGAGCCATACGCCAAGATTCGACCCAAATAAGGTTAAGTTTCAATCACAACATTCCACAGTTCTTAAGGAAATTAGGGCTAAAAATTTTGGAAATGGAATGTGTTGAAAACAAGAACTGAAAACCTAGGCTAAATTCTATAATCAATGATAACATGAAATCCCTGTCAGGCATATGCCGAATTAGGTAAAATCGGAAAATAAATAAGCCAGAATAATAGGCCAAGATGGGTAGATAAAATCAAACTAAAACAAGACTTGAACTAAACTAGACCAATCTTTAGTGACAAAATCGGCCAAAAAAACGGACAGAAACACTCTGAAATTGAGATGAAATTTCAGACAATCCAGGCCAGAATAAATAGGCAAAGTCTCAACCCAAACAGGCCAAATTCCTTTCCAGCTGAAATCGAAGTTAATCCAGATTAATAGTACTAAATCCTATTCCATTATTAATATATAGTAGAATAAAATTAAAATTAAATCAAATCGAAATAAAAATATAAAGGCAAATAAATATATATATATAACGTCAAGTCCAAGTCGTCCGAAACGTATAGTCGACACGTATGGCCACCCGGAGCGCTTTCGCCTTCTGCCAAGAAGGACTCATCAGCGAGCTTTAACGTGTCGTCATGTCCATAGTCAAGTCTCACGTCCTCACACCATTCTTCAAAAACTCACCGATATCAGCCCATAGGCCTTATAACAAACAAAAACACACAAACACTAAATACTAAATTTCACTTTCACTTGTACTCTCCGCTTACGACTGCCTTTGTCTAAAAACCTTTCCAACTAAAGAGATCCCTAGAAAATTGTGAAATAAATACCTATTGTACGCCGATCTCAACAGCCTCTCTCAGTATATAAAACATACGCACACATGTACATTATCTTCCCCTAACCTATGTATATAAGCAAAATACAAACTACACAATGACGTCACTGTGACAGGCGGAAACCTCCATATGGACAAATAGCTGAATAAATTAAATAAGAATAATATATAATAAATAATAATATATAATATAGGATAAATAAATAAGAATAATATGTAATAATATTGTATAATAAAATATAAAAATACAAATATAACTCTAAATGTCCACGGAAACAGTCACCATTCACATGACGTAAACCTATAATATCGAATTTCCCTAACTCCACATTAAAGTAAAGGTAAAATCAAAATTACGACCGAGATCCATATGTCAAAGAGGAAATGCAAAAATTGCAAAGAAACCGCATATCATATATATGCAGCTCTCACAGAGAGCCCTCCTGAAACAGAGAGTAAAACCTAAAGAATTCAAAATCCGCTCTTAGTGTATCTCTCGAAAAGAGAGCAATGTCCAATTATGGATATTGACGCCAAAACACCAAAAACATCCAGAGCGGAATTCACAAAACAATGCTCACATAAAAATCTTATAATAAGACCAAAAACAGAACACCAACAAACCCAAGACAAGAACCAAACCAAGACCAAGTGGAAACTAGACTAGAACATAAACAAAAAACAACAACAACGACACTAAAAATAACGATAAACGGCGTAACAAATAAAAGGCAAAAAACGAGAAACCTTAACAACATAAACTAAAAGTAGATCAAAACAGAACAAACAGAACAATAATAATAACAACAGAAACAACAACAACTACAAACAAAAATAACAGAATAATACTAAAACACTAGCAAAAACATAACAAATTAACAACAAACAACACAAAACTAACCCGAAACAGAACAACAATGACAACTATAAACAAACAATAACAAAACAAAACTAAAACAACAACAAAAATCTAACAAATTAAAGACAAAACAACGAATCGCTAACAAATCAAAATAAAAACAAACAGAGACAAGACAAGACGAAAATAAACAGGACCTAAGAAACAATGCTCCACAGAGTATTGCTCTGAAAATCTACAGAGAATCTCAGAAAAAACGGACTGATATGCACCAATGGACTTCCCACCAAGTGTCCCCCATCACAGTGGTTCCTCACACCCCCCAGGCCTATCGTCTGTTTCTATCCCATGTTCAATCTAAAGGACACGTCACTATTTTCCTAAACCGAAACCTATAAACCACTGTATGGCATCCAAACGGATGCTAAAACAATATCCCATCTATTACTAATCTCCTACAAAAATCAGATATGTCTTAGCCAAGGTAAAATCCTCAATCTGCGGAAAAGATTTTACAGGCCACGACATTGGGTCATTTCACAGAAACCATATCAAGTAAGGTCGAATTCCCTGTAAGGAGCGCAAAGAAATTGTCAATCATTCTTCTCACTCCTTACCCCAGGTCCTACGCATGGGCAAACCTCTTTCGAACGTTATTGTTAGGACATGCGCCTTTCATATAACATTCTGGACATCAGAAATGGGAATGCTCTTGTTCAGATAGCATATATTTTCGTTAAACATGCGAAGCCAATGGTTTTACGTGCCATGCACGGCCTTTTTACGTGCTGCTCACGACCTTGTGCCTCTCACACCATCATCTGACCAGTCATCACAATGTCCAAACAATGGCATGTATCCGGCACCATCAACCACCCTCCTACCTATCTCTGTCTCAAATCGGTACAAGAATTGTCTGTACATTTCTTGAACTCGAGTCCATTGTAAAAATCCAAAATTGGTGCATTATGTCCGAATAAGACCAGACAGAACCAGGACACAATAAACCAAATAGGCCAATATTCATAACAAAATAAGCCTAACCTGAAGAGGAACTATAGTTACAAGAAAATTAAAAGAAAATAAGTCTAAACATCTAAATATCAGATATGTCAGGATTACGAATATCGACCCTTATAGTTAAATTCAGCCCAGAAATTAGGCAAATTAACATAGGATTGAAAACCAATCAAGCTAGAATAAAATAGGTCAAGAAACAAATTCGAAGGAAGCAAAATATATCAGAATAATCCCGAATAAACAAAAAATAAGGCTAATAACTGAAAAAACAAAGCAAAACCTAAAGAATTCAAAAAACCGCTCTCAGTGTATCTCTCGAAAAGAGAGTAATGTCCAATCATGGAGATTGGCGCCAAAACCCCAAAACCCCAAAACATCCAGAGCGGAATTCACAAAACAATGCTCACATAAAAATCTGATAATAAGACCAAAAACAGAACACCAAAAACCCAAGACAAGAACCAAACCAAGACCGAGTGGCAACTAGACTACAACATAAACAAAACAACAACAACGACACTAACAATAAATAACGGTGTAACAAATTAAAGACAAGCTAGATTGAAAAATATGAAAACGCCTAATTCAGAAATGAAACCTAAGTCAAAATGGAAAATCACGAAAACATATTCCAGTCAGGATGGAAAACCAAAGATAAACTAATTATAAGCCAAGGTCTACAAAAATCAGGCCAGACTTTACTAACAAAATCGAGTGAAACTCAAAAATTTTTTCAAACTAAATTGACAACATAATGTGTCGAGAAATTGAAAAACATAGGTTAAAATGCAAAATCGACGATAAAGCGAAATTCCGGTTTGATAGATGCTAAAGTAAGTAGAATCTGAGAATTATATGGGCCAAGTTCGAAAAACACAAACAGAATTAATTGGCCAATAAGCCAATTGAAACAAAGTCAAAAACCATATGAGCCAAAAACAGACTAGGAACACACCAAAGCAAAATAGATTTGTAAATCTATCTCAGGAACTGAAATATGTTAGGATGGGAACCAAAATAAGCTAATTTAAATCGAAATAAAATAGCAATAACCTAAACTTAGAAAAATAGGACTAAAAATCTATTCAAACACACTAGTAACGCGAAAATTCTGGTTAGGAATATGCTGGAATACATAACATTGAGAAAATTGGAAAATAAATTACAAATAAAACACATCAGAATAAGGTAAATTCGATAAACGTAAAAATTTTCTAAGTCTAGAATTGAAAAAACGGAATAAAATAAAACCAAAACACGGTAAAATGAGACAAACCGATTAAGAACACCACAATTAAAATTGAGCTAAATTGAAAATATGAGTTAAGATGGAAATCAGGAATAAGTTGATTCGAAATTGAATAAATGAGCCATACGCCAAGATTCGACCCAAATAAGGTTAAGTTTCAATCACAACATTCCACAGTTCTTAAGGAAATTAGGGCTAAAAATTTTGGAAATGGAATGTGTTGAAAACAAGAACTGAAAACCTAGGCTAAATTCTATAATCAATGATAACATGAAATCCCTGTCAGGCATATGCCGAATTAGGTAAAATCGGAAAATAAATAAGCCAGAATAATAGGCCAAGATGGGTAGATAAAATCAAACTAAAACAAGACTTGAACTAAACTAGACCAATCTTTAGTGACAAAATCGGCCAAAAAAACGGACAGAAACACTCTGAAATTGAGATGAAATTTCAGACAATCCAGGCCAGAATAAATAGGCAAAGTCTCAACCCAAACAGGCCAAATTTCTTTCCAGCTGAAATCGAAGTTAATCCAGATTAATAGTACTAAATCCTATTCCATTATTAATATATAGTAGAATAAAATTAAAATTAAATCAAATCGAAATAAAAATATAAAGGCAAATAAATATATATATATAACGTCAAGTCCAAGTCGTCCGAAACGTATAGTCGACACGTATGGCCACCCGGAGCGCTTTCGCCTTCTGCCAAGAAGGACTCATCAGCGAGCTTTAACGTGTCGTCATGTCCATAGTCAAGTCTCACGTCCTCACACCATTCTTCAAAAACTCACCGATATCAGCCCATAGGCCTTATAACAAACAAAAACACACAAACACTAAATACTAAATTTCACTTTCACTTGTACTCTCCGCTTACGACTGCCTTTGTCTAAAAACCTTTCCAACTAAAGAGATCCCTAGAAAATTGTGAAATAAATACCTATTGTACGCCGATCTCAACAGCCTCTCTCAGTATATAAAACATACGCACACATGTACATTATCTTCCCCTAACCTATGTATATAAGCAAAATACAAACTACACAATGACGTCACTGTGACAGGCGGAAACCTCCATATGGACAAATAGCTGAATAAATTAAATAAGAATAATATATAATAAATAATAATATATAATATAGGATAAATAAATAAGAATAATATGTAATAATATTGTATAATAAAATATAAAAATACAAATATAACTCTAAATGTCCACGGAAACAGTCACCATTCACATGACGTAAACCTATAATATCGAATTTCCCTAACTCCACATTAAAGTAAAGGTAAAATCAAAATTACGACCGAGATCCATATGTGAAAGAGGAAATGCAAAAATTGCAAAGAAACCGCATATCATATATATGCAGCTCTCACAGAGAGCCCTCCTGAAACAGAGAGTAAAACCTAAAGAATTCAAAATCCGCTCTTAGTGTATCTCTCGAAAAGAGAGCAATGTCCAATTATGGAGATTGACGCCAAAACACCAAAAACATCCAGAGCGGAATTCACAAAACAATGCTCACATAAAAATCTTATAATAAGACCAAAAACAGAACACCAACAAACCCAAGACAAGAACCAAACCAAGACCAAGTGGAAACTAGACTAGAACATAAACAAAAAACAACAACAACGACACTAAAAATAACGATAAACGGCGTAACAAATAAAAGGCAAAAAACGAGAAACCTTAACAACATAAACTAAAAGTAGATCAAAACAGAACAAACAGAACAATAATAATAACAACAGAAACAACAACAACTACAAACAAAAATAACAGAATAATACTAAAACACTAGCAAAAACATAACAAATTAACAACAAACAACACAAAACTAACCCGAAACAGAACAACAATGACAACTATAAACAAACAATAACAAAACAAAACTAAAACAACAACAAAAATCTAACAAATTAAAGACAAAACAACGAATCGCTAACAAATCAAAATAAAAACAAACAGAGACAAGACAAGACGAAAATAAACAGGACCTAAGAAACAATGCTCCACAGAGTATTGCTCTGAAAATCTACAGAGAATCTCAGAAAAAACGGACTGATATGCACCAATGGACTTCCCACCAAGTGTCCCCCATCACAGTGGTTCCTCACACCCCCCAGGCCTATCGTCTGTTTCTATCCCATGTTCAATCTAAAGGACACGTCACCATTTTCCTAAACCGAAACCTATAAACCACTGTATGGCATCCAAACGGATGCTAAAACAATATCCCATCTATTACTAATCTCCTACAAAAATCAGATATGTCTTAGCCAAGGTAAAATCCTCAATCTGCGGAAAAGATTTTACAGGCCACGACATTGGGTCATTTCACAGAAACCATATCAAGTAAGGTCGAATTCCCTGTAAGGAGCGCAAAGAAATTGTCAATCATTCTTCTCACTCCTTACCCCAGGTCCTACGCATGGGCAAACCTCTTTCGAACGTTATTGTTAGGACATGCGCCTTTCATATAACATTCTGGACATCAGAAATGGGAATGCTCTTGTTCAGATAGCATATATTTTCGTTAAACATGCGAAGCCAATGGTTTTACGTGCCATGCACGGCCTTTTTACGTGCTGCTCACGACCTTGTGCCTCTCACACCATCATCTGACCAGTCATCACAATGTCCAAACAATGGCATGTATCCGGCACCATCAACCACCCTCCTACCTATCTCTGTCTCAAATCGGTACAAGAATTGTCTGTACATTTCTTGAACTCGAGTCCATTGTAAAAAATCCAAAATTGGTGCATTATGTCCGAATAAGACCAGACAGAACCAGGACACAATAAACCAAATAGGCCAATATTCATAACAAAATAAGCCTAACCTGAAGAGGAACTATAGTTACAAGAAAATTAAAAGAAAATAAGTCTAAACATCTAAATATCAGATATGTCAGGATTACGAATATCGACCCTTATAGTTAAATTCAGCCCAGAAATTAGGCAAATTAACATAGGATTGAAAACCAATCAAGCTAGAATAAAATAGGTCAAGAAACAAATTCGAAGGAAGCAAAATATATCAGAATAATCCCGAATAAACAAAAAATAAGGCTAATAACTGAAAAACAAAGCAAAACCTAAAGAATTCAAAAAACCGCTCTTAGTGTATCTCTCGAAAAGAGAGTAATGTCCAATCATGGAGATTGGCGCCAAAACCCCAAAACATCCAGAGCGGAATTCACAAAACAATGCTCACATAAAAATCTGATAATAAGACCAAAAACAGAACACCAAAAACCCAAGACAAGAACCAAACCAAGACCGAGTGGCAACTAGACTACAACATAAACAAAACAACAACAACGACACTAACAATAAATAACGGTGTAACAAATTAAAGACAAGCTAGATTGAAAAATATGAAAACGCCTAATTCAGAAATGAAACCTAAGTCAAAATGGAAAATCACGAAAACTTATTCCAGTCAGGATGGAAAACCAAAGATAAACTAATTATAAGCCAAGGTCTACAAAAATCAGGCCAGACTTTACTAACTAAATCGAGTGAAACTCAAAAATTTTTTCAAACTAAATTGACAACATAATGTGTCGAGAAATTGAAAAACATAGGTTAAAATGCAAAATCGACGATAAAGCGAAATTCCGGTTTGATAGATGCTAAAGTAAGTAGAATCTGAGAATTATATGGGCCAAGTTCGAAAAACACAAACAGAATTAATTGGCCAATAAGCCAATTGAAACAAAGTCAAAAACCATATGAGCCAAAAACAGACTAGGAACACACCAAAGCAAAATAGATTTGTAAATCTATCTCAGGAACTGAAATATGTTAGGATGGGAACCAAAATAAGCTAATTTAAATCGAAATAAAATAGCAATAACCTAAACTTAGAAAAATAGGACTAAAAATCTATTCAAACACACTAGTAACGCGAAAATTCTGGTTAGGAATATGCTGGAATACATAACATTGAGAAAATTGGAAAATAAATTACAAATAAAACACATCAGAATAAGGTAAATTCGATAAACGTAAAAATTTTCTAAGTCTAGAATTGAAAAAACGGAATAAAATAAAACCAAAACACGGTAAAATGAGACAAACCGATTAAGAACACCACAATTAAAATTGAGCTAAATTGAAAATATGAGTTAAGATGGAAATCAGGAATAAGTTGATTCGAAATTGAATAAATGAGCCATACGCCAAGATTCGACCCAAATAAGGTTAAGTTTCAATCACAACATTCCACAGTTCTTAAGGAAATTAGGGCTAAAAATTTTGGAAATGGAATGTGTTGAAAACAAGAACTGAAAACCTAGGCTAAATTCTATAATCAATGATAACATGAAATCCCTGTCAGGCATATGCCGAATTAGGTAAAATCGGAAAATAAATAAGCCAGAATAATAGGCCAAGATGGGTAGATAAAATCAAACTAAAACAAGACTTGAACTAAACTAGACCAATCTTTAGTGACAAAATCGGCCAAAAAAACGGACAGAAACACTCTGAAATTGAGATGAAATTTCAGACAATCCAGGCCAGAATAAATAGGCAAAGTCTCAACCCAAACAGGCCAAATTTCTTTCCAGCTGAAATCGAAGTTAATCCAGATTAATAGTACTAAATCCTATTCCATTATTAATATATAGTAGAATAAAATTAAAATTAAATCAAATCGAAATAAAAATATAAAGGCAAATAAATATATATATATAACGTCAAGTCCAAGTCGTCCGAAACGTATAGTCGACACGTATGGCCACCCGGAGCGCTTTCGCCTTCTGCCAAGAAGGACTCATCAGCGAGCTTTAACGTGTCGTCATGTCCATAGTCAAGTCTCACGTCCTCACACCATTCTTCAAAAACTCACCGATATCAGCCCATAGGCCTTATAACAAACAAAAACACACAAACACTAAATACTAAATTTCACTTTCGCTTGTACTCTCCGCTTACGACTGCCTTTGTCTAAAAACCTTTCCAACTAAAGAGATCCCTAGAAAATTGTGAAATAAATACCTATTGTACGCCGATCTCAACAGCCTCTCTCAGTATATAAAACATACGCACACATGTACATTATCTTCCCCTAACCTATGTATATAAGCAAAATACAAACTACACAATGACGTCACTGTGACAGGCGGAAACCTCCATATGGACAAATAGCTGAATAAATTAAATAAGAATAATATATAATAAATAATAATATATAATATAGGATAAATAAATAAGAATAATATGTAATAATATTGTATAATAAAATATAAAAATACAAATATAACTCTAAATGTCCACGGAAACAGTCACCATTCACATGACGTAAACCTATAATATCGAATTTCCCTAACTCCACATTAAAGTAAAGGTAAAATCAAAATTACGACCGAGATCCATATGTCAAAGAGGAAATGCAAAAATTGCAAAGAAACCGCATATCATATATATGCAGCTCTCACAGAGAGCCCTCCTGAAACAGAGAGTAAAACCTAAAGAATTCAAAATCCGCTCTTAGTGTATCTCTCGAAAAGAGAGCAATGTCCAATTATGGAGATTGACGCCAAAACACCAAAAACATCCAGAGCGGAATTCACAAAACAATGCTCACATAAAAATCTTATAATAAGACCAAAAACAGAACACCAACAAACCCAAGACAAGAACCAAACCAAGACCAAGTGGAAACTAGACTAGAACATAAACAAAAAACAACAACAACGACACTAAAAATAACGATAAACGGCGTAACAAATAAAAGGCAAAAAACGAGAAACCTTAACAACATAAACTAAAAGTAGATCAAAACAGAACAAACAGAACAATAATAATAACAACAGAAACAACAACAACTACAAACAAAAATAACAGAATAATACTAAAACACTAGCAAAAACATAACAAATTAACAACAAACAACACAAAACTAACCCGAAACAGAACAACAATGACAACTATAAACAAACAATAACAAAACAAAACTAAAACAACAACAAAAATCTAACAAATTAAAGACAAAACAACGAATCGCTAACAAATCAAAATAAAAACAAACAGAGACAAGACAAGACGAAAATAAACAGGACCTAAGAAACAATGCTCCACAGAGTATTGCTCTGAAAATCTACAGAGAATCTCAGAAAAAACGGACTGATATGCACCAATGGACTTCCCACCAAGTGTCCCCCATCACAGTGGTTCCTCACACCCCCCAGGCCTATCGTCTGTTTCTATCCCATGTTCAATCTAAAGGACACGTCACTATTTTCCTAAACCGAAACCTATAAACCACTGTATGGCATCCAAACGGATGCTAAAACAATATCCCATCTATTACTAATCTCCTACAAAAATCAGATATGTCTTAGCCAAGGTAAAATCCTCAATCTGCGGAAAAGATTTTACAGGCCACGACATTGGGTCATTTCACAGAAACCATATCAAGTAAGGTCGAATTCCCTGTAAGGAGCGCAAAGAAATTGTCAATCATTCTTCTCACTCCTTACCCCAGGTCCTACGCATGGGCAAACCTCTTTCGAACGTTATTGTTAGGACATGCGCCTTTCATATAACATTCTGGACATCAGAAATGGGAATGCTCTTGTTCAGATAGCATATATTTTCGTTAAACATGCGAAGCCAATGGTTTTACGTGCCATGCACGGCCTTTTTACGTGCTGCTCACGACCTTGTGCCTCTCACACCATCATCTGACCAGTCATCACAATGTCCAAACAATGGCATGTATCCGGCACCATCAACCACCCTCCTACCTATCTCTGTCTCAAATCGGTACAAGAATTGTCTGTACATTTCTTGAACTCGAGTCCATTGTAAAAATCCAAAATTGGTGCATTATGTCCGAATAAGACCAGACAGAACCAGGACACAATAAACCAAATAGGCCAATATTCATAACAAAATAAGCCTAACCTGAAGAGGAACTATAGTTACAAGAAAATTAAAAGAAAATAAGTCTAAACATCTAAATATCAGATATGTCAGGATTACGAATATCGACCCTTATAGTTAAATTCAGCCCAGAAATTAGGCAAATTAACATAGGATTGAAAACCAATCAAGCTAGAATAAAATAGGTCAAGAAACAAATTCGAAGGAAGCAAAATATATCAGAATAATCCCGAATAAACAAAAAATAAGGCTAATAACTGAAAAAACAAAGCAAAACCTAAAGAATTCAAAAAACCGCTCTCAGTGTATCTCTCGAAAAGAGAGTAATGTCCAATCATGGAGATTGGCGCCAAAACCCCAAAACCCCAAAACATCCAGAGCGGAATTCACAAAACAATGCTCACATAAAAATCTGATAATAAGACCAAAAACAGAACACCAAAAACCCAAGACAAGGACCAAACCAAGACCGAGTGGCAACTAGACTACAACATAAACAAAACAACAACAACGACACTAACAATAAATAACGGTGTAACAAATTAAAGACAAGCTAGATTGAAAAATATGAAAACGCCTAATTCAGAAATGAAACCTAAGTCAAAATGGAAAATCACGAAAACTTATTCCAGTCAGGATGGAAAACCAAAGATAAACTAATTATAAGCCAAGGTCTACAAAAATCAGGCCAGACTTTACTAACTAAATCGAGTGAAACTCAAAAATTTTTTCAAACTAAATTGACAACATAATGTGTCGAGAAATTGAAAAACATAGGTTAAAATGCAAAATCGACGATAAAGCGAAATTCCGGTTTGATAGATGCTAAAGTAAGAAGAATCTGAGAATTATATGGGCCAAGTTCGAAAAACACAAACAGAATTAATTGGCCAATAAGCCAATTGAAACAAAGTCAAAAACCATATGAGCCAAAAACAGACTAGGAACACACCAAAGCAAAATAGATTTGTAAATCTATCTCAGGAACTGAAATATGTTAGGATGGGAACCAAAATAAGCTAATTTAAATCGAAATAAAATAGCAATAACCTAAACTTAGAAAAATAGGACTAAAAATCTATTCAAACACACTAGTAACGCGAAAATTCTGGTTAGGAATATGCTGGAATACATAACATTGAGAAAATTGGAAAATAAATTACAAATAAAACACATCAGAATAAGGTAAATTCGATAAACGTAAAAATTTTCTAAGTCTAGAATTGAAAAAACGGAATAAAATAAAACCAAAACACGGTAAAATGAGACAAACCGATTAAGAACACCACAATTAAAATTGAGCTAAATTGAAAATATGAGTTAAGATGGAAATCAGGAATAAGTTGATTCGAAATTGAATAAATGAGCCATACGCCAAGATTCGACCCAAATAAGGTTAAGTTTCAATCACAACATTCCACAGTTCTTAAGGAAATTAGGGCTAAAAATTTTGGAAATGGAATGTGTTGAAAACAAGAACTGAAAACCTAGGCTAAATTCTATAATCAATGATAACATGAAATCCCTGTCAGGCATATGCCGAATTAGGTAAAATCGGAAAATAAATAAGCCAGAATAATAGGCCAAGATGGGTAGATAAAATCAAACTAAAACAAGACTTGAACTAAACTAGACCAATCTTTAGTGACAAAATCGGCCAAAAAAACGGACAGAAACACTCTGAAATTGAGATGAAATTTCAGACAATCCAGGCCAGAATAAATAGGCAAAGTCTCAACCCAAACAGGCCAAATTTCTTTCCAGCTGAAATCGAAGTTAATCCAGATTAATAGTACTAAATCCTATTCCATTATTAATATATAGTAGAATAAAATTAAAATTAAATCAAATCGAAATAAAAATATAAAGGCAAATAAATATATATATATAACGTCAAGTCCAAGTCGTCCGAAACGTATAGTCGACACGTATGGCCACCCGGAGCGCTTTCGCCTTCTGCCAAGAAGGACTCATCAGCGAGCTTTAACGTGTCGTCATGTCCATAGTCAAGTCTCACGTCCTCACACCATTCTTCAAAAACTCACCGATATCAGCCCATAGGCCTTATAACAAACAAAAACACACAAACACTAAATACTAAATTTCACTTTCACTTGTACTCTCCGCTTACGACTGCCTTTGTCTAAAAACCTTTCCAACTAAAGAGATCCCTAGAAAATTGTGAAATAAATACCTATTGTACGCCGATCTCAACAGCCTCTCTCAGTATATAAAACATACGCACACATGTACATTATCTTCCCCTAACCTATGTATATAAGCAAAATACAAACTACACAATGACGTCACTGTGACAGGCGGAAACCTCCATATGGACAAATAGCTGAATAAATTAAATAAGAATAATATATAATAAATAATAATATATAATATAGGATAAATAAATAAGAATAATATGTAATAATATTGTATAATAAAATATAAAAATACAAATATAACTCTAAATGTCCACGGAAACAGTCACCATTCACATGACGTAAACCTATAATATCGAATTTCCCTAACTCCACATTAAAGTAAAGGTAAAATCAAAATTACGACCGAGATCCATATGTCAAAGAGGAAATGCAAAAATTGCAAAGAAACCGCATATCATATATATGCAGCTCTCACAGAGAGCCCTCCTGAAACAGAGAGTAAAACCTAAAGAATTCAAAATCCGCTCTTAGTGTATCTCTCGAAAAGAGAGCAATGTCCAATTATGGAGATTGACGCCAAAACACCAAAAACATCCAGAGCGGAATTCACAAAACAATGCTCACATAAAAATCTTATAATAAGACCAAAAACAGAACACCAACAAACCCAAGACAAGAACCAAACCAAGACCAAGTGGAAACTAGACTAGAACATAAACAAAAAACAACAACAACGACACTAAAAATAACGATAAACGGCGTAACAAATAAAAGGCAAAAAACGAGAAACCTTAACAACATAAACTAAAAGTAGATCAAAACAGAACAAACAGAACAATAATAATAACAACAGAAACAACAACAACTACAAACAAAAATAACAGAATAATACTAAAACACTAGCAAAAACATAACAAATTAACAACAAACAACACAAAACTAACCCGAAACAGAACAACAATGACAACTATAAACAAACAATAACAAAACAAAACTAAAACAACAACAAAAATCTAACAAATTAAAGACAAAACAACGAATCGCTAACAAATCAAAATAAAAACAAACAGAGACAAGACAAGACGAAAATAAACAGGACCTAAGAAACAATGCTCCACAGAGTATTGCTCTGAAAATCTACAGAGAATCTCAGAAAAAACGGACTGATATGCACCAATGGACTTCCCACCAAGTGTCCCCCATCACAGTGGTTCCTCACACCCCCCAGGCCTATCGTCTGTTTCTATCCCATGTTCAATCTAAAGGACACGTCACTATTTTCCTAAACCGAAACCTATAAACCACTGTATGGCATCCAAACGGATGCTAAAACAATATCCCATCTATTACTAATCTCCTACAAAAATCAGATATGTCTTAGCCAAGGTAAAATCCTCAATCTGCGGAAAAGATTTTACAGGCCACGACATTGGGTCATTTCACAGAAACCATATCAAGTAAGGTCGAATTCCCTGTAAGGAGCGCAAAGAAATTGTCAATCATTCTTCTCACTCCTTACCCCAGGTCCTACGCATGGGCAAACCTCTTTCGAACGTTATTGTTAGGACATGCGCCTTTCATATAACATTCTGGACATCAGAAATGGGAATGCTCTTGTTCAGATAGCATATATTTTCGTTAAACATGCGAAGCCAATGGTTTTACGTGCCATGCACGGCCTTTTTACGTGCTGCTCACGACCTTGTGCCTCTCACACCATCATCTGACCAGTCATCACAATGTCCAAACAATGGCATGTATCCGGCACCATCAACCACCCTCCTACCTATCTCTGTCTCAAATCGGTACAAGAATTGTCTGTACATTTCTTGAACTCGAGTCCATTGTAAAAAATCCAAAATTGGTGCATTATGTCCGAATAAGACCAGACAGAACCAGGACACAATAAACCAAATAGGCCAATATTCATAACAAAATAAGCCTAACCTGAAGAGGAACTATAGTTACAAGAAAATTAAAAGAAAATAAGTCTAAACATCTAAATATCAGATATGTCAGGATTACGAATATCGACCCTTATAGTTAAATTCAGCCCAGAAATTAGGCAAATTAACATAGGATTGAAAACCAATCAAGCTAGAATAAAATAGGTCAAGAAACAAATTCGAAGGAAGCAAAATATATCAGAATAATCCCGAATAAACAAAAAATAAGGCTAATAACTGAAAAAACAAAGCAAAACCTAAAGAATTCAAAAAACCGCTCTCAGTGTATCTCTCGAAAAGAGAGTAATGTCCAATCATGGAGATTGGCGCCAAAACCCCAAAACCCCAAAACATCCAGAGCGGAATTCACAAAACAATGCTCACATAAAAATCTGATAATAAGACCAAAAACAGAACACCAAAAACCCAAGACAAGAACCAAACCAAGACCGAGTGGCAACTAGACTACAACATAAACAAAACAACAACAACGACACTAACAATAAATAACGGTGTAACAAATTAAAGACAAGCTAGATTGAAAAATATGAAAACGCCTAATTCAGAAATGAAACCTAAGTCAAAATGGAAAATCACGAAAACTTATTCCAGTCAGGATGGAAAACCAAAGATAAACTAATTATAAGCCAAGGTCTACAAAAATCAGGCCAGACTTTACTAACTAAATCGAGTGAAACTCAAAAATTTTTTCAAACTAAATTGACAACATAATGTGTCGAGAAATTGAAAAACATAGGTTAAAATGCAAAATCGACGATAAAGCGAAATTCCGGTTTGATAGATGCTAAAGTAAGTAGAATCTGAGAATTATATGGGCCAAGTTCGAAAAACACAAACAGAATTAATTGGCCAATAAGCCAATTGAAACAAAGTCAAAAACCATATGAGCCAAAAACAGACTAGGAACACACCAAAGCAAAATAGATTTGTAAATCTATCTCAGGAACTGAAATATGTTAGGATGGGAACCAAAATAAGCTAATTTAAATCGAAATAAAATAGCAATAACCTAAACTTAGAAAAATAGGACTAAAAATCTATTCAAACACACTAGTAACGCGAAAATTCTGGTTAGGAATATGCTGGAATACATAACATTGAGAAAATTGGAAAATAAATTACAAATAAAACACATCAGAATAAGGTAAATTCGATAAACGTAAAAATTTTCTAAGTCTAGAATTGAAAAAACGGAATAAAATAAAACCAAAACACGGTAAAATGAGACAAACCGATTAAGAACACCACAATTAAAATTGAGCTAAATTGAAAATATGAGTTAAGATGGAAATCAGGAATAAGTTGATTCGAAATTGAATAAATGAGCCATACGCCAAGATTCGACCCAAATAAGGTTAAGTTTCAATCACAACATTCCACAGTTCTTAAGGAAATTAGGGCTAAAAATTTTGGAAATGGAATGTGTTGAAAACAAGAACTGAAAACCTAGGCTAAATTCTATAATCAATGATAACATGAAATCCCTGTCAGGCATATGCCGAATTAGGTAAAATCGGAAAATAAATAAGCCAGAATAATAGGCCAAGATGGGTAGATAAAATCAAACTAAAACAAGACTTGAACTAAACTAGACCAATCTTTAGTGACAAAATCGGCCAAAAAACGGACAGAAACACTCTGAAATTGAGATGAAATTTCAGACAATCCAGGCCAGAATAAATAGGCAAAGTCTCAACCCAAACAGGCCAAATTTCTTTCCAGCTGAAATCGAAGTTAATCCAGATTAATAGTACTAAATCCTATTCCATTATTAATATATAGTAGAATAAAATTAAAATTAAATCAAATCGAAATAAAAATATAAAGGCAAATAAATATATATATATAACGTCAAGTCCAAGTCGTCCGAAACGTATAGTCGACACGTATGGCCACCCGGAGCGCTTTCGCCTTCTGCCAAGAAGGACTCATCAGCGAGCTTTAACGTGTCGTCATGTCCATAGTCAAGTCTCACGTCCTCACACCATTCTTCAAAAACTCACCGATATCAGCCCATAGGCCTTATAACAAACAAAAACACACAAACACTAAATACTAAATTTCACTTTCACTTGTACTCTCCGCTTACGACTGCCTTTGTCTAAAAACCTTTCCAACTAAAGAGATCCCTAGAAAATTGTGAAATAAATACCTATTGTACGCCGATCTCAACAGCCTCTCTCAGTATATAAAACATACGCACACATGTACATTATCTTCCCCTAACCTATGTATATAAGCAAAATACAAACTACACAATGACGTCACTGTGACAGGCGGAAACCTCCATATGGACAAATAGCTGAATAAATTAAATAAGAATAATATATAATAAATAATAATATATAATATAGGATAAATAAATAAGAATAATATGTAATAATATTGTATAATAAAATATAAAAATACAAATATAACTCTAAATGTCCACGGAAACAGTCACCATTCACATGACGTAAACCTATAATATCGAATTTCCCTAACTCCACATTAAAGTAAAGGTAAAATCAAAATTACGACCGAGATCCATATGTCAAAGAGGAAATGCAAAAATTGCAAAGAAACCGCATATCATATATATGCAGCTCTCACAGAGAGCCCTCCTGAAACAGAGAGTAAAACCTAAAGAATTCAAAATCCGCTCTTAGTGTATCTCTCGAAAAGAGAGCAATGTCCAATTATGGAGATTGACGCCAAAACACCAAAAACATCCAGAGCGGAATTCACAAAACAATGCTCACATAAAAATCTTATAATAAGACCAAAAACAGAACACCAACAAACCCAAGACAAGAACCAAACCAAGACCAAGTGGAAACTAGACTAGAACATAAACAAAAAACAACAACAACGACACTAAAAATAACGATAAACGGCGTAACAAATAAAAGGCAAAAAACGAGAAACCTTAACAACATAAACTAAAAGTAGATCAAAACAGAACAAACAGAACAATAATAATAACAACAGAAACAACAACAACTACAAACAAAAATAACAGAATAATACTAAAACACTAGCAAAAACATAACAAATTAACAACAAACAACACAAAACTAACCCGAAACAGAACAACAATGACAACTATAAACAAACAATAACAAAACAAAACTAAAACAACAACAAAAATCTAACAAATTAAAGACAAAACAACGAATCGCTAACAAATCAAAATAAAAACAAACAGAGACAAGACAAGACGAAAATAAACAGGACCTAAGAAACAATGCTCCACAGAGTATTGCTCTGAAAATCTACAGAGAATCTCAGAAAAAACGGACTGATATGCACCAATGGACTTCCCACCAAGTGTCCCCCATCACAGTGGTTCCTCACACCCCCCAGGCCTATCGTCTGTTTCTATCCCATGTTCAATCTAAAGGACACGTCACTATTTTCCTAAACCGAAACCTATAAACCACTGTATGGCATCCAAACGGATGCTAAAACAATATCCCATCTATTACTAATCTCCTACAAAAATCAGATATGTCTTAGCCAAGGTAAAATCCTCAATCTGCGGAAAAGATTTTACAGGCCACGACATTGGGTCATTTCACAGAAACCATATCAAGTAAGGTCGAATTCCCTGTAAGGAGCGCAAAGAAATTGTCAATCATTCTTCTCACTCCTTACCCCAGGTCCTACGCATGGGCAAACCTCTTTCGAACGTTATTGTTAGGACATGCGCCTTTCATATAACATTCTGGACATCAGAAATGGGAATGCTCTTGTTCAGATAGCATATATTTTCGTTAAACATGCGAAGCCAATGGTTTTACGTGCCATGCACGGCCTTGGGTCATTTCACAGAAACCATATCATTGGGTCATTTCACAGAAACCATATCAAGTAAGGTCGAATTCCCTGTAAGGAGCGCAAAGAAATTGTCAATCATTCTTCTCACTCCTTACCCCAGGTCCTACGCATGGGCAAACCTCTTTCGAACGTTATTGTTAGGACATGCGCCTTTCATATAACATTCTGGACATCAGAAATGGGAATGCTCTTGTTCAGATAGCATATATTTTCGTTAAACATGCGAAGCCAATGGTTTTACGTGCCATGCACGGCCTTTTTACGTGCTGCTCACGACCTTGTGCCTCTCACACCATCATCTGACCAGTCATCACAATGTCCAAACAATGGCATGTATCCGGCACCATCAACCACCCTCCTACCTATCTCTGTCTCAAATCGGTACAAGAATTGTCTGTACATTTCTTGAACTCGAGTCCATTGTAAAAAATCCAAAATTGGTGCATTATGTCCGAATAAGACCAGACAGAACCAGGACACAATAAACCAAATAGGCCAATATTCATAACAAAATAAGCCTAACCTGAAGAGGAACTATAGTTACAAGAAAATTAAAAGAAAATAAGTCTAAACATCTAAATATCAGATATGTCAGGATTACGAATATCGACCCTTATAGTTAAATTCAGCCCAGAAATTAGGCAAATTAACATAGGATTGAAAACCAATCAAGCTAGAATAAAATAGGTCAAGAAACAAATTCGAAGGAAGCAAAATATATCAGAATAATCCCGAATAAACAAAAAATAAGGCTAGTAACTGAAAAAACAAAGCAAAACCTAAAGAATTCAAAAAACCGCTCTCAGTGTATCTCTCGAAAAGAGAGTAATGTCCAATCATGGAGATTGGCGCCAAAACCCCAAAACCCCAAAACATCCAGAGCGGAATTCACAAAACAATGCTCACATAAAAATCTGATAATAAGACCAAAAACAGAACACCAAAAACCCAAGACAAGAACCAAACCAAGACCGAGTGGCAACTAGACTACAACATAAACAAAACAACAACAACGACACTAACAATAAATAACGGTGTAACAAATTAAAGACAAGCTAGATTGAAAAATATGAAAACGCCTAATTCAGAAATGAAACCTAAGTCAAAATGGAAAATCACGAAAACTTATTCCAGTCAGGATGGAAAACCAAAGATAAACTAATTATAAGCCAAGGTCTACAAAAATCAGGCCAGACTTTACTAACTAAATCGAGTGAAACTCAAAAATTTTTTCAAACTAAATTGACAACATAATGTGTCGAGAAATTGAAAAACATAGGTTAAAATGCAAAATCGACGATAAAGCGAAATTCCGGTTTGATAGATGCTAAAGTAAGTAGAATCTGAGAATTATATGGGCCAAGTTCGAAAAACACAAACAGAATTAATTGGCCAATAAGCCAATTGAAACAAAGTCAAAAACCATATGAGCCAAAAACAGACTAGGAACACACCAAAGCAAAATAGATTTGTAAATCTATCTCAGGAACTGAAATATGTTAGGATGGGAACCAAAATAAGCTAATTTAAATCGAAATAAAATAGCAATAACCTAAACTTAGAAAAATAGGACTAAAAATCTATTCAAACACACTAGTAACGCGAAAATTCTGGTTAGGAATATGCTGGAATACATAACATTGAGAAAATTGGAAAATAAATTACAAATAAAACACATCAGAATAAGGTAAATTCGATAAACGTAAAAATTTTCTAAGTCTAGAATTGAAAAAACGGAATAAAATAAAACCAAAACACGGTAAAATGAGACAAACCGATTAAGAACACCACAATTAAAATTGAGCTAAATTGAAAATATGAGTTAAGATGGAAATCAGGAATAAGTTGATTCGAAATTGAATAAATGAGCCATACGCCAAGATTCGACCCAAATAAGGTTAAGTTTCAATCACAACATTCCACAGTTCTTAAGGAAATTAGGGCTAAAAATTTTGGAAATGGAATGTGTTGAAAACAAGAACTGAAAACCTAGGCTAAATTCTATAATCAATGATAACATGAAATCCCTGTCAGGCATATGCCGAATTAGGTAAAATCGGAAAATAAATAAGCCAGAATAATAGGCCAAGATGGGTAGATAAAATCAAACTAAAACAAGACTTGAACTAAACTAGACCAATCTTTAGTGACAAAATCGGCCAAAAAAACGGACAGAAACACTCTGAAATTGAGATGAAATTTCAGACAATCCAGGCCAGAATAAATAGGCAAAGTCTCAACCCAAACAGGCCAAATTTCTTTCCAGCTGAAATCGAAGTTAATCCAGATTAATAGTACTAAATCCTATTCCATTATTAATATATAGTAGAATAAAATTAAAATTAAATCAAATCGAAATAAAAATATAAAGGCAAATAAATATATATATATAACGTCAAGTCCAAGTCGTCCGAAACGTATAGTCGACACGTATGGCCACCCGGAGCGCTTTCGCCTTCTGCCAAGAAGGACTCATCAGCGAGCTTTAACGTGTCGTCATGTCCATAGTCAAGTCTCACGTCCTCACACCATTCTTCAAAAACTCACCGATATCAGCCCATAGGCCTTATAACAAACAAAAACACACAAACACTAAATACTAAATTTCACTTTCACTTGTACTCTCCGCTTACGACTGCCTTTGTCTAAAAACCTTTCCAACTAAAGAGATCCCTAGAAAATTGTGAAATAAATACCTATTGTACGCCGATCTCAACAGCCTCTCTCAGTATATAAAACATACGCACACATGTACATTATCTTCCCCTAACCTATGTATATAAGCAAAATACAAACTACACAATGACGTCACTGTGACAGGCGGAAACCTCCATATGGACAAATAGCTGAATAAATTAAATAAGAATAATATATAATAAATAATAATATATAATATAGGATAAATAAATAAGAATAATATGTAATAATATTGTATAATAAAATATAAAAATACAAATATAACTCTAAATGTCCACGGAAACAGTCACCATTCACATGACGTAAACCTATAATATCGAATTTCCCTAACTCCACATTAAAGTAAAGGTAAAATCAAAATTACGACCGAGATCCATATGTCAAAGAGGAAATGCAAAAATTGCAAAGAAACCGCATATCATATATATGCAGCTCTCACAGAGAGCCCTCCTGAAACAGAGAGTAAAACCTAAAGAATTCAAAATCCGCTCTTAGTGTATCTCTCGAAAAGAGAGCAATGTCCAATTATGGAGATTGACGCCAAAACACCAAAAACATCCAGAGCGGAATTCACAAAACAATGCTCACATAAAAATCTTATAATAAGACCAAAAACAGAACACCAACAAACCCAAGACAAGAACCAAACCAAGACCAAGTGGAAACTAGACTAGAACATAAACAAAAAACAACAACAACGACACTAAAAATAACGATAAACGGCGTAACAAATAAAAGGCAAAAAACGAGAAACCTTAACAACATAAACTAAAAGTAGATCAAAACAGAACAAACAGAACAATAATAATAACAACAGAAACAACAACAACTACAAACAAAAATAACAGAATAATACTAAAACACTAGCAAAAACATAACAAATTAACAACAAACAACACAAAACTAACCCGAAACAGAACAACAATGACAACTATAAACAAACAATAACAAAACAAAACTAAAACAACAACAAAAATCTAACAAATTAAAGACAAAACAACGAATCGCTAACAAATCAAAATAAAAACAAACAGAGACAAGACAAGACGAAAATAAACAGGACCTAAGAAACAATGCTCCACAGAGTATTGCTCTGAAAATCTACAGAGAATCTCAGAAAAAACGGACTGATATGCACCAATGGACTTCCCACCAAGTGTCCCCCATCACAGTGGTTCCTCACACCCCCCAGGCCTATCGTCTGTTTCTATCCCATGTTCAATCTAAAGGACACGTCACTATTTTCCTAAACCGAAACCTATAAACCACTGTATGGCATCCAAACGGATGCTAAAACAATATCCCATCTATTACTAATCTCCTACAAAAATCAGATATGTCTTAGCCAAGGTAAAATCCTCAATCTGCGGAAAAGATTTTACAGGCCACGACATTGGGTCATTTCACAGAAACCATATCAATTAAGGTCGAATTCCCTGTAAGGAGCGCAAAGAAATTGTCAATCATTCTTCTCACTCCTTACCCCAGGTCCTACGCATGGGCAAACCTCTTTCGAACGTTATTGTTAGGACATGCGCCTTTCATATAACATTCTGGACATCAGAAATGGGAATGCTCTTGTTCAGATAGCATATATTTTCGTTAAACATGCGAAGCCAATGGTTTTACGTGCCATGCACGGCCTTTTTACGTGCTGCTCACGACCTTGTGCCTCTCACACCATCATCTGACCAGTCATCACAATGTCCAAACAATGGCATGTATCCGGCACCATCAACCACCCTCCTACCTATCTCTGTCTCAAATCGGTACAAGAATTGTCTGTACATTTCTTGAACTCGAGTCCATTGTAAAAAATCCAAAATTGGTGCATTATGTCCGAATAAGACCAGACAGAACCAGGACACAATAAACCAAATAGGCCAATATTCATAACAAAATAAGCCTAACCTGAAGAGGAACTATAGTTACAAGAAAATTAAAAGAAAATAAGTCTAAACATCTAAATATCAGATATGTCAGGATTACGAATATCGACCCTTATAGTTAAATTCAGCCCAGAAATTAGGCAAATTAACATAGGATTGAAAACCAATCAAGCTAGAATAAAATAGGTCAAGAAACAAATTCGAAGGAAGCAAAATATATCAGAATAATCCCGAATAAACAAAAAATAAGGCTAATAACTGAAAAAACAAAGCAAAACCTAAAGAATTCAAAAAACCGCTCTCAGTGTATCTCTCGAAAAGAGAGTAATGTCCAATCATGGAGATTGGCGCCAAAACCCCAAAACCCCAAAACATCCAGAGCGGAATTCACAAAACAATGCTCACATAAAAATCTGATAATAAGACCAAAAACAGAACACCAAAAACCCAAGACAAGAACCAAACCAAGACCGAGTGGCAACTAGACTACAACATAAACAAAACAACAACAACGACACTAACAATAAATAACGGTGTAACAAATTAAAGACAAGCTAGATTGAAAAATATGAAAACGCCTAATTCAGAAATGAAACCTAAGTCAAAATGGAAAATCACGAAAACTTATTCCAGTCAGGATGGAAAACCAAAGATAAACTAATTATAAGCCAAGGTCTACAAAAATCAGGCCAGACTTTACTAACAAAATCGAGTGAAACTCAAAAATTTTTTCAAACTAAATTGACAACATAATGTGTCGAGAAATTGAAAAACATAGGTTAAAATGCAAAATCGACGATAAAGCGAAATTCCGGTTTGATAGATGCTAAAGTAAGTAGAATCTGAGAATTATATGGGCCAAGTTCGAAAAACACAAACAGAATTAATTGGCCAATAAGCCAATTGAAACAAAGTCAAAAACCATATGAGCCAAAAACAGACTAGGAACACACCAAAGCAAAATAGATTTGTAAATCTATCTCAGGAACTGAAATATGTTAGGATGGGAACCAAAATAAGCTAATTTAAATCGAAATAAAATAGCAATAACCTAAACTTAGAAAAATAGGACTAAAAATCTATTCAAACACACTAGTAACGCGAAAATTCTGGTTAGGAATATGCTGGAATACATAACATTGAGAAAATTGGAAAATAAATTACAAATAAAACACATCAGAATAAGGTAAATTCGATAAACGTAAAAATTTTCTAAGTCTAGAATTGAAAAAACGGAATAAAATAAAACCAAAACACGGTAAAATGAGACAAACCGATTAAGAACACCACAATTAAAATTGAGCTAAATTGAAAATATGAGTTAAGATGGAAATCAGGAATAAGTTGATTCGAAATTGAATAAATGAGCCATACGCCAAGATTCGACCCAAATAAGGTTAAGTTTCAATCACAACATTCCACAGTTCTTAAGGAAATTAGGGCTAAAAATTTTGGAAATGGAATGTGTTGAAAACAAGAACTGAAAACCTAGGCTAAATTCTATAATCAATGATAACATGAAATCCCTGTCAGGCATATGCCGAATTAGGTAAAATCGGAAAATAAATAAGCCAGAATAATAGGCCAAGATGGGTAGATAAAATCAAACTAAAACAAGACTTGAACTAAACTAGACCAATCTTTAGTGACAAAATCGGCCAAAAATACATTATCTTCCCCTAACCTATGTATATAAGCAAAATACAAACTACACAATGACGTCACTGTGACAGGCGGAAACCTCCATATGGACAAATAGCTGAATAAATTAAATAAGAATAATATATAATAAATAATAATATATAATATAGGATAAATAAATAAGAATAATATGTAATAATATTGTATAATAACATAAAATAAGTCTAAACATCTAAATATCAGATATGTCAGGATTACGAATATCGACCCTTATAGTTAAATTCAGCCCAGAAATTAGGCAAATTAACATAGGATTGAAAACCAATCAAGCTAGAATAAAATAGGTCAAGAAACAAATTCGAAGGAAGCAAAATATATCAGAATAATCCCGAATAAACAAAAAATAAGGCTAATAACTGAAAAAACAAAGCAAAACCTAAAGAATTCAAAAAACCGCTCTCAGTGTATCTCTCGAAAAGAGAGTAATGTCCAATCATGGAGATTGGCGCCAAAACCCCAAAACCCCAAAACATCCAGAGCGGAATTCACAAAACAATGCTCACATAAAAATCTGATAATAAGACCAAAAACAGAACACCAAAAACCCAAGACAAGAACCAAACCAAGACCGAGTGGCAACTAGACTACAACATAAACAAAACAACAACAACGACACTAACAATAAATAACGGTGTAACAAATTAAAGACAAGCTAGATTGAAAAATATGAAAACGCCTAATTCAGAAATGAAACCTAAGTCAAAATGGAAAATCACGAAAACTTATTCCAGTCAGGATGGAAAACCAAAGATAAACTAATTATAAGCCAAGGTCTACAAAAATCAGGCCAGACTTTACTAACAAAATCGAGTGAAACTCAAAAATTTTTTCAAACTAAATTGACAACATAATGTGTCGAGAAATTGAAAAACATAGGTTAAAATGCAAAATCGACGATAAAGCGAAATTCCGGTTTGATAGATGCTAAAGTAAGTATAATCTGAGAATTATATGGGCCAAGTTCGAAAAACACAAACAGAATTAATTGGCCAATAAGCCAATTGAAACAAAGTCAAAAACCATATGAGCCAAAAACAGACTAGGAACACACCAAAGCAAAATAGATTTGTAAATCTATCTCAGGAACTGAAATATGTTAGGATGGGAACCAAAATAAGCTAATTTAAATCGAAATAAAATAGCAATAACCTAAACTTAGAAAAATAGGACTAAAAATCTATTCAAACACACTAGTAACGCGAAAATTCTGGTTAGGAATATGCTGGAATACATAACATTGAGAAAATTGGAAAATAAATTACAAATAAAACACATCAGAATAAGGTAAATTCGATAAACGTAAAAATTTTCTAAGTCTAGAATTGAAAAAACGGAATAAAATAAAACCAAAACACGGTAAAATGAGACAAACCGATTAAGAACACCACAATTAAAATTGAGCTAAATTGAAAATATGAGTTAAGATGGAAATCAGGAATAAGTTGATTCGAAATTGAATAAATGAGCCATACGCCAAGATTCGACCCAAATAAGGTTAAGTTTCAATCACAACATTCCACAGTTCTTAAGGAAATTAGGGCTAAAAATTTTGGAAATGGAATGTGTTGAAAACAAGAACTGAAAACCTAGGCTAAATTCTATAATCAATGATAACATGAAATCCCTGTCAGGCATATGCCGAATTAGGTAAAATCGGAAAATAAATAAGCCAGAATAATAGGCCAAGATGGGTAGATAAAATCAAACTAAAACAAGACTTGAACTAAACTAGACCAATCTTTAGTGACAAAATCGGCCAAAAAAACGGACAGAAACACTCTGAAATTGAGATGAAATTTCAGACAATCCAGGCCAGAATAAATAGGCAAAGTCTCAACCCAAACAGGCCAAATTTCTTTCCAGCTGAAATCGAAGTTAATCCAGATTAATAGTACTAAATCCTATTCCATTATTAATATATAGTAGAATAAAATTAAAATTAAATCAAATCGAAATAAAAATATAAAGGCAAATAAATATATATATATAACGTCAAGTCCAAGTCGTCCGAAACGTATAGTCGACACGTATGGCCACCCGGAGCGCTTTCGCCTTCTGCCAAGAAGGACTCATCAGCGAGCTTTAACGTGTCGTCATGTCCATAGTCAAGTCTCACGTCCTCACACCATTCTTCAAAAACTCACCGATATCAGCCCATAGGCCTTATAACAAACAAAAACACACAAACACTAAATACTAAATTTCACTTTCACTTGTACTCTCCGCTTACGACTGCCTTTGTCTAAAAACCTTTCCAACTAAAGAGATCCCTAGAAAATTGTGAAATAAATACCTATTGTACGCCGATCTCAACAGCCTCTCTCAGTATATAAAACATACGCACACATGTACATTATCTTCCCGAACGAAGCCAGTGTTTTTACGTGTCACGCACGGCCTTTTTACGTGCTGCTCACGACCTTGTGCCTCTCACACCATCGTCTGACCAGTCATCACAATGTCCAAACAATGGCATGTATCCGGCACCATCAACCGCCCTCCTACCTATCTTTGTCCCAAATCGGTACAAGAATTGTCTGTACATTTCTTGAACTCGAGTCCATTGTAAAAAATCCAAATTGGTGCATTATGTCCGAATAAGACCAGACAGAACCAGGACACAATAAACCAAATAGGCCAATATTCATAACAAAATAAGCCTAACCTGAAGAGGAACTATAGTTACGAGAAAATTAAAAGAAAATAAGTCTAAACATCTAAATATCAAATATGTCAGGATTACGAATATCGACCCTTATAGTCAAATTCAGCCCAGAAATTAGGCAAATTAACATAGGATTGAAAAACAATCAAGCTAGAATAAAATAAGTCAAGAGACAAATTCGAAGGAAGCAAAATATATCAGAATAATCCCGAATAAACAAAAAATAAGGCTAATAACTGAAAAACAAATCATGTCAAAGTCGAGAACGGACTAGGCCAAACCGAAATCAAAATTAGTCTCGGTCAGAAACAGGCATCAAAGGTATATCAGGTATCAAAGGGGAAATGCAAAAATTGCAAAAAACCGCATATCATATATATGCATCTCTCACACAGAGCCGTCCTGAAACAGAGAGCAAAACCTAAAGAATTCAAAAAACCGCTCTCAGTGTATCTCTCGAAAAGAGAGTAATGTCCAATCATGGAGATTGGCGCCAAAACCCCAAAACATCCAGAGCGGAATTCACAAAACAATGCTCACATAAAAATCTGATAATAAGACCAAAAACAGAACACCAAAAACCCAAGACAAGAACCAAACCAAGACCGAGTGGCAACTAGAGTACAACATAAACAAAACAACAACAACGACACTAACAATAAATAACAGTGTAACAAATTAAAGACAAGCTAGACTGAAAAATATGAAAAACGCCTAATTCAGAAATGAAACCTAAGTCAAGATGGAAAATCACGAAAACTTATTCCAGTCAGGATGGAAAACCAAAGATAAACTAATTATAAGCCAAAGTCTACAAAAATCAGGCCAGACTTTGCTAACTAAATCGAGTGAAACTCAAAAATTTTTCAAACTAAATTGACAACATAATGTGTCGAGAAATTGAAAAACATAGGTTAAAATGCAAAATCGACGATAAAGTGAAATTCCGGTTTGATAGATGCTAAAGTAAGTAGAATCTGAGAATTATATGGGCCAAGTTCGAAAAACACAAACAGATTTAATTGGCCAATAAGCCAATTGAAACAAAGTCAAAACCATATGAGCCAAAAACAGACTAGGAACACACCAAAGCAAAATACATTTGTTAAACTATCTCAGGAACTGAAATATATTAGGATGGGAACCAAAATAAGCTAATTTAAATCGAAATAAAATAGCAATAACCTAAACTTAGAAAAATAGGACTAAAAATCTATTCAAACACACTAGTAACGCGAAAATTCTGGTTAGGAATATGCTGGAATACATAACATTGAGAAAATTGGAAAATAAATTACAAATAAAACACATCAGAATAAGGTAAATTCGATAAACGTAAAAATTTTCTAAGTCTAGAATTGAAAAAACGGAATAAAATAAAACCAAAACACGGTAAAATGAGACAAACCGATTAAGAACACCACATTTAATATTGAGCCAAATTAAAAATATGAGTTAAGATGGAAATCAGGAATAAGTTGATTCGAAATTGAATAAATGAGCCATACGTCAATATTAGACCCAAATAAGGTTAAGTTTCAATCACAACATTCCACAGTTCTTAATGAAATTAGGGCTAAAAATTTTTTGAAATGGAATGTGTTGAGACAAGAACTGAAAACCTAGGCTAAATTCTATAATCAATGATAACGTGAAATCCCTGTCTGGCATATGCCGAATTAGGTAAAATCGGAAAATAAATAAGCCAGAATAATAGGCCAAGATGGGTAGATAAAATCAAACTAAAAAAGACTTGAACTAAACTAGACCAATCTTTAGTGACAAAATCGGCCATAAAACAGACAGAAACACTCTGAAATTGAGATGAAATTTCAGACAATCCAGGCCAGAATGAATAGGCAAAGTCTCAACCCAAACAGGCCAAATTTCTTTCCAGCTGAAATCGAAGTTAATCCAGATTAACAGCACTAAATCCTATTCCATTATAAATATAGTAGAATAAAATCAAAATTAAATCAAATCGAAATAAAAATATAAAGGCAAATAAATATATATATATAACGTCAAGTCCAAGTCGTCCGAAACGTATAGTCGACACGTATGGCCACCCGGAGCGCTTTCGCCTTCTGCCAAGAAGGACTCATCAGCGAGCTTTAACGTGTCGTCATGTCCATAGTCAAGTCTCACGTCCTCACACCATTCCTCCAAAAACTCACCGATATCAGCCCATAGGCCTTATAGCAAACAAAAACACACAAACACTAAATACTAAATTTCACTTTCACTTGTACTCTCCGCTTACGACCGCCTTTGTCTAAAAACCTTTCGAACTAAAGAGATCCCTAGAAAATTGTGAAATAAATACCTATTGTAAGCCGATCTCAACAGCCTCTCTCAGTATATGAAACATACGCACACATGTACATTCTCTTCCCCTAACCTGTGTATATAAGCAAAATACAAATTACACAATGACGTCACTGTGACAGGCGGAAACCTCCATATGGACGAATAGCTGAATAAATTAAATAAGAATAATATATAATAGATAATAATATATAATATAGGATAAATAAATAAGAATAATATTGTATAATAAAATATAATAATACAAATATACCTCTAAATGTCCACGGAAATAGTCACCGTCACATGACGTAAACCTATAATATCGAATTTCCCTAACTCCACATTAAAGTAAGGGTAAAATCAAAATTACGACTGAGATCCATATGTCAAAGGGGAAATGCAAAAATTGAAAAGAATCCGCATATCATATATATGCAGCTCTCACAAAGAGCCCTCCTGAAACAGAGAGTAAAACCTAAAGAATTCAAAAACCGCTCTTAGTGTATCTCTCGAAAAGAGAGCAATGTCCAATTATGGAGATTGGCGCCAAAACCCCAAAACATCCAGAGCGGAATTCACAAAACAATGCTCACATAAGACTCTTATAATAAGACCAAAAACAGAACACCAAAAAAACCCAAGACAAGAACCAAACCAAGACCGAGTGGAAACTAGACTAGAACATAAACAAAAAATAACAATAACGACACTAACAATAACGGTAAACGGCGTAACAGATTAAAGGCAAAAAACGAGAAACCTTAACAACATAAACTAAAAGTAGATCAAAAACAGAACAAACAGAACAATAATAATAACAACCGAAACAACAACAACTACAAACAAAAACAACAGGATAATACTAAAACAATAGCAAAAAACATAACAAATTAACAACAAACAACACAAAACTAACCCGAAACAGAACAACAATGACAACTATAACCAAACAATAACAAAACAAAACTAAAACAACAACAAAAATCTAACAAACTAAAGACAAAACAACGAATCGCTAACAAATCAAAATAAAAACAAACAGAGACAAAACGAAAATAAACAGGACCTAAGAAACAATGCTCCACAGAGTATTGCTCTGAAAATCTACAGAGAATCTCAGAAAAAACGGACTGATATGCACCAATGGACTTCCCACCAAGTGTCCCCCATCACAGTGGTTCCTCACACCCCCCGGGCCTATCGTCTGTTTCTATCCCATGTTCAATCTAAAGGGCACGTCACTATTTTCCTAAACCGAAAACTATAAACCACTGTATGGCATCCAAACGGATGCTAAAACAATATCCCATCTATTACCAATCTCCTACAAAAATCAGATATGTCTTAGCCAAGGTAAAATCCTCAATCTGCGGAAAAGATTTTACAGGCCACGACATTGGGTCATTTCACAGAAACCATATCAAGTAAGGTCGAATTCCCTGTAAGGAGCGTAAAGAAATTGTCGATCATTCTTCTCACTCCTTACCCCAGGTCCTACGCATGGGCAAACCTCTTTCGAACGTTATTGTTAGGACATGCGCCTTTCATATAACATTCTGGACATCAGAAATGGGGATGCTCTTACTCAGATAGCATATCAACGAAACGTTATCGAAACGAACGAAGCCAGTGTTTTTACGTGTCACGCACGGCCTTTTTACGTGCTGCTCACGACCTTGTGCCTCTCACACCATCGTCTGACCAGTCATCACAATGTCCAAACAATGGCATGTATCCGGCACCATCAACCGCCCTCCTACCTATCTTTGTCCCAAATCGGTACAAGAATTGTCTGTACATTTCTTGAACTCGAGTCCATTGTAAAAAATCCAAATTGGTGCATTATGTCCGAATAAGACCAGACAGAACCAGGACACAATAAACCAAATAGGCCAATATTCATAACAAAATAAGCCTAACCTGAAGAGGAACTATAGTTACGAGAAAATTAAAAGAAAATAAGTCTAAACATCTAAATATCAAATATGTCAGGATTACGAATATCGACCCTTATAGTCAAATTCAGCCCAGAAATTAGGCAAATTAACATAGGATTGAAAAACAATCAAGCTAGAATAAAATAAGTCAAGAGACAAATTCGAAGGAAGCAAAATATATCAGAATAATCCCGAATAAACAAAAAATAAGGCTAATAACTGAAAAACAAATCATGTCAAAGTCGAGAACGGACTAGGCCAAACCGAAATCAAAATTAGTCTCGGTCAGAAACAGGCATCAAAGGTATATCAGGTATCAAAGGGGAAATGCAAAAATTGCAAAAAACCGCATATCATATATATGCATCTCTCACACAGAGCCGTCCTGAAACAGAGAGCAAAACCTAAAGAATTCAAAAAACCGCTCTCAGTGTATCTCTCGAAAAGAGAGTAATGTCCAATCATGGAGATTGGCGCCAAAACCCCAAAACATCCAGAGCGGAATTCACAAAACAATGCTCACATAAAAATCTGATAATAAGACCAAAAACAGAACACCAAAAACCCAAGACAAGAACCAAACCAAGACCGAGTGGCAACTAGAGTACAACATAAACAAAACAACAACAACGACACTAACAATAAATAACAGTGTAACAAATTAAAGACAAGCTAGACTGAAAAATATGAAAAACGCCTAATTCAGAAATGAAACCTAAGTCAAGATGGAAAATCACGAAAACTTATTCCAGTCAGGATGGAAAACCAAAGATAAACTAATTATAAGCCAAAGTCTACAAAAATCAGGCCAGACTTTGCTAACTAAATCGAGTGAAACTCAAAAATTTTTCAAACTAAATTGACAACATAATGTGTCGAGAAATTGAAAAACATAGGTTAAAATGCAAAATCGACGATAAAGTGAAATTCCGGTTTGATAGATGCTAAAGTAAGTAGAATCTGAGAATTATATGGGCCAAGTTCGAAAAACACAAACAGATTTAATTGGCCAATAAGCCAATTGAAACAAAGTCAAAACCATATGAGCCAAAAACAGACTAGGAACACACCAAAGCAAAATACATTTGTTAAACTATCTCAGGAACTGAAATATATTAGGATGGGAACCAAAATAAGCTAATTTAAATCGAAATAAAATAGCAATAACCTAAACTTAGAAAAATAGGACTAAAAATCTATTCAAACACACTAGTAACGCGAAAATTCTGGTTAGGAATATGCTGGAATACATAACATTGAGAAAATTGGAAAATAAATTACAAATAAAACACATCAGAATAAGGTAAATTCGATAAACGTAAAAATTTTCTAAGTCTAGAATTGAAAAAACGGAATAAAATAAAACCAAAACACGGTAAAATGAGACAAACCGATTAAGAACACCACATTTAATATTGAGCCAAATTAAAAATATGAGTTAAGATGGAAATCAGGAATAAGTTGATTCGAAATTGAATAAATGAGCCATACGTCAATATTAGACCCAAATAAGGTTAAGTTTCAATCACAACATTCCACAGTTCTTAATGAAATTAGGGCTAAAAATTTTTTGAAATGGAATGTGTTGAGACAAGAACTGAAAACCTAGGCTAAATTCTATAATCAATGATAACGTGAAATCCCTGTCTGGCATATGCCGAATTAGGTAAAATCGGAAAATAAATAAGCCAGAATAATAGGCCAAGATGGGTAGATAAAATCAAACTAAAAAAGACTTGAACTAAACTAGACCAATCTTTAGTGACAAAATCGGCCATAAAACAGACAGAAACACTCTGAAATTGAGATGAAATTTCAGACAATCCAGGCCAGAATGAATAGGCAAAGTCTCAACCCAAACAGGCCAAATTTCTTTCCAGCTGAAATCGAAGTTAATCCAGATTAACAGCACTAAATCCTATTCCATTATAAATATAGTAGAATAAAATCAAAATTAAATCAAATCGAAATAAAAATATAAAGGCAAATAAATATATATATATAACGTCAAGTCCAAGTCGTCCGAAACGTATAGTCGACACGTATGGCCACCCGGAGCGCTTTCGCCTTCTGCCAAGAAGGACTCATCAGCGAGCTTTAACGTGTCGTCATGTCCATAGTCAAGTCTCACGTCCTCACACCATTCCTCCAAAAACTCACCGATATCAGCCCATAGGCCTTATAGCAAACAAAAACACACAAACACTAAATACTAAATTTCACTTTCACTTGTACTCTCCGCTTACGACCGCCTTTGTCTAAAAACCTTTCGAACTAAAGAGATCCCTAGAAAATTGTGAAATAAATACCTATTGTAAGCCGATCTCAACAGCCTCTCTCAGTATATGAAACATACGCACACATGTACATTCTCTTCCCCTAACCTGTGTATATAAGCAAAATACAAATTACACAATGACGTCACTGTGACAGGCGGAAACCTCCATATGGACGAATAGCTGAATAAATTAAATAAGAATAATATATAATAGATAATAATATATAATATAGGATAAATAAATAAGAATAATATTGTATAATAAAATATAATAATACAAATATACCTCTAAATGTCCACGGAAATAGTCACCGTCACATGACGTAAACCTATAATATCGAATTTCCCTAACTCCACATTAAAGTAAGGGTAAAATCAAAATTACGACTGAGATCCATATGTCAAAGGGGAAATGCAAAAATTGAAAAGAATCCGCATATCATATATATGCAGCTCTCACAAAGAGCCCTCCTGAAACAGAGAGTAAAACCTAAAGAATTCAAAAACCGCTCTTAGTGTATCTCTCGAAAAGAGAGCAATGTCCAATTATGGAGATTGGCGCCAAAACCCCAAAACATCCAGAGCGGAATTCACAAAACAATGCTCACATAAGACTCTTATAATAAGACCAAAAACAGAACACCAAAAAAACCCAAGACAAGAACCAAACCAAGACCGAGTGGAAACTAGACTAGAACATAAACAAAAAATAACAATAACGACACTAACAATAACGGTAAACGGCGTAACAGATTAAAGGCAAAAAACGAGAAACCTTAACAACATAAACTAAAAGTAGATCAAAAACAGAACAAACAGAACAATAATAATAACAACCGAAACAACAACAACTACAAACAAAAACAACAGGATAATACTAAAACAATAGCAAAAAACATAACAAATTAACAACAAACAACACAAAACTAACCCGAAACAGAACAACAATGACAACTATAACCAAACAATAACAAAACAAAACTAAAACAACAACAAAAATCTAACAAACTAAAGACAAAACAACGAATCGCTAACAAATCAAAATAAAAACAAACAGAGACAAAACGAAAATAAACAGGACCTAAGAAACAATGCTCCACAGAGTATTGCTCTGAAAATCTACAGAGAATCTCAGAAAAAACGGACTGATATGCACCAATGGACTTCCCACCAAGTGTCCCCCATCACAGTGGTTCCTCACACCCCCCGGGCCTATCGTCTGTTTCTATCCCATGTTCAATCTAAAGGGCACGTCACTATTTTCCTAAACCGAAAACTATAAACCACTGTATGGCATCCAAACGGATGCTAAAACAATATCCCATCTATTACCAATCTCCTACAAAAATCAGATATGTCTTAGCCAAGGTAAAATCCTCAATCTGCGGAAAAGATTTTACAGGCCACGACATTGGGTCATTTCACAGAAACCATATCAAGTAAGGTCGAATTCCCTGTAAGGAGCGTAAAGAAATTGTCGATCATTCTTCTCACTCCTTACCCCAGGTCCTACGCATGGGCAAACCTCTTTCGAACGTTATTGTTAGGACATGCGCCTTTCATATAACATTCTGGACATCAGAAATGGGGATGCTCTTACTCAGATAGCATATCAACGAAACGTTATCGAAACGAACGAAGCCAGTGTTTTTACGTGTCACGCACGGCCTTTTTACGTGCTGCTCACGACCTTGTGCCTCTCACACCATCGTCTGACCAGTCATCACAATGTCCAAACAATGGCATGTATCCGGCACCATCAACCGCCCTCCTACCTATCTTTGTCCCAAATCGGTACAAGAATTGTCTGTACATTTCTTGAACTCGAGTCCATTGTAAAAAATCCAAATTGGTGCATTATGTCCGAATAAGACCAGACAGAACCAGGACACAATAAACCAAATAGGCCAATATTCATAACAAAATAAGCCTAACCTGAAGAGGAACTATAGTTACGAGAAAATTAAAAGAAAATAAGTCTAAACATCTAAATATCAAATATGTCAGGATTACGAATATCGACCCTTATAGTCAAATTCAGCCCAGAAATTAGGCAAATTAACATAGGATTGAAAAACAATCAAGCTAGAATAAAATAAGTCAAGAGACAAATTCGAAGGAAGCAAAATATATCAGAATAATCCCGAATAAACAAAAAATAAGGCTAATAACTGAAAAACAAATCATGTCAAAGTCGAGAACGGACTAGGCCAAACCGAAATCAAAATTAGTCTCGGTCAGAAACAGGCATCAAAGGTATATCAGGTATCAAAGGGGAAATGCAAAAATTGCAAAAAACCGCATATCATATATATGCATCTCTCACACAGAGCCGTCCTGAAACAGAGAGCAAAACCTAAAGAATTCAAAAAACCGCTCTCAGTGTATCTCTCGAAAAGAGAGTAATGTCCAATCATGGAGATTGGCGCCAAAACCCCAAAACATCCAGAGCGGAATTCACAAAACAATGCTCACATAAAAATCTGATAATAAGACCAAAAACAGAACACCAAAAACCCAAGACAAGAACCAAACCAAGACCGAGTGGCAACTAGAGTACAACATAAACAAAACAACAACAACGACACTAACAATAAATAACAGTGTAACAAATTAAAGACAAGCTAGACTGAAAAATATGAAAAACGCCTAATTCAGAAATGAAACCTAAGTCAAGATGGAAAATCACGAAAACTTATTCCAGTCAGGATGGAAAACCAAAGATAAACTAATTATAAGCCAAAGTCTACAAAAATCAGGCCAGACTTTGCTAACTAAATCGAGTGAAACTCAAAAATTTTTCAAACTAAATTGACAACATAATGTGTCGAGAAATTGAAAAACATAGGTTAAAATGCAAAATCGACGATAAAGTGAAATTCCGGTTTGATAGATGCTAAAGTAAGTAGAATCTGAGAATTATATGGGCCAAGTTCGAAAAACACAAACAGATTTAATTGGCCAATAAGCCAATTGAAACAAAGTCAAAACCATATGAGCCAAAAACAGACTAGGAACACACCAAAGCAAAATACATTTGTTAAACTATCTCAGGAACTGAAATATATTAGGATGGGAACCAAAATAAGCTAATTTAAATCGAAATAAAATAGCAATAACCTAAACTTAGAAAAATAGGACTAAAAATCTATTCAAACACACTAGTAACGCGAAAATTCTGGTTAGGAATATGCTGGAATACATAACATTGAGAAAATTGGAAAATAAATTACAAATAAAACACATCAGAATAAGGTAAATTCGATAAACGTAAAAATTTTCTAAGTCTAGAATTGAAAAAACGGAATAAAATAAAACCAAAACACGGTAAAATGAGACAAACCGATTAAGAACACCACATTTAATATTGAGCCAAATTAAAAATATGAGTTAAGATGGAAATCAGGAATAAGTTGATTCGAAATTGAATAAATGAGCCATACGTCAATATTAGACCCAAATAAGGTTAAGTTTCAATCACAACATTCCACAGTTCTTAATGAAATTAGGGCTAAAAATTTTTTGAAATGGAATACTCTGAAATTGAGATGAAATTTCAGACAATCCAGGCCAGAATGAATAGGCAAAGTCTCAACCCAAACAGGCCAAATTTCTTTCCAGCTGAAATCGAAGTTAATCCAGATTAACAGCACTAAATCCTATTCCATTATAAATATAGTAGAATAAAATCAAAATTAAATCAAATCGAAATAAAAATATAAAGGCAAATAAATATATATATATAACGTCAAGTCCAAGTCGTCCGAAACGTATAGTCGACACGTATGGCCACCCGGAGCGCTTTCGCCTTCTGCCAAGAAGGACTCATCAGCGAGCTTTAACGTGTCGTCATGTCCATAGTCAAGTCTCACGTCCTCACACCATTCCTCCAAAAACTCACCGATATCAGCCCATAGGCCTTATAGCAAACAAAAACACACAAACACTAAATACTAAATTTCACTTTCACTTGTACTCTCCGCTTACGACCGCCTTTGTCTAAAAACCTTTCGAACTAAAGAGATCCCTAGAAAATTGTGAAATAAATACCTATTGTAAGCCGATCTCAACAGCCTCTCTCAGTATATGAAACATACGCACACATGTACATTCTCTTCCCCTAACCTGTGTATATAAGCAAAATACAAATTACACAATGACGTCACTGTGACAGGCGGAAACCTCCATATGGACGAATAGCTGAATAAATTAAATAAGAATAATATATAATAGATAATAATATATAATATAGGATAAATAAATAAGAATAATATTGTATAATAAAATATAATAATACAAATATACCTCTAAATGTCCACGGAAATAGTCACCGTCACATGACGTAAACCTATAATATCGAATTTCCCTAACTCCACATTAAAGTAAGGGTAAAATCAAAATTACGACTGAGATCCATATGTCAAAGGGGAAATGCAAAAATTGAAAAGAATCCGCATATCATATATATGCAGCTCTCACAAAGAGCCCTCCTGAAACAGAGAGTAAAACCTAAAGAATTCAAAAACCGCTCTTAGTGTATCTCTCGAAAAGAGAGCAATGTCCAATTATGGAGATTGGCGCCAAAACCCCAAAACATCCAGAGCGGAATTCACAAAACAATGCTCACATAAGACTCTTATAATAAGACCAAAAACAGAACACCAAAAAAACCCAAGACAAGAACCAAACCAAGACCGAGTGGAAACTAGACTAGAACATAAACAAAAAATAACAATAACGACACTAACAATAACGGTAAACGGCGTAACAGATTAAAGGCAAAAAACGAGAAACCTTAACAACATAAACTAAAAGTAGATCAAAAACAGAACAAACAGAACAATAATAATAACAACCGAAACAACAACAACTACAAACAAAAACAACAGGATAATACTAAAACAATAGCAAAAAACATAACAAATTAACAACAAACAACACAAAACTAACCCGAAACAGAACAACAATGACAACTATAACCAAACAATAACAAAACAAAACTAAAACAACAACAAAAATCTAACAAACTAAAGACAAAACAACGAATCGCTAACAAATCAAAATAAAAACAAACAGAGACAAAACGAAAATAAACAGGACCTAAGAAACAATGCTCCACAGAGTATTGCTCTGAAAATCTACAGAGAATCTCAGAAAAAACGGACTGATATGCACCAATGGACTTCCCACCAAGTGTCCCCCATCACAGTGGTTCCTCACACCCCCCGGGCCTATCGTCTGTTTCTATCCCATGTTCAATCTAAAGGGCACGTCACTATTTTCCTAAACCGAAAACTATAAACCACTGTATGGCATCCAAACGGATGCTAAAACAATATCCCATCTATTACCAATCTCCTACAAAAATCAGATATGTCTTAGCCAAGGTAAAATCCTCAATCTGCGGAAAAGATTTTACAGGCCACGACATTGGGTCATTTCACAGAAACCATATCAAGTAAGGTCGAATTCCCTGTAAGGAGCGTAAAGAAATTGTCGATCATTCTTCTCACTCCTTACCCCAGGTCCTACGCATGGGCAAACCTCTTTCGAACGTTATTGTTAGGACATGCGCCTTTCATATAACATTCTGGACATCAGAAATGGGGATGCTCTTACTCAGATAGCATATCAACGAAACGTTATCGAAACGAACGAAGCCAGTGTTTTTACGTGTCACGCACGGCCTTTTTACGTGCTGCTCACGACCTTGTGCCTCTCACACCATCGTCTGACCAGTCATCACAATGTCCAAACAATGGCATGTATCCGGCACCATCAACCGCCCTCCTACCTATCTTTGTCCCAAATCGGTACAAGAATTGTCTGTACATTTCTTGAACTCGAGTCCATTGTAAAAAATCCAAATTGGTGCATTATGTCCGAATAAGACCAGACAGAACCAGGACACAATAAACCAAATAGGCCAATATTCATAACAAAATAAGCCTAACCTGAAGAGGAACTATAGTTACGAGAAAATTAAAAGAAAATAAGTCTAAACATCTAAATATCAAATATGTCAGGATTACGAATATCGACCCTTATAGTCAAATTCAGCCCAGAAATTAGGCAAATTAACATAGGATTGAAAAACAATCAAGCTAGAATAAAATAAGTCAAGAGACAAATTCGAAGGAAGCAAAATATATCAGAATAATCCCGAATAAACAAAAAATAAGGCTAATAACTGAAAAACAAATCATGTCAAAGTCGAGAACGGACTAGGCCAAACCGAAATCAAAATTAGTCTCGGTCAGAAACAGGCATCAAAGGTATATCAGGTATCAAAGGGGAAATGCAAAAATTGCAAAAAACCGCATATCATATATATGCATCTCTCACACAGAGCCGTCCTGAAACAGAGAGCAAAACCTAAAGAATTCAAAAAACCGCTCTCAGTGTATCTCTCGAAAAGAGAGTAATGTCCAATCATGGAGATTGGCGCCAAAACCCCAAAACATCCAGAGCGGAATTCACAAAACAATGCTCACATAAAAATCTGATAATAAGACCAAAAACAGAACACCAAAAACCCAAGACAAGAACCAAACCAAGACCGAGTGGCAACTAGAGTACAACATAAACAAAACAACAACAACGACACTAACAATAAATAACAGTGTAACAAATTAAAGACAAGCTAGACTGAAAAATATGAAAAACGCCTAATTCAGAAATGAAACCTAAGTCAAGATGGAAAATCACGAAAACTTATTCCAGTCAGGATGGAAAACCAAAGATAAACTAATTATAAGCCAAAGTCTACAAAAATCAGGCCAGACTTTGCTAACTAAATCGAGTGAAACTCAAAAATTTTTCAAACTAAATTGACAACATAATGTGTCGAGAAATTGAAAAACATAGGTTAAAATGCAAAATCGACGATAAAGTGAAATTCCGGTTTGATAGATGCTAAAGTAAGTAGAATCTGAGAATTATATGGGCCAAGTTCGAAAAACACAAACAGATTTAATTGGCCAATAAGCCAATTGAAACAAAGTCAAAACCATATGAGCCAAAAACAGACTAGGAACACACCAAAGCAAAATACATTTGTTAAACTATCTCAGGAACTGAAATATATTAGGATGGGAACCAAAATAAGCTAATTTAAATCGAAATAAAATAGCAATAACCTAAACTTAGAAAAATAGGACTAAAAATCTATTCAAACACACTAGTAACGCGAAAATTCTGGTTAGGAATATGCTGGAATACATAACATTGAGAAAATTGGAAAATAAATTACAAATAAAACACATCAGAATAAGGTAAATTCGATAAACGTAAAAATTTTCTAAGTCTAGAATTGAAAAAACGGAATAAAATAAAACCAAAACACGGTAAAATGAGACAAACCGATTAAGAACACCACATTTAATATTGAGCCAAATTAAAAATATGAGTTAAGATGGAAATCAGGAATAAGTTGATTCGAAATTGAATAAATGAGCCATACGTCAATATTAGACCCAAATAAGGTTAAGTTTCAATCACAACATTCCACAGTTCTTAATGAAATTAGGGCTAAAAATTTTTTGAAATGGAATGTGTTGAGACAAGAACTGAAAACCTAGGCTAAATTCTATAATCAATGATAACGTGAAATCCCTGTCTGGCATATGCCGAATTAGGTAAAATCGGAAAATAAATAAGCCAGAATAATAGGCCAAGATGGGTAGATAAAATCAAACTAAAAAAGACTTGAACTAAACTAGACCAATCTTTAGTGACAAAATCGGCCATAAAACAGACAGAAACACTCTGAAATTGAGATGAAATTTCAGACAATCCAGGCCAGAATGAATAGGCAAAGTCTCAACCCAAACAGGCCAAATTTCTTTCCAGCTGAAATCGAAGTTAATCCAGATTAACAGCACTAAATCCTATTCCATTATAAATATAGTAGAATAAAATCAAAATTAAATCAAATCGAAATAAAAATATAAAGGCAAATAAATATATATATATAACGTCAAGTCCAAGTCGTCCGAAACGTATAGTCGACACGTATGGCCACCCGGAGCGCTTTCGCCTTCTGCCAAGAAGGACTCATCAGCGAGCTTTAACGTGTCGTCATGTCCATAGTCAAGTCTCACGTCCTCACACCATTCCTCCAAAAACTCACCGATATCAGCCCATAGGCCTTATAGCAAACAAAAACACACAAACACTAAATACTAAATTTCACTTTCACTTGTACTCTCCGCTTACGACCGCCTTTGTCTAAAAACCTTTCGAACTAAAGAGATCCCTAGAAAATTGTGAAATAAATACCTATTGTAAGCCGATCTCAACAGCCTCTCTCAGTATATGAAACATACGCACACATGTACATTCTCTTCCCCTAACCTGTGTATATAAGCAAAATACAAATTACACAATGACGTCACTGTGACAGGCGGAAACCTCCATATGGACGAATAGCTGAATAAATTAAATAAGAATAATATATAATAGATAATAATATATAATATAGGATAAATAAATAAGAATAATATTGTATAATAAAATATAATAATACAAATATACCTCTAAATGTCCACGGAAATAGTCACCGTCACATGACGTAAACCTATAATATCGAATTTCCCTAACTCCACATTAAAGTAAGGGTAAAATCAAAATTACGACTGAGATCCATATGTCAAAGGGGAAATGCAAAAATTGAAAAGAATCCGCATATCATATATATGCAGCTCTCACAAAGAGCCCTCCTGAAACAGAGAGTAAAACCTAAAGAATTCAAAAACCGCTCTTAGTGTATCTCTCGAAAAGAGAGCAATGTCCAATTATGGAGATTGGCGCCAAAACCCCAAAACATCCAGAGCGGAATTCACAAAACAATGCTCACATAAGACTCTTATAATAAGACCAAAAACAGAACACCAAAAAAACCCAAGACAAGAACCAAACCAAGACCGAGTGGAAACTAGACTAGAACATAAACAAAAAATAACAATAACGACACTAACAATAACGGTAAACGGCGTAACAGATTAAAGGCAAAAAACGAGAAACCTTAACAACATAAACTAAAAGTAGATCAAAAACAGAACAAACAGAACAATAATAATAACAACCGAAACAACAACAACTACAAACAAAAACAACAGGATAATACTAAAACAATAGCAAAAAACATAACAAATTAACAACAAACAACACAAAACTAACCCGAAACAGAACAACAATGACAACTATAACCAAACAATAACAAAACAAAACTAAAACAACAACAAAAATCTAACAAACTAAAGACAAAACAACGAATCGCTAACAAATCAAAATAAAAACAAACAGAGACAAAACGAAAATAAACAGGACCTAAGAAACAATGCTCCACAGAGTATTGCTCTGAAAATCTACAGAGAATCTCAGAAAAAACGGACTGATATGCACCAATGGACTTCCCACCAAGTGTCCCCCATCACAGTGGTTCCTCACACCCCCCGGGCCTATCGTCTGTTTCTATCCCATGTTCAATCTAAAGGGCACGTCACTATTTTCCTAAACCGAAAACTATAAACCACTGTATGGCATCCAAACGGATGCTAAAACAATATCCCATCTATTACCAATCTCCTACAAAAATCAGATATGTCTTAGCCAAGGTAAAATCCTCAATCTGCGGAAAAGATTTTACAGGCCACGACATTGGGTCATTTCACAGAAACCATATCAAGTAAGGTCGAATTCCCTGTAAGGAGCGTAAAGAAATTGTCGATCATTCTTCTCACTCCTTACCCCAGGTCCTACGCATGGGCAAACCTCTTTCGAACGTTATTGTTAGGACATGCGCCTTTCATATAACATTCTGGACATCAGAAATGGGGATGCTCTTACTCAGATAGCATATCAACGAAACGTTATCGAAACGAACGAAGCCAGTGTTTTTACGTGTCACGCACGGCCTTTTTACGTGCTGCTCACGACCTTGTGCCTCTCACACCATCGTCTGACCAGTCATCACAATGTCCAAACAATGGCATGTATCCGGCACCATCAACCGCCCTCCTACCTATCTTTGTCCCAAATCGGTACAAGAATTGTCTGTACATTTCTTGAACTCGAGTCCATTGTAAAAAATCCAAATTGGTGCATTATGTCCGAATAAGACCAGACAGAACCAGGACACAATAAACCAAATAGGCCAATATTCATAACAAAATAAGCCTAACCTGAAGAGGAACTATAGTTACGAGAAAATTAAAAGAAAATAAGTCTAAACATCTAAATATCAAATATGTCAGGATTACGAATATCGACCCTTATAGTCAAATTCAGCCCAGAAATTAGGCAAATTAACATAGGATTGAAAAACAATCAAGCTAGAATAAAATAAGTCAAGAGACAAATTCGAAGGAAGCAAAATATATCAGAATAATCCCGAATAAACAAAAAATAAGGCTAATAACTGAAAAACAAATCATGTCAAAGTCGAGAACGGACTAGGCCAAACCGAAATCAAAATTAGTCTCGGTCAGAAACAGGCATCAAAGGTATATCAGGTATCAAAGGGGAAATGCAAAAATTGCAAAAAACCGCATATCATATATATGCATCTCTCACACAGAGCCGTCCTGAAACAGAGAGCAAAACCTAAAGAATTCAAAAAACCGCTCTCAGTGTATCTCTCGAAAAGAGAGTAATGTCCAATCATGGAGATTGGCGCCAAAACCCCAAAACATCCAGAGCGGAATTCACAAAACAATGCTCACATAAAAATCTGATAATAAGACCAAAAACAGAACACCAAAAACCCAAGACAAGAACCAAACCAAGACCGAGTGGCAACTAGAGTACAACATAAACAAAACAACAACAACGACACTAACAATAAATAACAGTGTAACAAATTAAAGACAAGCTAGACTGAAAAATATGAAAAACGCCTAATTCAGAAATGAAACCTAAGTCAAGATGGAAAATCACGAAAACTTATTCCAGTCAGGATGGAAAACCAAAGATAAACTAATTATAAGCCAAAGTCTACAAAAATCAGGCCAGACTTTGCTAACTAAATCGAGTGAAACTCAAAAATTTTTCAAACTAAATTGACAACATAATGTGTCGAGAAATTGAAAAACATAGGTTAAAATGCAAAATCGACGATAAAGTGAAATTCCGGTTTGATAGATGCTAAAGTAAGTAGAATCTGAGAATTATATGGGCCAAGTTCGAAAAACACAAACAGATTTAATTGGCCAATAAGCCAATTGAAACAAAGTCAAAACCATATGAGCCAAAAACAGACTAGGAACACACCAAAGCAAAATACATTTGTTAAACTATCTCAGGAACTGAAATATATTAGGATGGGAACCAAAATAAGCTAATTTAAATCGAAATAAAATAGCAATAACCTAAACTTAGAAAAATAGGACTAAAAATCTATTCAAACACACTAGTAACGCGAAAATTCTGGTTAGGAATATGCTGGAATACATAACATTGAGAAAATTGGAAAATAAATTACAAATAAAACACATCAGAATAAGGTAAATTCGATAAACGTAAAAATTTTCTAAGTCTAGAATTGAAAAAACGGAATAAAATAAAACCAAAACACGGTAAAATGAGACAAACCGATTAAGAACACCACATTTAATATTGAGCCAAATTAAAAATATGAGTTAAGATGGAAATCAGGAATAAGTTGATTCGAAATTGAATAAATGAGCCATACGTCAATATTAGACCCAAATAAGGTTAAGTTTCAATCACAACATTCCACAGTTCTTAATGAAATTAGGGCTAAAAATTTTTTGAAATGGAATGTGTTGAGACAAGAACTGAAAACCTAGGCTAAATTCTATAATCAATGATAACGTGAAATCCCTGTCTGGCATATGCCGAATTAGGTAAAATCGGAAAATAAATAAGCCAGAATAATAGGCCAAGATGGGTAGATAAAATCAAACTAAAAAAGACTTGAACTAAACTAGACCAATCTTTAGTGACAAAATCGGCCATAAAACAGACAGAAACACTCTGAAATTGAGATGAAATTTCAGACAATCCAGGCCAGAATGAATAGGCAAAGTCTCAACCCAAACAGGCCAAATTTCTTTCCAGCTGAAATCGAAGTTAATCCAGATTAACAGCACTAAATCCTATTCCATTATAAATATAGTAGAATAAAATCAAAATTAAATCAAATCGAAATAAAAATATAAAGGCAAATAAATATATATATATAACGTCAAGTCCAAGTCGTCCGAAACGTATAGTCGACACGTATGGCCACCCGGAGCGCTTTCGCCTTCTGCCAAGAAGGACTCATCAGCGAGCTTTAACGTGTCGTCATGTCCATAGTCAAGTCTCACGTCCTCACACCATTCCTCCAAAAACTCACCGATATCAGCCCATAGGCCTTATAGCAAACAAAAACACACAAACACTAAATACTAAATTTCACTTTCACTTGTACTCTCCGCTTACGACCGCCTTTGTCTAAAAACCTTTCGAACTAAAGAGATCCCTAGAAAATTGTGAAATAAATACCTATTGTAAGCCGATCTCAACAGCCTCTCTCAGTATATGAAACATACGCACACATGTACATTCTCTTCCCCTAACCTGTGTATATAAGCAAAATACAAATTACACAATGACGTCACTGTGACAGGCGGAAACCTCCATATGGACGAATAGCTGAATAAATTAAATAAGAATAATATATAATAGATAATAATATATAATATAGGATAAATAAATAAGAATAATATTGTATAATAAAATATAATAATACAAATATACCTCTAAATGTCCACGGAAATAGTCACCGTCACATGACGTAAACCTATAATATCGAATTTCCCTAACTCCACATTAAAGTAAGGGTAAAATCAAAATTACGACTGAGATCCATATGTCAAAGGGGAAATGCAAAAATTGAAAAGAATCCGCATATCATATATATGCAGCTCTCACAAAGAGCCCTCCTGAAACAGAGAGTAAAACCTAAAGAATTCAAAAACCGCTCTTAGTGTATCTCTCGAAAAGAGAGCAATGTCCAATTATGGAGATTGGCGCCAAAACCCCAAAACATCCAGAGCGGAATTCACAAAACAATGCTCACATAAGACTCTTATAATAAGACCAAAAACAGAACACCAAAAAAACCCAAGACAAGAACCAAACCAAGACCGAGTGGAAACTAGACTAGAACATAAACAAAAAATAACAATAACGACACTAACAATAACGGTAAACGGCGTAACAGATTAAAGGCAAAAAACGAGAAACCTTAACAACATAAACTAAAAGTAGATCAAAAACAGAACAAACAGAACAATAATAATAACAACCGAAACAACAACAACTACAAACAAAAACAACAGGATAATACTAAAACAATAGCAAAAAACATAACAAATTAACAACAAACAACACAAAACTAACCCGAAACAGAACAACAATGACAACTATAACCAAACAATAACAAAACAAAACTAAAACAACAACAAAAATCTAACAAACTAAAGACAAAACAACGAATCGCTAACAAATCAAAATAAAAACAAACAGAGACAAAACGAAAATAAACAGGACCTAAGAAACAATGCTCCACAGAGTATTGCTCTGAAAATCTACAGAGAATCTCAGAAAAAACGGACTGATATGCACCAATGGACTTCCCACCAAGTGTCCCCCATCACAGTGGTTCCTCACACCCCCCGGGCCTATCGTCTGTTTCTATCCCATGTTCAATCTAAAGGGCACGTCACTATTTTCCTAAACCGAAAACTATAAACCACTGTATGGCATCCAAACGGATGCTAAAACAATATCCCATCTATTACCAATCTCCTACAAAAATCAGATATGTCTTAGCCAAGGTAAAATCCTCAATCTGCGGAAAAGATTTTACAGGCCACGACATTGGGTCATTTCACAGAAACCATATCAAGTAAGGTCGAATTCCCTGTAAGGAGCGTAAAGAAATTGTCGATCATTCTTCTCACTCCTTACCCCAGGTCCTACGCATGGGCAAACCTCTTTCGAACGTTATTGTTAGGACATGCGCCTTTCATATAACATTCTGGACATCAGAAATGGGGATGCTCTTACTCAGATAGCATATCAACGAAACGTTATCGAAACGAACGAAGCCAGTGTTTTTACGTGTCACGCACGGCCTTTTTACGTGCTGCTCACGACCTTGTGCCTCTCACACCATCGTCTGACCAGTCATCACAATGTCCAAACAATGGCATGTATCCGGCACCATCAACCGCCCTCCTACCTATCTTTGTCCCAAATCGGTACAAGAATTGTCTGTACATTTCTTGAACTCGAGTCCATTGTAAAAAATCCAAATTGGTGCATTATGTCCGAATAAGACCAGACAGAACCAGGACACAATAAACCAAATAGGCCAATATTCATAACAAAATAAGCCTAACCTGAAGAGGAACTATAGTTACGAGAAAATTAAAAGAAAATAAGTCTAAACATCTAAATATCAAATATGTCAGGATTACGAATATCGACCCTTATAGTCAAATTCAGCCCAGAAATTAGGCAAATTAACATAGGATTGAAAAACAATCAAGCTAGAATAAAATAAGTCAAGAGACAAATTCGAAGGAAGCAAAATATATCAGAATAATCCCGAATAAACAAAAAATAAGGCTAATAACTGAAAAACAAATCATGTCAAAGTCGAGAACGGACTAGGCCAAACCGAAATCAAAATTAGTCTCGGTCAGAAACAGGCATCAAAGGTATATCAGGTATCAAAGGGGAAATGCAAAAATTGCAAAAAACCGCATATCATATATATGCATCTCTCACACAGAGCCGTCCTGAAACAGAGAGCAAAACCTAAAGAATTCAAAAAACCGCTCTCAGTGTATCTCTCGAAAAGAGAGTAATGTCCAATCATGGAGATTGGCGCCAAAACCCCAAAACATCCAGAGCGGAATTCACAAAACAATGCTCACATAAAAATCTGATAATAAGACCAAAAACAGAACACCAAAAACCCAAGACAAGAACCAAACCAAGACCGAGTGGCAACTAGAGTACAACATAAACAAAACAACAACAACGACACTAACAATAAATAACAGTGTAACAAATTAAAGACAAGCTAGACTGAAAAATATGAAAAACGCCTAATTCAGAAATGAAACCTAAGTCAAGATGGAAAATCACGAAAACTTATTCCAGTCAGGATGGAAAACCAAAGATAAACTAATTATAAGCCAAAGTCTACAAAAATCAGGCCAGACTTTGCTAACTAAATCGAGTGAAACTCAAAAATTTTTCAAACTAAATTGACAACATAATGTGTCGAGAAATTGAAAAACATAGGTTAAAATGCAAAATCGACGATAAAGTGAAATTCCGGTTTGATAGATGCTAAAGTAAGTAGAATCTGAGAATTATATGGGCCAAGTTCGAAAAACACAAACAGATTTAATTGGCCAATAAGCCAATTGAAACAAAGTCAAAACCATATGAGCCAAAAACAGACTAGGAACACACCAAAGCAAAATACATTTGTTAAACTATCTCAGGAACTGAAATATATTAGGATGGGAACCAAAATAAGCTAATTTAAATCGAAATAAAATAGCAATAACCTAAACTTAGAAAAATAGGACTAAAAATCTATTCAAACACACTAGTAACGCGAAAATTCTGGTTAGGAATATGCTGGAATACATAACATTGAGAAAATTGGAAAATAAATTACAAATAAAACACATCAGAATAAGGTAAATTCGATAAACGTAAAAATTTTCTAAGTCTAGAATTGAAAAAACGGAATAAAATAAAACCAAAACACGGTAAAATGAGACAAACCGATTAAGAACACCACATTTAATATTGAGCCAAATTAAAAATATGAGTTAAGATGGAAATCAGGAATAAGTTGATTCGAAATTGAATAAATGAGCCATACGTCAATATTAGACCCAAATAAGGTTAAGTTTCAATCACAACATTCCACAGTTCTTAATGAAATTAGGGCTAAAAATTTTTTGAAATGGAATGTGTTGAGACAAGAACTGAAAACCTAGGCTAAATTCTATAATCAATGATAACGTGAAATCCCTGTCTGGCATATGCCGAATTAGGTAAAATCGGAAAATAAATAAGCCAGAATAATAGGCCAAGATGGGTAGATAAAATCAAACTAAAAAAGACTTGAACTAAACTAGACCAATCTTTAGTGACAAAATCGGCCATAAAACAGACAGAAACACTCTGAAATTGAGATGAAATTTCAGACAATCCAGGCCAGAATGAATAGGCAAAGTCTCAACCCAAACAGGCCAAATTTCTTTCCAGCTGAAATCGAAGTTAATCCAGATTAACAGCACTAAATCCTATTCCATTATAAATATAGTAGAATAAAATCAAAATTAAATCAAATCGAAATAAAAATATAAAGGCAAATAAATATATATATATAACGTCAAGTCCAAGTCGTCCGAAACGTATAGTCGACACGTATGGCCACCCGGAGCGCTTTCGCCTTCTGCCAAGAAGGACTCATCAGCGAGCTTTAACGTGTCGTCATGTCCATAGTCAAGTCTCACGTCCTCACACCATTCCTCCAAAAACTCACCGATATCAGCCCATAGGCCTTATAGCAAACAAAAACACACAAACACTAAATACTAAATTTCACTTTCACTTGTACTCTCCGCTTACGACCGCCTTTGTCTAAAAACCTTTCGAACTAAAGAGATCCCTAGAAAATTGTGAAATAAATACCTATTGTAAGCCGATCTCAACAGCCTCTCTCAGTATATGAAACATACGCACACATGTACATTCTCTTCCCCTAACCTGTGTATATAAGCAAAATACAAATTACACAATGACGTCACTGTGACAGGCGGAAACCTCCATATGGACGAATAGCTGAATAAATTAAATAAGAATAATATATAATAGATAATAATATATAATATAGGATAAATAAATAAGAATAATATTGTATAATAAAATATAATAATACAAATATACCTCTAAATGTCCACGGAAATAGTCACCGTCACATGACGTAAACCTATAATATCGAATTTCCCTAACTCCACATTAAAGTAAGGGTAAAATCAAAATTACGACTGAGATCCATATGTCAAAGGGGAAATGCAAAAATTGAAAAGAATCCGCATATCATATATATGCAGCTCTCACAAAGAGCCCTCCTGAAACAGAGAGTAAAACCTAAAGAATTCAAAAACCGCTCTTAGTGTATCTCTCGAAAAGAGAGCAATGTCCAATTATGGAGATTGGCGCCAAAACCCCAAAACATCCAGAGCGGAATTCACAAAACAATGCTCACATAAGACTCTTATAATAAGACCAAAAACAGAACACCAAAAAAACCCAAGACAAGAACCAAACCAAGACCGAGTGGAAACTAGACTAGAACATAAACAAAAAATAACAATAACGACACTAACAATAACGGTAAACGGCGTAACAGATTAAAGGCAAAAAACGAGAAACCTTAACAACATAAACTAAAAGTAGATCAAAAACAGAACAAACAGAACAATAATAATAACAACCGAAACAACAACAACTACAAACAAAAACAACAGGATAATACTAAAACAATAGCAAAAAACATAACAAATTAACAACAAACAACACAAAACTAACCCGAAACAGAACAACAATGACAACTATAACCAAACAATAACAAAACAAAACTAAAACAACAACAAAAATCTAACAAACTAAAGACAAAACAACGAATCGCTAACAAATCAAAATAAAAACAAACAGAGACAAAACGAAAATAAACAGGACCTAAGAAACAATGCTCCACAGAGTATTGCTCTGAAAATCTACAGAGAATCTCAGAAAAAACGGACTGATATGCACCAATGGACTTCCCACCAAGTGTCCCCCATCACAGTGGTTCCTCACACCCCCCGGGCCTATCGTCTGTTTCTATCCCATGTTCAATCTAAAGGGCACGTCACTATTTTCCTAAACCGAAAACTATAAACCACTGTATGGCATCCAAACGGATGCTAAAACAATATCCCATCTATTACCAATCTCCTACAAAAATCAGATATGTCTTAGCCAAGGTAAAATCCTCAATCTGCGGAAAAGATTTTACAGGCCACGACATTGGGTCATTTCACAGAAACCATATCAAGTAAGGTCGAATTCCCTGTAAGGAGCGTAAAGAAATTGTCGATCATTCTTCTCACTCCTTACCCCAGGTCCTACGCATGGGCAAACCTCTTTCGAACGTTATTGTTAGGACATGCGCCTTTCATATAACATTCTGGACATCAGAAATGGGGATGCTCTTACTCAGATAGCATATCAACGAAACGTTATCGAAACGAACGAAGCCAGTGTTTTTACGTGTCACGCACGGCCTTTTTACGTGCTGCTCACGACCTTGTGCCTCTCACACCATCGTCTGACCAGTCATCACAATGTCCAAACAATGGCATGTATCCGGCACCATCAACCGCCCTCCTACCTATCTTTGTCCCAAATCGGTACAAGAATTGTCTGTACATTTCTTGAACTCGAGTCCATTGTAAAAAATCCAAATTGGTGCATTATGTCCGAATAAGACCAGACAGAACCAGGACACAATAAACCAAATAGGCCAATATTCATAACAAAATAAGCCTAACCTGAAGAGGAACTATAGTTACGAGAAAATTAAAAGAAAATAAGTCTAAACATCTAAATATCAAATATGTCAGGATTACGAATATCGACCCTTATAGTCAAATTCAGCCCAGAAATTAGGCAAATTAACATAGGATTGAAAAACAATCAAGCTAGAATAAAATAAGTCAAGAGACAAATTCGAAGGAAGCAAAATATATCAGAATAATCCCGAATAAACAAAAAATAAGGCTAATAACTGAAAAACAAATCATGTCAAAGTCGAGAACGGACTAGGCCAAACCGAAATCAAAATTAGTCTCGGTCAGAAACAGGCATCAAAGGTATATCAGGTATCAAAGGGGAAATGCAAAAATTGCAAAAAACCGCATATCATATATATGCATCTCTCACACAGAGCCGTCCTGAAACAGAGAGCAAAACCTAAAGAATTCAAAAAACCGCTCTCAGTGTATCTCTCGAAAAGAGAGTAATGTCCAATCATGGAGATTGGCGCCAAAACCCCAAAACATCCAGAGCGGAATTCACAAAACAATGCTCACATAAAAATCTGATAATAAGACCAAAAACAGAACACCAAAAACCCAAGACAAGAACCAAACCAAGACCGAGTGGCAACTAGAGTACAACATAAACAAAACAACAACAACGACACTAACAATAAATAACAGTGTAACAAATTAAAGACAAGCTAGACTGAAAAATATGAAAAACGCCTAATTCAGAAATGAAACCTAAGTCAAGATGGAAAATCACGAAAACTTATTCCAGTCAGGATGGAAAACCAAAGATAAACTAATTATAAGCCAAAGTCTACAAAAATCAGGCCAGACTTTGCTAACTAAATCGAGTGAAACTCAAAAATTTTTCAAACTAAATTGACAACATAATGTGTCGAGAAATTGAAAAACATAGGTTAAAATGCAAAATCGACGATAAAGTGAAATTCCGGTTTGATAGATGCTAAAGTAAGTAGAATCTGAGAATTATATGGGCCAAGTTCGAAAAACACAAACAGATTTAATTGGCCAATAAGCCAATTGAAACAAAGTCAAAACCATATGAGCCAAAAACAGACTAGGAACACACCAAAGCAAAATACATTTGTTAAACTATCTCAGGAACTGAAATATATTAGGATGGGAACCAAAATAAGCTAATTTAAATCGAAATAAAATAGCAATAACCTAAACTTAGAAAAATAGGACTAAAAATCTATTCAAACACACTAGTAACGCGAAAATTCTGGTTAGGAATATGCTGGAATACATAACATTGAGAAAATTGGAAAATAAATTACAAATAAAACACATCAGAATAAGGTAAATTCGATAAACGTAAAAATTTTCTAAGTCTAGAATTGAAAAAACGGAATAAAATAAAACCAAAACACGGTAAAATGAGACAAACCGATTAAGAACACCACATTTAATATTGAGCCAAATTAAAAATATGAGTTAAGATGGAAATCAGGAATAAGTTGATTCGAAATTGAATAAATGAGCCATACGTCAATATTAGACCCAAATAAGGTTAAGTTTCAATCACAACATTCCACAGTTCTTAATGAAATTAGGGCTAAAAATTTTTTGAAATGGAATGTGTTGAGACAAGAACTGAAAACCTAGGCTAAATTCTATAATCAATGATAACGTGAAATCCCTGTCTGGCATATGCCGAATTAGGTAAAATCGGAAAATAAATAAGCCAGAATAATAGGCCAAGATGGGTAGATAAAATCAAACTAAAAAAGACTTGAACTAAACTAGACCAATCTTTAGTGACAAAATCGGCCATAAAACAGACAGAAACACTCTGAAATTGAGATGAAATTTCAGACAATCCAGGCCAGAATGAATAGGCAAAGTCTCAACCCAAACAGGCCAAATTTCTTTCCAGCTGAAATCGAAGTTAATCCAGATTAACAGCACTAAATCCTATTCCATTATAAATATAGTAGAATAAAATCAAAATTAAATCAAATCGAAATAAAAATATAAAGGCAAATAAATATATATATATAACGTCAAGTCCAAGTCGTCCGAAACGTATAGTCGACACGTATGGCCACCCGGAGCGCTTTCGCCTTCTGCCAAGAAGGACTCATCAGCGAGCTTTAACGTGTCGTCATGTCCATAGTCAAGTCTCACGTCCTCACACCATTCCTCCAAAAACTCACCGATATCAGCCCATAGGCCTTATAGCAAACAAAAACACACAAACACTAAATACTAAATTTCACTTTCACTTGTACTCTCCGCTTACGACCGCCTTTGTCTAAAAACCTTTCGAACTAAAGAGATCCCTAGAAAATTGTGAAATAAATACCTATTGTAAGCCGATCTCAACAGCCTCTCTCAGTATATGAAACATACGCACACATGTACATTCTCTTCCCCTAACCTGTGTATATAAGCAAAATACAAATTACACAATGACGTCACTGTGACAGGCGGAAACCTCCATATGGACGAATAGCTGAATAAATTAAATAAGAATAATATATAATAGATAATAATATATAATATAGGATAAATAAATAAGAATAATATTGTATAATAAAATATAATAATACAAATATACCTCTAAATGTCCACGGAAATAGTCACCGTCACATGACGTAAACCTATAATATCGAATTTCCCTAACTCCACATTAAAGTAAGGGTAAAATCAAAATTACGACTGAGATCCATATGTCAAAGGGGAAATGCAAAAATTGAAAAGAATCCGCATATCATATATATGCAGCTCTCACAAAGAGCCCTCCTGAAACAGAGAGTAAAACCTAAAGAATTCAAAAACCGCTCTTAGTGTATCTCTCGAAAAGAGAGCAATGTCCAATTATGGAGATTGGCGCCAAAACCCCAAAACATCCAGAGCGGAATTCACAAAACAATGCTCACATAAGACTCTTATAATAAGACCAAAAACAGAACACCAAAAAAACCCAAGACAAGAACCAAACCAAGACCGAGTGGAAACTAGACTAGAACATAAACAAAAAATAACAATAACGACACTAACAATAACGGTAAACGGCGTAACAGATTAAAGGCAAAAAACGAGAAATCTTAACAACATAAACTAAAAGTAGATCAAAAACAGAACAAACAGAACAATAATAATAACAACCGAAACAACAACAACTACAAACAAAAACAACAGGATAATACTAAAACAATAGCAAAAAACATAACAAATTAACAACAAACAACACAAAACTAACCCGAAACAGAACAACAATGACAACTATAACCAAACAATAACAAAACAAAACTAAAACAACAACAAAAATCTAACAAACTAAAGACAAAACAACGAATCGCTAACAAATCAAAATAAAAACAAACAGAGACAAAACGAAAATAAACAGGACCTAAGAAACAATGCTCCACAGAGTATTGCTCTGAAAATCTACAGAGAATCTCAGAAAAAACGGACTGATATGCACCAATGGACTTCCCACCAAGTGTCCCCCATCACAGTGGTTCCTCACACCCCCCGGGCCTATCGTCTGTTTCTATCCCATGTTCAATCTAAAGGGCACGTCACTATTTTCCTAAACCGAAAACTATAAACCACTGTATGGCATCCAAACGGATGCTAAAACAATATCCCATCTATTACCAATCTCCTACAAAAATCAGATATGTCTTAGCCAAGGTAAAATCCTCAATCTGCGGAAAAGATTTTACAGGCCACGACATTGGGTCATTTCACAGAAACCATATCAAGTAAGGTCGAATTCCCTGTAAGGAGCGTAAAGAAATTGTCGATCATTCTTCTCACTCCTTACCCCAGGTCCTACGCATGGGCAAACCTCTTTCGAACGTTATTGTTAGGACATGCGCCTTTCATATAACATTCTGGACATCAGAAATGGGGATGCTCTTACTCAGATAGCATATCAACGAAACGTTATCGAAACGAACGAAGCCAGTGTTTTTACGTGTCACGCACGGCCTTTTTACGTGCTGCTCACGACCTTGTGCCTCTCACACCATCGTCTGACCAGTCATCACAATGTCCAAACAATGGCATGTATCCGGCACCATCAACCGCCCTCCTACCTATCTTTGTCCCAAATCGGTACAAGAATTGTCTGTACATTTCTTGAACTCGAGTCCATTGTAAAAAATCCAAATTGGTGCATTATGTCCGAATAAGACCAGACAGAACCAGGACACAATAAACCAAATAGGCCAATATTCATAACAAAATAAGCCTAACCTGAAGAGGAACTATAGTTACGAGAAAATTAAAAGAAAATAAGTCTAAACATCTAAATATCAAATATGTCAGGATTACGAATATCGACCCTTATAGTCAAATTCAGCCCAGAAATTAGGCAAATTAACATAGGATTGAAAAACAATCAAGCTAGAATAAAATAAGTCAAGAGACAAATTCGAAGGAAGCAAAATATATCAGAATAATCCCGAATAAACAAAAAATAAGGCTAATAACTGAAAAACAAATCATGTCAAAGTCGAGAACGGACTAGGCCAAACCGAAATCAAAATTAGTCTCGGTCAGAAACAGGCATCAAAGGTATATCAGGTATCAAAGGGGAAATGCAAAAATTGCAAAAAACCGCATATCATATATATGCATCTCTCACACAGAGCCGTCCTGAAACAGAGAGCAAAACCTAAAGAATTCAAAAAACCGCTCTCAGTGTATCTCTCGAAAAGAGAGTAATGTCCAATCATGGAGATTGGCGCCAAAACCCCAAAACATCCAGAGCGGAATTCACAAAACAATGCTCACATAAAAATCTGATAATAAGACCAAAAACAGAACACCAAAAACCCAAGACAAGAACCAAACCAAGACCGAGTGGCAACTAGAGTACAACATAAACAAAACAACAACAACGACACTAACAATAAATAACAGTGTAACAAATTAAAGACAAGCTAGACTGAAAAATATGAAAAACGCCTAATTCAGAAATGAAACCTAAGTCAAGATGGAAAATCACGAAAACTTATTCCAGTCAGGATGGAAAACCAAAGATAAACTAATTATAAGCCAAAGTCTACAAAAATCAGGCCAGACTTTGCTAACTAAATCGAGTGAAACTCAAAAATTTTTCAAACTAAATTGACAACATAATGTGTCGAGAAATTGAAAAACATAGGTTAAAATGCAAAATCGACGATAAAGTGAAATTCCGGTTTGATAGATGCTAAAGTAAGTAGAATCTGAGAATTATATGGGCCAAGTTCGAAAAACACAAACAGATTTAATTGGCCAATAAGCCAATTGAAACAAAGTCAAAACCATATGAGCCAAAAACAGACTAGGAACACACCAAAGCAAAATACATTTGTTAAACTATCTCAGGAACTGAAATATATTAGGATGGGAACCAAAATAAGCTAATTTAAATCGAAATAAAATAGCAATAACCTAAACTTAGAAAAATAGGACTAAAAATCTATTCAAACACACTAGTAACGCGAAAATTCTGGTTAGGAATATGCTGGAATACATAACATTGAGAAAATTGGAAAATAAATTACAAATAAAACACATCAGAATAAGGTAAATTCGATAAACGTAAAAATTTTCTAAGTCTAGAATTGAAAAAACGGAATAAAATAAAACCAAAACACGGTAAAATGAGACAAACCGATTAAGAACACCACATTTAATATTGAGCCAAATTAAAAATATGAGTTAAGATGGAAATCAGGAATAAGTTGATTCGAAATTGAATAAATGAGCCATACGTCAATATTAGACCCAAATAAGGTTAAGTTTCAATCACAACATTCCACAGTTCTTAATGAAATTAGGGCTAAAAATTTTTTGAAATGGAATGTGTTGAGACAAGAACTGAAAACCTAGGCTAAATTCTATAATCAATGATAACGTGAAATCCCTGTCTGGCATATGCCGAATTAGGTAAAATCGGAAAATAAATAAGCCAGAATAATAGGCCAAGATGGGTAGATAAAATCAAACTAAAAAAGACTTGAACTAAACTAGACCAATCTTTAGTGACAAAATCGGCCATAAAACAGACAGAAACACTCTGAAATTGAGATGAAATTTCAGACAATCCAGGCCAGAATGAATAGGCAAAGTCTCAACCCAAACAGGCCAAATTTCTTTCCAGCTGAAATCGAAGTTAATCCAGATTAACAGCACTAAATCCTATTCCATTATAAATATAGTAGAATAAAATCAAAATTAAATCAAATCGAAATAAAAATATAAAGGCAAATAAATATATATATATAACGTCAAGTCCAAGTCGTCCGAAACGTATAGTCGACACGTATGGCCACCCGGAGCGCTTTCGCCTTCTGCCAAGAAGGACTCATCAGCGAGCTTTAACGTGTCGTCATGTCCATAGTCAAGTCTCACGTCCTCACACCATTCCTCCAAAAACTCACCGATATCAGCCCATAGGCCTTATAGCAAACAAAAACACACAAACACTAAATACTAAATTTCACTTTCACTTGTACTCTCCGCTTACGACCGCCTTTGTCTAAAAACCTTTCGAACTAAAGAGATCCCTAGAAAATTGTGAAATAAATACCTATTGTAAGCCGATCTCAACAGCCTCTCTCAGTATATGAAACATACGCACACATGTACATTCTCTTCCCCTAACCTGTGTATATAAGCAAAATACAAATTACACAATGACGTCACTGTGACAGGCGGAAACCTCCATATGGACGAATAGCTGAATAAATTAAATAAGAATAATATATAATAGATAATAATATATAATATAGGATAAATAAATAAGAATAATATTGTATAATAAAATATAATAATACAAATATACCTCTAAATGTCCACGGAAATAGTCACCGTCACATGACGTAAACCTATAATATCGAATTTCCCTAACTCCACATTAAAGTAAGGGTAAAATCAAAATTACGACTGAGATCCATATGTCAAAGGGGAAATGCAAAAATTGAAAAGAATCCGCATATCATATATATGCAGCTCTCACAAAGAGCCCTCCTGAAACAGAGAGTAAAACCTAAAGAATTCAAAAACCGCTCTTAGTGTATCTCTCGAAAAGAGAGCAATGTCCAATTATGGAGATTGGCGCCAAAACCCCAAAACATCCAGAGCGGAATTCACAAAACAATGCTCACATAAGACTCTTATAATAAGACCAAAAACAGAACACCAAAAAAACCCAAGACAAGAACCAAACCAAGACCGAGTGGAAACTAGACTAGAACATAAACAAAAAATAACAATAACGACACTAACAATAACGGTAAACGGCGTAACAGATTAAAGGCAAAAAACGAGAAACCTTAACAACATAAACTAAAAGTAGATCAAAAACAGAACAAACAGAACAATAATAATAACAACCGAAACAACAACAACTACAAACAAAAACAACAGGATAATACTAAAACAATAGCAAAAAACATAACAAATTAACAACAAACAACACAAAACTAACCCGAAACAGAACAACAATGACAACTATAACCAAACAATAACAAAACAAAACTAAAACAACAACAAAAATCTAACAAACTAAAGACAAAACAACGAATCGCTAACAAATCAAAATAAAAACAAACAGAGACAAAACGAAAATAAACAGGACCTAAGAAACAATGCTCCAC
>OZ005736.1:293204596-293424451 GCA_963930755.1 Eudasyphora cyanicolor | reverse complement strand
ATTGTGTCCTGGTTCTGTCTGATTTTGTCTTATTCGGACATATTGCACCAATTTGGATTTTTTACAATGGACTGGGGTTTAAGAGATGTACAGACAATTCTTATACCGATTTGAGACAAAGATAGGTAGGATGGCGGTTGAAATGGTGCCGAATACATGTCATTGTTTGGCCATTGTGCTAACTGGTCAGACGATGGTGTGAGAGGCACAAGGTCGTGAGCAGCACGCAAAAAGGCCGTGAGTGTGACACGTAAAACCACTGGCTTCGTTCGTTTCGATAAGCATTTGACGAGGCAAAGAAAATGAAAAATCTACTAACTTCCCTATGACTACGATGACCATTATTTCCATGAAGAAATAGTGTACATATTTTTATGATTTTCAATGACATTCAAAAACATAATAAATCTCATTCATTCTAGTAATTACATAGAAAGAAGTTAAAAATATACATATTCATAAAAATAATTTACAAAATATCAATTCATTGCCTCTGATATTGAAAAAACCCTTTCCGTTGGTGCATTTGACGAGGCAAAGAAAATGAAAAATCTACAAACTTCAAAATGTTTTTATAAGGAATATTTACTTTTTCGAAGAATTTAAACATCTCAACCCCCTTTTCTCCATGTTTCCACTTTTTATGCCTTTGCGTAACCCTTTACATAAGAAAATTTATCAAATACAAGGTGGCGCAAAAGTAATCCTCCTATCAGAAAATGCTATAAATTTTGCGATTGGCCCCTAATGTCAGTTCTGTTTTGACATTTGTGTAGTAAACACATGCGAAATAAACAATGTTACTTTTCATAGTTTTGTTTTTGACTATTGAGTTCGAGATCGTTGTTTTTGTTTTCTGTTAAACAGAAAAACAAACCTTCTTTAAATAAGAAGAATAAGAAATGTGTGAAATGTATTAAGGGTGGTCACTGGTTGGTGCACGGGGCAAAATCGCCTTTTTTGATATGTTTGAATCGAAAGAAAATATATTTGGAACACAAATTTTTAAATATTATATATTTCTTAGCAAATAAATTTTATTTGAAAATCAATAAAATATACTTGGAACTCATATATTAATATATTACAACAAATTATATTTGCAAACTAAATTTCTCAAATAAAATATGTGTTTAAATACAAATAAAATTGTTATTTAGGAATTTTTCCAAATATATTTTATTTAAAAAATATTTCCAAAACTTTTGCTGAGTTTTTCATATTTCAATTTCAATTTTTCTTGGGTTTCGAATTGTACCTCCCAGTTATGATACCATATGCAGCATGTTTTAAATCAATCATTTCAAATTTCTGAGTATTCCAAGCCATCATTAGTTGTCAAACCTCTAAGTACTTTATATTGATCCAAGATTATATGTTTTCAATTATTATTTTTTACGAACATTAAAAATTTCTAAAAATTTAACTTTGAATTACTGAAAAATTTGACACAATTTATGTATTTTATGAATACTTAAATGCAAATAAATATTTGTTTCGGAAATAATGGTCCCAAATAAAAACATATTGGAATGTAAACAAATATTTGTTTAGAACAACATCTTCCCAAATACACAATTTTTGTGTGTACCAAATATTACATGCTTAGAGTCTACCCCAAACATATATATGTTTCAAGCCGAATATGTTTGGGACAATATACTGCAGAAGCGATTTTTTTTCAGCGTGTGGACGATATCGTTTCGGAAGCTACCAAGCAACCTCATCGGCACCTTGGACAAAATACCCTGTCAATAATTGGCACAATATGAGAGCAGCTCAATATGAAATAATTGAGAACTGGCTTCTAAGTCCCATATCTCCAAAACATTGCAGACAGTATTTCTCAACCTTAATACATCCCCACACTTCTTGTTTGGTTTTTTGTGTGTCCCTGCAATTTGCGGGGAAGGCACACGATTTGTTGTTATTGTCGCTTCTTACAGCGACAACAAACTTTCGGCCATACTCTGCCTCATTCATCATTGTTTTTGTTTTTTGTTATGTTACGCTACACTGCTCCAGAACGCGGAATATTGCTATTAATATTATAAAAACGTTTGTTTGTTTGTTCCCGCATCACGCCTAAACGGCTGAACCGATTTTCTTCAAACTTGGTGGACAGATAGACCAATGCCTGGGAAGTGCCATAGGCTACTTTGATTTTCGATTTTCCGCCAAGTGATTTTCGACCACTTGACCACGAGGCTCCTGTTAAAGCTAGAGAGCTGAAATTTTGCACACACATAGACTGGAGTGTTGTATAAACTACGGACTACTCGCTTAATCATATTTCGGCCAGTGGTCAGTTGTAGCGCTATCAAAAACTTGCGTTTTGTTTTTGTCGTTTCGGAATCCTCTTATAAGATACAAAGTTAAAACTTTGTATATATGAAGTACTATAAACTGCAAATATATGCGCGAAAAATTATTTTGAATTATCTGAATGTGGTCAGTTTAACTGTGACCCGAACAATTTTCATGATTTCTCTGATTTTAAAAGTTCTTTAAGAGCCAATGATTTTCAAATTTATATGTACAGACTGATCTCAATGAATATGCGAAAACAACAATTCGATGTCCAATCTGAGGTCAAACCGGACATAAAACCGCGTCTTAAAATTTTTAAAGCCTTTTCAAAATATATCGCTCACCACTTACTGTGGTAACCTATCTAACGTTGTCAATTCGGTCACTTCTCCGACTGTGGTCAGTTTAGCAGTGACCAAATCAATTTCCACACTTTCTGTACTTTAATAGTCCTTTAAGAGCTATAATCCTAATAATTTATGTTTGTATACTGATCTCCAAGGGTGCGATTTTACACCAAGCGACTTTTGACCGCTTGACCATTACGGTACCTTTAAGAAGTAGGAAGCTTTAAATTTTGCTTTGGTATAGACTTGAGTGTTGTATACCCTTCGGACTATTCACACAGTCGTTATTGACACGTAGTCAGTTGTCGCGCTATCAAAATTTTAAATATTTTTTTGTATTTCAGAAGCGCCTAAAATGATACACAGATAAAATAATAAGTAGTACTATACCCGAGAAATGCAGTTTTGAATTCTACGATTGTGGTCAGTTAAGCAATGACCAAAACCATTTTCAATCTTTACTGGCTTTCAAGATTCTTTAAGAGTTTTGCATTCTTTCAATACATTCAAAATCGCATAAATTGCACTCTCATAGACATGAGTGTTGTATAAACCACGGACTACTCACGTAGACATTTTTCGGCAAGTGGTCAGTTATAGCGCTATCAATTGTTTTTGTCCTTTCTGAAGCCTCTTATGGGACACAAAGTTAAAAGTTTGTAAATATAATAATTTTGAATTATATATTTACATTAAATTATATAAACGGCGATGCCCGGGTTGCCTTTGAAAACATTGATCCAAACATTAGTATTATTTTTGATTTTGAATAAAAAATAAGGACCCAAAAAGTAAAAAAAATTTTGGCTATAGCAAAATTTATGTATGTAAAAATACGTATTTAAAATCTTTGGTTTACAAATACCTTCGAATATTCGATCATACGCCTATCATTAAAAATTTGTTTAACATCCAGGATCAGTCTACTTGAAAGTCTATCAAACTCCAGATGCTCTTAAAAACTCAAACAAATTCACTGACAACAGTAAAAAATTCTGTAAATATATGAAAGCACAACCTCAAATGTACGATATGTGTGCAAACTTTCAAATTAATACTTTTATGGGATCAGTGGTCAAGAGGTCACCAAATAAGTGGCTGAGAAACAAATGCATAATATGCTATGTATGTTTCAAATTTCGATATACTCGTATACATTTTTGTTTAAATATTACCGGTGTATATAGCGATATATTTCGAAAAGACTTTTAAACATTATGTCTCCGTTTTTGTGTACCTCTTGTCCTCAGGCCGGACGACGCATTTCCTTGAAGATAGTTTTGTGCACATATATGTGCAGCTCCACAGATCTTTATGGAATTTTTATTGGAAGAATGAAAAAATCTTAAAGAATTTTGAAATGTAGTGGAAGAATGAAAATTGCTTTGGTCACTACTGACAACAATCTTAGAATTCAAAATTGTTTATTTCCAGTGTATACTACATATTATTTTATCTTTGTATAATTTAAGCGTGAGAGTTGACCACTGGCCAAGAAATGACTATGTTAATAGTCCGTAGGCTAAACCACACTGGAGTTTCTAGCTTTCTACCTGTTATATCAGCCGCAACGGTCAAGCGGCTAAAAGTCGCTTGAATTAGTATTAACATTGCCATTTTGGGCCCTTTAAAGTACAGAGAGAGTGGAAATTGCATTGATCACTGCTACACTGGCCACAGTCTGAGATTTGACCGAATTGACAACGTTATACATATATGTATATCTTACCACATTAAGTGGTGAGAGACATATTTTGAACAGGGGTTAGAAGTTTTACAATCTGTAAAATAGTGAACATTGTTTTGGCCACTTCTTCACTGACCACAGTCAGAGAATTCAAAATTATTATATTTACAAAGTTTTAACTTTGTGTCCTATAAAAGGCTTCAGAAAGGCCAAAAACAATTGATAGCGCTATAACTGATCACTGGCCGAAAAATGTCTACGTGAGTAGCCCGCGGTTTATACAACACTCATGTCTATGAGAGTGCAATTTATGGGATTTTTAATGTATTGAAAGAATGAAAAACTCTTAAAGAATCTTGAAATCCAGTAAAGACAGAAAATGGTTTTGGTCATTGCTTAACTGACCACAATCGTAGAATTCAAAATTGCATTTCTCGGGTATAGTACTACATATTATTTTATCTGTGTATCATTTTAGGCGCTTCTGAAATACAATAAAAAAAATATTTAAAATTTTGATATCGCGACAACTGACTACGTGTCAAAAACGACTGTGTGAATAGTCCGAAGGGTATACAACACTCAAGTCTATACCAAAGCAAAATTTAAAGCTTCCTACTTCTTAAAGGTACCGTAATGGTCAAGCGGTCAAAAGTCGCTTGGTGTAAAATCGAATCCCTTGGAGATCAGTATAAAAACATAAATTATTAGGATTATAGCTCTTAAAGGACAATTAAAGTACAGAAAGTCTGGAAATTGATTGTCCTTTAAGAGCTATAATCCTAATAATTTATGTTTTTATACTGATCTCCAAGGGACAATTAAAGTACAGAAAGTCTGGAAATTGATTTGGTCACTGCTAAACTGACCACAGTCGGAGAAGTGACCGAATTGACAACGTTAGATAGGTTACCACAGTAAGTGGTGAGCGATATATTTTGAAAAGGCTTTAAACATTTTAAGACGCGGTTTTATGTCCGGTTTGACCTCAGACTGGACATCGAATTGTTGTTTTCGCATCTCCATTGAGATCAGTCTGTACATATAAATTTGTAAATCATTGCCTCATAAGGAACTTTTAAAATCAGAGAAATAATGAAAATTGTTCGGGTCACAGTTAAACTAACCACATCCACGGTTTATAGTACTTCATAAATACAACTGACTACGTGTCAAAAACGACTGTGTGAATAGTCCGAAGGGTATACAACACTCAAGTCTATACCAAAGCAAAATTTAAAGCTTCCTACTTCTTAAAGGTACCGTAATGGTCAAGCGGTCAAAAGTCGCTTGGTGTAAATTCGCACCCTTGGAGATCAGTATACAAACATAAATTATTAGGATTACAGCTCTTAAAGGACTATTAAAGTACAGAAAGTGTGGAAATTGATTTGGTCACTGCTAAACTGACCACAGTCGGAGAAGTGACCGAATTGACAACGTTAGATAGGTTACCACAGTAAGTGGTGAGCGATATATTTTGAAAAGGCTTTAAAAATTTTAAGACGCGGTTTAGATAGGTTACCACAGTAAGTGGTGAGCGATATATTTTGAAAAGGCTTTAAACATTTTAAGACGCGGTTTTATGTCCGGTTTGACCTCAGACTGGACATCGAATTGTTGTTTTCGCATCTCCATTGAGATCAGTCTGTACATATAAATTTGTAAATCATTGCCTCATAAGGAACTTTTAAAATCAGAGAAATAATGAAAATTGTTCGGGTCACAGTTAAACTAACCACATCCACGGTTTATAGTACTTCATAAATACAACTGACTACGTGTCAAAAACGACTGTGTGAATAGTCCGAAGGGTATACAACACTCAAGTCTATACCAAAGCAAAATTTAAAGCTTCCTACTTCTTAAAGGTACCGTAATGGTCAAGCGGTCAAAAGTCGCTTGGTGTAAATTCGCACCCTTGGAGATCAGTATACAAACATAAATTATTAGGATTACAGCTCTTAAAGGACTATTAAAGTACAGAAAGTGTGGAAATTGATTTGGTCACTGCTAAACTGACCACAGTCGGAGAAGTGACCGAATTGACAACGTTAGATAGGTTACCACAGTAAGTGGTGAGCGATATATTTTGAAAAGGCTTTAAAAATTTTAAGACGCGGTTTTATGTCCTGTTTGACCTCAGACTGGACATCGAATTGTTGTTTTCGCATATTCATTGAGATCAGTCTGTACATATAAATTTGTAAATCATTGGCTCTTAAAGAACTTTTAAAATCAGAGAAATCATGAAAATTGTTCGGGTCACAGTTAAACTGACCACATTCAGATAATTCAAAATAATTTTTCGCGCATATATTTGCAGTTTATAGTACTTCATATATACACAGTTTTAACTTTGTATCTTATAAGAGGATTCCGAAACGACAAAAACAAAACGCAAGTTTTTGATAGCGCTACAACTGACCACTGGCCGAAATATGATTAAGCGAGTAGTCCGTAGTTTATACAACACTCCAGTCTATGTGTGTGCAAAATTTCAGCTCTCTAGCTTTAACAGGAGCCTCGTGGTCAAGTGGTCGAAAATCACTTGGCGGAAAATCGAAAATCAAAGTAGCCTATGGCACTTCCCAGGCATTGGTCTATCTGGCCACCAAGTTTCAAGAAAATCGGTTCAGCCGTTTAGGCGTGATGCGGGAACAAACAAACAAACAAACAGACAAACAAACGTTTTTATAATATTAATAGCAATATTCCGCGTTCTGGAGCAGTGTAGCGTAACATAACAAAAAACAAAAACAATGATGAATGAGGCAGAGTATGGCCGAAAGTTTGTTGTCGCTGTAAGAAGCGACAATAACAACAAATCGTGTGCCTTCCCCGCAAATTGCAGGGACACACAAAAAACCAAACAAGAAGTGTGGGGATGTATTAAGGTTGAGAAATACTGTCTGCAATGTTTTGGAGATATGGGACTTAGAAGCCAGTTCTCAATTATTTCATATTGAGCTGCTCTCATATTGTGCCAATTATTGACAGGGTATTTTGTCCAAGGTGCCGATGAGGTTGCTTGGTAGCTTCCGAAACGATATCGTCCACCAACCAGTGACCACCCTTAATACATTTCACACATTTCTTATTCTTCTTATTTAAAGAAGGTTTGTTTTTCTGTTTAACAGAAAACAAAAACAACGATCTCGAACTCAATAGTCAAAAACAAAACTATGAAAAGTAACATTGTTTATTTCGCATGTGTTTACTACACAAATGTCAAAACAGAACTGACATTAGGGGCCAATCGCAAAATTTATAGCATTTTCTGATAGGAGGATTACTTTTGCGCCACCTTGTATTTGATAAATTTTCTTATGTAAAGGGTTACGCAAAGGCAGAAAAAGTGGAAACATGGAGAAAAGGTGGGTTGAGATGTTTAAATTCTTCGAAAAAGTAAATATTCCTTATAAAAGCATTTTGAAGTTTTTAGATTTTTCATTTTCAACGATCTCGAACTCAATAGTCAAAAACAAAACTATGAAAAGTAACATTGTTTATTTCGCATGTGTTTACTACACAAATGTCAAAACAGAACTGACATTAGGGGCCAATCGCAAAATTTATAGCATTTTCTGATAGGAGGATTACTTTTGCGCCACCTTGTATTTGATAAATTTTCTTATGTAAAGGGTTACGCAAAGGCAGAAAAAGTGGAAACATGGAGAAAAGGTGGGTTGAGATGTTTAAATTCTTCGAAAAAGTAAATATTCCTTATAAAAGCATTTTGAAGTTTTTAGATTTTTCATTTTCTTTGCCTCGTCAAATGCACCAACGGAAAGGGTTTTTTCAATATCAGAGGCAATGAATTGATATTTTGTAAATTATTTTTATGAATATGTATATTTTTAACTTCTTTCTATGTAATTACTAGAATGAATGAGATTTATTATGGTTTTGAATGTCATTGAAAATCATAAAAATATGTACACTATTTCTTCATGGAAATAATGGTCATCGTAGTCATAGGGAAGTTAGTAGATTTTTCATTTTCTTTGCCTCGTCAAATGCACCAACGGAAAGGGTTTTTTCAATATCAGATGCAATGAATTGATATTTTGTAAATTATTTTTATGAATATGTATATTTTTAACTTCTTTCTTTGTAATTACTAGAATGAATGAGATTTATTTTGTTTTTGAATGTTATTGAAAATCATAAAAATATGTACCCTATTTCTTCATGGAAATAATGGTCACCGTAGTCATAGGGAATATTGTCTAATGACGAACGTATGCAACACTTTAATGTCGTATATGCTTGCTATAGTGTATATGAGGCCGTGTTTTTACTAACATATGACCAGAGCTGGGAGGGATGCAATTCTTGATTTTTGGAGAACATGATTGGCAGTCTCTAACGAATTATTGTTACCAGAAGATTCGTGTGAAGTGATATGTGAAAGAAAGGGAGATGTCCTTACCTAAATGGTATATGGTTTTTTCTGCTTTGCTCTTCCTGTGGTTAGTTATGGACACTGTTTTATGGTCAGAATGATGACAACTAGACGGAGGATTTCACGAGTTTTGAAAGTTATCTTAAAAATGATTTCCTGCTAATTTTGCGATCAAGAATATTGATTTAAACTTTTCACTGCAGGAAGGTGGTTTTTCTATTTTTCTATGTTTTGATAATGACAATTCTCGAGCACTTGAAGCTTTGAAATGAAGAATGTTAGGAATTTTTACGCACTTGAAACTTAGAAGTGAAGAAAGTTAGGAATTTTTTACGTGTTTGGAACTTTGAAATAAAAAGAACGTAGCTTTAAAATTGTTCGTTTTTGAGATGTGTAATTGCATCTATTAGATTGCACACACATTACGGTTTATGCGGAAGATATGAGAAACGACACGCAGCACTAGAGTCTTGAGAGCTTCAGAGACGTTTTTCTTTATAAATGTTTCTTTATTAATTGTTTTCTTTGTTTAGTTCTTGTAACTTATGTCAACATGAATGGTAGATGTTGGCCTTTTTTTCATTTTTGGCGTTTGCTTTTTCATTTCTGTTGAACAAGAGGCGATTGTGCGGACGACGATGCTGCGTGTGGTGTGCGCGTTGAGTGCCGATAAGCGAATGAGAAAAGATTTTACATTTGTTTTCAAATTTCAATTTCCATTTTTGTTTTCGTTTTCATTTTCATTTCTGAGCAGACGATGTGTTGGAGTGAGACGATTTATAACTCGTGAGAGAGAGGAGGGTAGATATCTTTTTTGAGTGTTTTGAAACTATGAGTGTTTTGTAAATATTTTGGGGTGGAAGAGTGACACACACACGCACGCTGAATTGTAAGAAAGAGTGACACACATATACACACTGAATTGTAAGAACCGTTATGATTGGTAAAACACATACAGAGCTGGGAGGAATGCAATTCTTGAATTTTGGAGAACATGATTGGCAATCTCTAACGAATTATTGTTATCAGAAGATTCGTGAAAGAAAGGGAGATGTCCTTACCTAAATGGTATATGGTTTTTTCTGCTTTGCTCTTGCTGTGGTTAGTTATGGACACTGTTTTATGGTCAGAATGATGACAACCAGACGGAGGATTTCACGAGTTTTGAAAGTTATCTTACAAATAATTTCCTGCTAATTTTGCGATCAAGAATATTGATTTAAACTTTTCACTGCAGGAGGGTGGTTTTTCTATGTTTTGATATTGACAATTCTCGAGCACTTGAAGCTTTGAAATGAAGAATGTTAGGAATTTTTACGCACTTGAAACTTAGAAGTGAAGAAAGTTAGGAAATTTTCACGTGTTTGGAACTTTGAAATAAAAAGAACGTAGCTTTAAAATTTTTCGTTTTTGAGATGTGTAATTGCATCTATTAGAATGTTGACCTTTTTTCATTTTTGGCTTTTTCCTTTTCTCTTCAACAAGAGGCGATTGTGCGGACGACAATGCTGCGTGTGGTGTGCGCGTTGAGTGCCGATAAGCGAATGAAAAAAGATTTTACATTTGTTTTCAAATTTCAATTTCCATTTTTGTTTTCGTTTTCATTTCTGAGCAGACGATGTGTTGGAGTGAGACGATTTATAACTCGTGAGGGAGAGAAGGATAGATATCTTTTTTGAGTGTTTTGAATCTATGAGTGTTTTGTAAATATTTTGGGGTGGAAGAGTGACACACACACGCACGCTGAATTGTAAGAAAGAGTGACACACATATACACACTGAATTGTAAGAACCGTTATGATTGGTAAAACACATACAGAGCTGGGAGGAATGCAATTCTTGAATTTTGGAGAACATGATTGGCAGTCTCTAATGAATTATTGTTATCAGAAGATTCGTGAAAGAAAGGGAGATGTCCTTACCTAAATGGTATATGGTTTTTTCTGCTTTGCTCTTCCTGTGGTTAGTTAGGGACACTGTTTTATGGTCAGAATGATGACAACCAGACGGAGGATTTCACGAGTTTTGAAAGTTATCTTAAAAATGATTTCCTGCTAATTTTGCGATCAAGAATATTGATTTAAACTTTTCACTGCAGGAGGGTGGTTTTTCTATGTTTTGTTATTGACAATTCTCTAGCACTTGAAGCTTTGAAATGAAGAATGTTAGGAATTTTTACGCACTTGAAACTTAGAAGTGAAGAAAGTTAGGAATTTTTTACGTGTTTGGAACTTTGAAATAAAAAGAACGTAGCTTTAAAATTGTTCGTTTTTGAGATGTGTAATTGCATCTATTAGATTGCACACACATTACGGTTTATGCGGAAGATATGAGAAACGACACGCAGCACTAGAGTCTTGAGAGCTTCAGAGACGTTTTTCTTTATAAATGTTTCTTTATTAATTGTTTTCTTTGTTTAGTTCTTGTAACTTATGTCAACATGAATGGTAGATGTTGGCCTTTTTTTCATTTTTGGCGTTTGCTTTTTCTTTTCTGTTGAACAAGAGGCGATTGTGCGGACGACGATGCTGCGTGTGGTGTGCGCGTTGAGTGCCGATAAGCGAATGAGAAAAGATTTTACATTTGTTTTCAAATTTCAATTTCCATTTTTGTTTTCGTTTTCATTTTCATTTCTGAGCAGACGATGTGTTGGAGTGAGACGATGTATAACTCGTGAGAGAGAGGAGGATAGATATCTTTTTTGAGTGTTTTGAATCTATGAGTGTTTTGTAAATATTTTGGGGTGGAAGAGAGACACTGGAAGAGTGACACACACACGCACACTGAATTGTAAAAAAGAGTGACACACATATACACACTGAATTGTAAGAACCGTTATGATTGGTAAAACACATACAGTGTGTGTGTGGTAAAAATGGTTTTTTGTGCTGTGCTGTGCTTTGGAGGTTTTTGGGGCTCGTAGAATACATTGAATTGTCGCAAACAAAGAAATTTTGTTTTGGCAAATACGCATCGGTGTATATGTGAAGGAAGATAAGAATGTGGCTGTTGAGAACAGAGGAAATCATGATTTTGTTGTATGAATTATTTCGATTTGTGGATTTTGTGTTTCTCGCATTTTCCTTTGTGGAATATGAACACTGAACTGTAAGAACCGTTACGATTGGTATAACACACACAGTGTATGTGTGGTAGAATGCCTTTGTGCTAGGTGTTGAAAGTTTAGGCTCGTAAAATGCAAAGGTATTTTGTTTTGACAAATACGTATCGATATGAAGGAAGATAGGAGTTTGGTTGTTGAGGACAGAGGAAATTATGGTTTTGTTATCAGAATTGTTTCTGATCGAGTGCTTGCGTTTCTCACATTCTTCTTCTTCTGCATAATGTGTACACTGAATTGTAAGAACTGTTACGACTGAAAAAACGCACACAATGTACGTGTGGTAGAATGCTTTTGTGCTATGCGTTGAAAGTGTAGGCTCGAAAATGCATTTGATTGTTGTCAAGCAAAGAAATTTTGTTTTGACAAAATACACATCGGTGTGTACATATGTGTGTGAATGAGGATAAGAATTTTGTGGGTTGAGATGTTTAAATTCTTCGAAAAAGTAAATATTCCTTATAAAAACATTTTGAAGTTAGTAGATTTTTCATTTTCTTTGCCAGCGTCAAATGCACCAACGGAAAGGGTTCTTTCAATATCAGAGGCAATGAATTGATATTTTGTAAATTATTTTTATGAATATGTATATTTTTTAACTTCTTTCTATGTAATTACTAGAATGAATGAGATTTATTTTGTTTTTGAATGTTATTGAAAATCATAAAAATATGTACACTATTTCTTCATGGAAATAATGGTCACCGTAGTCATAGGAAATATTGTCTAATGACGAACGTATGCAACACTTTAATGTCGTATATGCTTGCTATAGTGTATATGAGGCCGTGTTTTTACTAACATATGACCACAGCTGGGAGGAATGCAATTCTTGAATTTTGGAGAACATGATTGGCAGTCTCTAACGAATTATTGTTATCAGAAGATTCGTGTGAAGTGATATGTGAAAGAAAGGGAGATGTCCTTACCTAAATGGTACATGGTTTTTTCTGCTTTGCTCTTCCTGTGGTTAGTTATGGACACTGTTTTATGGTCAGAATGATGACAACTAGACGGAGGATTTCACGAGTTTTGAAAGTTATCGTAAAAATGATTTCCTGCTAATTTTGCGATAAAGAATATTGATTTAAACTTTTCACTGCAGGAGGGTGGTTTTTCTATTTTTCTATGTTTTGATAATGCCAATTCTCGAGCACTTGAAGCTTTGAAATGAAGAATGTTAGGAATTTTTACGCACTTGAAACTTAGAAGTGAAGAAAGTTAGGAAATTTTCACGTGTTTGGAACTTTGAAATAAAAAGAACGTAGCTTTAAAATTTTTCGTTTTTGAGATGTGTAATTGCATCTATTAGAATGTTGACCTTTTTTCATTTTTGGCTTTTTCCTTTTCTCTTGAACAAGAGGCGATTGTGCGGACGACAACCAGACGGAGAATTTTTAAGCACTTAAAACTTAGAAGTGAAGAAAGTTAGGAAATTTTCACGTGTTTGGAACTTTGAAATAAAAAGAACGTAGCTTTAAAATTTTTCGTTTTTGAGATGTGTAATTGCATCTATTAGAATGTTGACCTTTTTTCATTTTTGGCTTTTTCCTTTTCTCTTCAACAAGAGGCGATTGTGCGGACGACGATGCTGCGTGTGGTGTGCGCGTTGAGTGCCGATAAGCGAATGAGAAAAGATTTTACATTTGTTTTCAAATTTCAATTTCCATTTTTGTTTTCGTTTTCATTTCTGAGCAGACGATGTGTTGGAGTGAGACGATTTATAACTCGTGAGAGAGAGGAGGGTAGATATCTTTTTTGAGTGTTTTGAATCTATGAGTGTTTTGTAAATATTTTGGGGTGGAAGAGTGACACACACACGCACGCTGAATTGTAAGAAAGAGTGACACACATATACACACTGAATTGTAAGAACCGTTATGATTGGTAAAACACATACAGAGATGGGAGGAATGCAATTCTTGAATTTTGGAGAACATGATTGGCAGTCTCTAATGAATTATTGTTATCAGAAGATTCGTGAAAGAAAGGGAGATGTCCTTACCTAAATGGTATATGGTTTTTTCTGCTTTGCTCTTCCTGTGGTTAGTTAGGGACACTGTTTTATGGTCAGAATGATGACAACCAGACGGAGGATTTCACGAGTTTTGAAAGTTATCTTAAAAATGATTTCCTGCTAATTTTGCGATCAAGAATATTGATTTAAACTTTTCACTGCAGGAGGGTGGTTTTTCTATTTTTCTATGTTTTGATATTGACAATTCTCGAGCACTTGAAGCTTTGAAATGAAGAATGTTAGGAATTTTTACGCACTTGAAACTTAGAAGTGAAGAAAGTTAGGAAATTTTCACGTGTTTGGAACTTTGAAATAAAAAGAACGTAGCTTTAAAATTTTTCGTTTTTTAGATGTGTAATTGCATCTATTAGAATGTTGACCTTTTTTCATTTTTGGCTTTTTCCTTTTCTCTTGAACAAGAGGCGATTGTGCGGACGACGATGCTGCGTGTGGTGTGCGCGTTGAGTGCCGATAAGCGAATGAGAAAAGATTTTACATTTGTTTTCAAATTTCCATTTTTGTTTTCGTTTTCATTTCTGAGCAGACGATGTGTTGGAGTGAGACGATTTATAACTCGTGAGAGAGAGAAGGATAGATATCTTTTTTGAGTGTTTTGAATCTATGAGTGTTTTGTAAATATTTTGGGATGGAAGAGACACACTCGAAGAGTGACACACACACGCACGCTGAATTGTAAGAAAGAGTGACACACATATACACACTGAGTTGTTAGAACCGTTATGATTGGTAAAACACATACAGTGTGTGTGTTATAAAAATGGTTTTTTTGTGCTGTGCTTTGGAGGTTTTTGGGGCTCGTAAAATACATTGAATTGTCGCAAACAAAGGAATTTTGTTTTGACAAATACGCATCGGTGTATATGTGAAGGAAGATAAGAATGTGGCTGTTGAGAACAGAGGAAATCATGATTTTGTTGTTAGAATTATTTCGATTTGTGTATTTTGTGTTTCTCGCATTTTCCTTTGTGGAATATGAACACTGAACTGTAAGAACCGTTACGATTGGTATAACACACACAGTGTATGTGTGGTAGAATGCCTTTGTGCTAGGTGTTGAAAGTTTAGGCTCGTAAAATGCAAAGGTATTTTGTTTTGACAAATACGTATCGATATGAAGGAAGATAGGAGTTTGGTTGTTGAGGACAGAGGAAATTATGGTTTGTTATCAGAATTGTTTCTGATCGAGTGCTTGCGTTTCTCACATGCTTCTTCTTCTGTATAATGTATACACTGAATTGTAAGAACTGTTACGACTGAAAAAACGCACACAATGTACGTGTGGTAGAATGCTTTTGTGCTATGCGTTGAAAGTGTAGGCTCGAAAATGCATTTGATTGTTGTCAAGCAAAGGAATTTTGTTTTGACAAAATACACATCGGTGTGTACATATGTGTTTGAATGAGGATAAGAATTTGGTGGGTTGAGATGTTTAAATTCTTCGAAAAAGTAAATATTCCTTATAAAAACATTTTGAAGTTAGTAGATTTTTCATTTTCTTTACCAGCGTCAAATGCACCAACGGAAAGGGTTCTTTCAATATCAGAGGCAATGAATTGATATTTTGTAAATTATTTTTATGAATATGTATATTTTTTAACTTCTTTCTATGTAATTACTAGAATGAATGAGATTTATTTTGTTTTTGTATGTTATTGAAAATCATAAAAATATGTACACTATTTCTTCATGGAAATAATGGTCACCGTAGTCATAGGAAATATTGTCTAATGACGAACGTATGCAACACTTTAATGTCGTATATGCTTGCTATAGTGTATATGAGGTATATGCTTGCTATAGTGTAACATATGACCAGAGCTGGGAGGAATGCAATTCTTGAATTTTGGAGAACATGATTGGCAGTCTCTAACGAATTATTGTTATCAGAAGATTCGTGTGAAGTGATATGTGAAAGAAAGGGAGATGTCCTTACCTAAATGGTATATGGTTTTTTCTGCTTTGCTCTTCCTGTGGTTAGTTATGGACACTGTTTTATGGTCAGAATGATGACAACTAGACGGAGGATTTCACGAGTTTTGAAAGATATCTTAAAAATGATTTCCTGCTAATTTTGCGATCAAGAATATTGATTTAAACTTTTCACTGCAGGAAGGTGGTTTTTCTATTTTTCTATGTTTTGATAATGACAATTCTCGAGCACTTGAAGCTTTGAAATGAAGAATGTTAGGAATTTTTACGCACTTGAAACTTAGAAGTGAAGAAAGTTAGGAAATTTTCACGTGTTTGGAACTTTGAAATAAAAAGAACGTAGCTTTAAAATTTTTCGTTTTTGAGATGTGTAATTGCATCTATTAGAATGTTGACCTTTTTTCATTTTTGGCTTTTTCCTTTTCTCTTCAACAAGAGGCGATTGTGCGGACGACAATGCTGCGTGTGGTGTGCGCGTTGAGTGCCGATAAGCGAATGAAAAAAGATTTTACATTTGTTTTCAAATTTCAATTTCCATTTTTGTTTTCGTTTTCATTTCTGAGCAGACGATGTGTTGGAGTGAGACGATTTATAACTCGTGAGAGAGAGGAGGGTAGATATCTTTTTTGAGTGTTTTGAAACTATGAGTGTTTTGTAAATATTTTGGGGTGGAAGAGTGACACACACACGCACGCTGAATTGTAAGAAAGAGTGACACACATATACACACTGAATTGTAAGAACCGTTATGATTGGTAAAACACATACAGAGCTGGGAGGAATGCAATTCTTGAATTTTGGAGAACATGATTGGCAATCTCTAACGAATTATTGTTATCAGAAGATTCGTGAAAGAAAGGGAGATGTCCTTACCTAAATGGTATATGGTTTTTTCTGCTTTGCTCTTGCTGTGGTTAGTTATGGACACTGTTTTATGGTCAGAATGATGACAACCAGACGGAGGATTTCACGAGTTTTGAAAGTTATCTTACAAATAATTTCCTGCTAATTTTGCGATCAAGAATATTGATTTAAACTTTTCACTGCAGGAGGGTGGTTTTTCTATGTTTTGATATTGACAATTCTCGAGCACTTGAAGCTTTGAAATGAAGAATGTTAGGAATTTTTACGCACTTGAAACTTAGAAGTGAAGAAAGTTAGGAAATTTTCACGTGTTTGGAACTTTGAAATAAAAAGAACGTAGCTTTAAAATTTTTCATTTTTGAGATGTGTAATTGCATCTATTAGAATGTTGACCTTTTTTCATTTTTGGCTTTTTCCTTTTCTCTTGAACAAGAGGCGATTGTGCGGACGACGATGCTGCGTGTGGTGTGCGCGTTGAGTGCCGATAAGCGAATGAGAAAAGATTTTACATTTGTTTTCAAATTTCAATTTCCATTTTTGTTTTCGTTTTCATTTCTGAGCAGACGATGTGTTGGAGTGAGACGATTTATAACTCGTGAGGGAGAGAAGGATAGATATATTTTTTGAGTGTTTTGAATCTATGAGTGTTTTGTAAATATTTTGGGGTGGAAGAGTGACACACACACGCACGCTGAATTGTAAGAAAGAGTGACACACATATACACACTGAATTGTAAGAACCGTTATGATTGGTAAAACACATACAGAGCTGGGAGGAATGCAATTCTTGAATTTTGGAGAACATGATTGGCAGTCTCTAACGAATTATTGTTATCAGAAGATTCGTGAAAGAAAGGGAGATGTCCTTACCTAAATGGTATATGGTTTTTTCTGCTTTGCTCTTCCTGTGGTTAGTTATGGACACTGTTTTATGGTCAGAATGATGACAACCAGACGGAGGATTTCACGAGTTTTGAAAGTTATCTTACAAATAATTTCCTGCTAATTTTGCGATCAAGAATATTGATTTAAACTTTTCACTGCAGGAGGGTGGTTTTTCTATGTTTTGATATTGACAATTCTCGAGCACTTGAAGCTTTGAAATGAAGAATGTTAGGAATTTTTACGCACTTGAAACTTAGAAGTGAAGAAAGTTAGAAAATTTTCACGTGTTTGGAACTTTGAAATAAAAAGAACGTAGCTTTAAAATTTTTCATTTTTGAGATGTGTAATTGCATCTATTAGAATGTTGACCTTTTTTCATTTTTGGCTTTTTCCTTTTCTCTTGAACAAGAGGCGATTGTGCGGACGACGATGCTGCGTGTGGTGTGCGCGTTGAGTGCCGATAAGCGAATGAGAAAAGATTTTACATTTGTTATCAAATTTCAATTTCCATTTTTGTTTTCGTTTTCATTTTTGAATCTATGAGTGTTTTGTAAATATTTTGGGGTGGAAGAGACACACTGGAAGAGTGACACACACACGCACGCTGAATTGTAAGAAAGAGTGACACACATATACACACTGAGTTGTAAGAACCGTTATGATTGGTAAAACACATACAGTGTGTGTGTTATAAAAATGGTTTTTTTGTGCTGTGCTTTGGAGGTTTTTGGGGCTCGTAGAATACATTGAATTGTCGCAAACAAAGGAATTTTGTTTTGACAAATACGCATCGGTGTATATGTGAAGGAAGATAAGAATGTGGCTGTTGAGAACAGAGGAAATCATGATTTTGTTGTTAGAATTATTTCGATTTGTGTATTTTGTGTTTCTCGCATTTTCCTTTGTGGAATATGAACACTGAACTGTAAGAACCGTTACGATTGGTATAACACACACAGTGTATGTGTGGTAGAATGCTTTTGTGCTAGGCATTGAAAGTTTAGGCTCGTAAAATGCAAAGGTATTTTGTTTTGACAAATACGTATCGATATGAAGGAAGAGAGGAGTTTGGTTGTTGAGGACAGAGGAAATTATGGTTTTGTTATCAGAATTGTTTCTGATCGAGTGCTTGCGTTTCTCACATTCTTCTTCTTCTGTATAATGTGTACACTGAATTGTAAGAACTGTTACGACTGAAAAAACGCACACAATGTGCGTGTGGTAGAATGCTTTTGTGCTATGCGTTGAAAGTGTAGGCTCGAAAATGCATTTGATTGTTGTCAAGCAAAGGAATTTTGTTTTGACAAAATACACATCGGTGTGTACATATGTGTGTGAATGTGGATAAGAATTTGGCTGCTGAGAACAGAGGAAATTATAATTTTGGTGTTGGAATTGGTTCTGATCAATTGTTTGCATTTCTCACATTCTTCTTGGGCGAATGAGGCATAGAAGATGCAGCTTTGCACACAACTGTACCACAGGGCTTGAGGTTTTGGTGCAAGAGAATGGGGTAGAGACACGAAGTGTTTTTTGGGGTTCGACGCGGAATTTGAGAGGACGTGGGGAGAAATGGATGCATAGATTTAAGTTTGTGAAGAGAGTTGGTGTTACTTGATTGAACAATTGTTTTTGTACAATTTGTGTGGGGCACGATTGCGGCGACGATTTGGGTAGAGTACACGATACATAGGTCTCAATGACGAAGTTTAGGCGGTTGTTTTTAGTATGCGAGATTTGGGTGTGAATACATACTTTACATGTATGGTAGACTTCTTAGTATATATGTACTAAATAAGGGGATTTCAACCACAAAGGGGAGGATATTTCTCAGGGAAATTTTGACGTGATTTCGTAATCCAATTTGTGTTTTAGTTTGGGAACACATACTTGCTTTCCCGCCTCTCTAATGGACATATCACCTCTCATAGATACATATTTCTATATATGTAGTTATGTCAATTTTTTGGGGAAATGAAATAGGTTAGGTTAGGTTGAGAAGAGGAGGCGGTGAAATTCCACCTCATGTCCTTGGACATACACGTAAGCCAGTATTCGGCCTGTTGTGCGCTCATATCACCTCTCTGATGGATTTTCTATATATGTATTTATGTAAATTTTTTGGGGAAATGAAATAGGGATGGGCACGATTGCTAAGAAGGTGTAGATGGAGAATTGATGGCAGTTCTATATTGGGTGAAATACAGTGGTGACATATAGGTATTTTAAGTTATGGACCTTCAGGACATGTGAGTACAATGATATTGTTTTTGACGCATTGGACTGTGACTGATATGACACGTTTAAGCCCGCTGATGAGTCATTCCTGGCAGAAGGCGAAAGCGCTCCGGGTAACTAAGCATGCAAGACGAGACATGACATATTACACTGTTATTGATAATTTTATATAAGAGGAAATTAACGACGTACATCGGGGCTATGTTTTTGGGGGATTGATGACTGTACGCACAACCAGTGTCGCCACTGGAAAGAATTTATTTCTACCAAAAGTGTCTAAAATTTTACCAAAATCGTTTGAAATCTTCCATTTTACAATAAACGTACACCTAGATTGTTATTGTGGGACATTGTTAATAGAATTTTTCTCGTTTAGTTTCTTTTTATACTCATCACTCGAAGAATGTTTTTATTTTCGGATTCCGATTACTCTTTTAGTGAGAAATCTGGAAAACAAGGGTTTTTTTTATACCCTATAGCATATTTTGGTATAGGGTATTACAGTTCTTTATACAGTAACGAATATTGTAACGAATCGGTTCGGATTTGGAAATTTGAACAGTTGTGAAATTTGGCAGATAAGTTTCTTGCTACTGAACTGAATGTTGACATGTTTGAGGAAGGTCGGTTCAGATATATGTATATATATATCCCCCATATATACGTCCTTTTTTGACTTGTTATTAACGTTTGCTTATTCTATTCGCACAAAGTGGTGTAGGGTATCGTATATTCGGCTCCGCCGACTTTAGCTTTTTCTTCAGGTTACCTTATATACATGGTCATTTCACATTTGTATTGTAACATCAATTGTCCATTCTGTTTCATTCATATTTTTCACGTTTTGATATTGAATTTGTTTGAGAATAGAAAGAAATAAGTTCGTCAAGTGTCAGCGATATAGCTTATATCGGTTAATTTTGCGAAGGCAAAAAAAAATAACACACGACGTCAATATATATATTTTTTGTAAAAAACTTCGTATAGGAAATTATTTTTGGCGGGCGTTAAATCTGCCAAATTTGGATTGATTCTTCCATTCTACCAAGCTGAAAAGTCTACCAATTTTGTGGAAAAAGCCCGGAAACGGCAACATTGCGTACAACTAGTATTGATGTGTACACACACTTGATATTTTGAAGGTTTGGTTTATAGACAGAGCGGTAAGGAAAATATCGGTAAAGGAGATTGTTTAACCTTATTTTTGAGACCCAATTTGTTTCTGAATTCTGGCCTGAATCATAACTTAATTGGCTTATTATTTTGTTTCAATTTAAGATTTAACCCGTATTTATGTATCCTATCATGTCACACTGCTCTGTGTCGGGATTTGGGTCTGTGGTTTATTTGGTTCATTCACTGTCTCTATTAAGTTTGTCTTACTTGTTCTCGTTTTTGGTGACTATTGATTTTGGTGTGGCGATATGGCTTGTTCGAATCTTCCAACTGACTCATTTTTGTCTGGATCTTAGCTTCAACTTTAACTTATCTTTCACTTTGACCTAAAGGAGAATTCTGAGGTTTCTGGCAATTAGCACCTATTTGGCTTGTATTATGGGGCCTGGATTGACCTGGGGTTGTCTTTGATAGGCTGCTATATGTTTTTTGTCGTTGGTTTTTTAGTCTGGTTTGGAATTGTTTTTCAATATTAGCCTCTCTTCTTCGGATTCTAGACTAATATACAGTTTTATCTGTGAATTTTCGATTTGAAATTTAACTTAACTTACGGTTTGTTTGAGATTCAATTTATGTTATTCTAGTTAGTTTGTTTTTCGTTTTAGCCTAGTTTGACATTAGATCGACCATATATTGGCTTAATTGGGTATTCTACTTGTAACCTAGCATATTCCACTATTTTTCTAGCTAAATTATATTCATTCTACCTTATTTCTTCAAGTTAAACTATATTCATTCCATAGATGTTAAATTCCAATTAGAATTAGCAATTGATGCAATTGGTTTATATTCTCTAATTCATCAAACAATTAGAATTAGTTCAACTAATTCCCATTAGATAATTGAAATTTTTATTCCAATGGTAAAACTAATTGCAATTAGTTGCCATTAGCAAAAAAAATTGGTTTACCTTTACAATTTGAAATCTAATTGACTTCTGCTAATGCAATTAGATATTCAATTAGCTCGAATTAGAATCAATTATTTTGATAAAAATAAATTTTTTCCAAAGAATTATTGAAGTGAACGAATAATGATGTAAGTCACTGTATGTACAAACATGTGGTTATTGGATTACCGTAATTGTTATCAACTGGTTACCAGTTACTGGTAATTGTTTGAAATGTAAATAAATAAACGTGCTTTGCAATTTGTTTCAACTTCAAACTTTCAAGTGTTTGCATTGTTTAATATTCTAAATGAAAGTTGTATTTTTGTTAACTTAAAAACATATTTATTTGTCGCAATGTCGGAAGAAATATCATTTGCAAGTGATTTTTGTGGTGATGATGAGGATTTTGATGTTACATACATTCTAGTTATTAAACAGTTAGTACGTACGTTAAATAGGTGTGCATGTATGTAATATATGTAGTACATATTATGTACATAAGCAATATACATATATATGTGTGAAATTCATATTATGAATATTTTAGTTTTTTTTTGTTTTTGAAAATATCAAAATAATTGATTCTAATTCGAGCTAATTGAATATCTAATAGCATTAGCAGAAGTCAATTAGATTTCTAATTGTAAAGGAAAACCAATTTTTTTGCTAATGGCAACTAATTGCAATTAGTTTTACCATTGGAATAAAAATTTCAATTATCTAATGGGAATTAGTTGAACTAATTCTAATTGTTTGATGAATTAGAGAATTTCACAAAAGAAGGTTAATTAGCAATCATTAGCATTATCTAATCTTTATTTAACATCTTTGATTCATTCTACCTTATTTATGAGGTTTTTTTAGTTTGGTTTAATTGGATTTGTTATGCTTCACTTCTGCTTATTTTCAGTCTGTAATTTGGCTCATCACACTGTTCTGTAATTGGTCTGTTCAATCAAGACTAATTTGATCCACATCTGGTTTGTTATATTTGCCATCGATATTGGCCTATTGTTGGCTTAAAGCTAACATAATAATTTGATCCACATCTGGTTTGTTATATTTGCCATCGATATTGGCCTATTGTTGGCTTAAAGCTAACATAATTTTGGTTTAATCTTCTACCTTTTGAATTTGTATATTGCTTGCGATTTAATTCAAATTCAGTCCTAGCGTGTCTTTCAATGTTACGGTGTTTTTGATTTGATAACGAATACTGCCTGACTTGGGGATAGTCGCTTCATATTTGGATATAGATACATATATATGTTGGTATTTGAGTGCAATTGAAACTGTATTTTGTGTTCGATCTTTGTATGGTTTGTCAGAAATGAGGTTTTTCATTCAAGTTGATGATAATCTGTTGGGATTATGTATAGTTTCATAAATACTTCTTCCTTCCGATTCTTAACCTAGGAAAGAATACTGCGTATTTTGACTGAAGCAAAGCCATACATTTAAAAATTATTGTCGCAATGCCTTTTTTGCATTGTTGGGGAGGTGTAGGGTGTTATGTCTTTCCTTACTGGTTTGAATTCGATTTAAGCCTATTCTATATATATCTGATTTGTGTTCATATGTAGAATTTTGCTGAATTTGTTGGTTTGGTTTCTATTATTGTTTATTTCTGGCTTCGACCCTGTTTGTTTAGGTTTCACATAGTCCATTTGCCTTGTGGTTTATTTTTTTGTCAGTATGGCCTAGCTGAGTTTTTAGTATAGGCTCATTTGATCGCGAGACTCTGTGGACCCATGGGTGCCACGCTCATGCTTGTTTGAGGAGCTTATAATAGAGAGGGAGTCTACTTCTGCGGATTTTGCAGTACATAGGATATTATGGTGCTTGGACATGTTTGTTTATAAATGAACCTGAGGTCAGGCATATTTTTCTGTTGGTATTTGAGTGCAATTGAAACTGTATTTTGTGTTCGATCTTTGTATGGTTTGTCAGAAATGAGGTTTTTCATTCAAGTTGATGATAATCTGTTGGGATTATGTATAGTTTCATAAATACTTCTTCCTTCCGATTCTTAACCTAGGAAAGAATACTGCGTATTTTGACTGAAGCAAAGCCATACATTTAAAAATTATTGTCGCAATGCCTTTTTTGCATTGTTGGGGAGGTGTAGGGTGTTATGTCTTTCCTTACTGGTTTGAATTCGATTTAAGCCTATTCTATATATATCTGATTTGTGTTCATATGTAGAATTTTGCTGAATTTGTTGGTTTGGTTTCTATTATTGTTTATTTCTGGCTTCGACCCTGTTTGTTTAGGTTTCACATAGTCCATTTGCCTTGTGGTTTATTTTTTTGTCAGTATGGCCTAGCTGAGTTTTTAGTATAGGCTCATTTGATCGCGAGACTCTGTGGACCCATGGGTGCCACGCTCATGCTTGTTTGAGGAGCTTATAATAGAGAGGGAGTCTACTTCTGCGGATTTTGCAGTACATAGGATATTATGGTGCTTGGACATGTTTGTTTATAAATGAACCTGAGGTCAGGCATATTTTTCTGTTGGTATTTGAGTGCAATTGAAACTGTATTTTGTGTTCGATCTTTGTATGGTTTGTCAGAAATGAGGTTTTTCATTCAAGTTGATGATAATCTGTTGGGATTATGTATAGTTTCATAAATACTTCTTCCTTCCGATTCTTAACCTAGGAAAGAATACTGCGTATTTTGACTGAAGCAAAGCCATACATTTAAAAATTATTGTCGCAATGCCTTTTTTGCATTGTTGGGGAGGTGTAGGGTGTTATGTCTTTCCTTACTGGTTTGAATTCGATTTAAGCCTATTCTATATATATCTGATTTGTGTTCATATGTAGAATTTTGCTGAATTTGTTGGTTTGGTTTCTATTATTGTTTATTTCTGGCTTCGACCCTGTTTGTTTAGGTTTCACATAGTCCATTTGCCTTGTGGTTTATTTTTTTGTCAGTATGGCCTAGCTGAGTTTTTAGTATAGGCTCATTTGATCGCGAGACTCTGTGGACCCATGGGTGCCACGCTCATGCTTGTTTGAGGAGCTTATAATAGAGAGGGAGTCTACTTCTGCGGATTTTGCAGTACATAGGATATTATGGTGCTTGGACATGTTTGTTTATAAATGAACCTGAGGTCAGGCATATTTTTCTGTTGGTATTTGAGTGCAATTGAAACTGTATTTTGTGTTCGATCTTATCTGATCAACCTATTTCATATGTAGAATTTTGCTGAATTTGTTGGTTTGGTTTCTATTATTGTTTATTTCTGGCTTCGACCCTGTTTGTTTAGGTTTCACATAGTCCATTTGCCTTGTGGTTTATTTTTTTGTCAGTATGGCCTAGCTGAGTTTTTAGTATAGGCAAATTTGATCGCGAGACTCTGTGGACCCATGGGTGCCACGCTCATGCTTGTTTGAGGAGCTTATAATAGAGAGGGAGTCTACTTCTGCGGATTTTGCAGTACATAGGATATTATGGTGCTTGGACATGTTTGTTTATAAATGAACCTGAGGTCAGGCATATTTTTCTGTTTAATTTGTTGATGGCCTGGTTTTGGCTTATCGTTATTTCGTTTTAGCTTGTTCCTAATAGTTTTGATTCCGATCTGGGATAGTTTGTCTTATCTGATCAACCTATTTGTATAATTTATGAATTAACTTGGTTTACTTATTAGGTTGCTTACTTTCAGCTTCGGTTTATTCATTATGGTATAATTTGATTCTTTTCTTAGCTTAATAGCGGTAGTTTCCAATGTTAGCTTTGATTCAACTTGTTCTCAATGTTTTTCCATTCAGCTTGTTTCTATTCTTCAACCTTAGCCGATTGGGTTGAGGGTTTCTGTTATTTATGCTTGGGTTTTTTTCAACTTAGCTTTCTGTTTCCGATTTTGGTTACGTATGATTTTAGTCAACCATTAAGTTTCGGTTCAATTATTTTTTGTTCTCGTCATTCGACATGTTTGTTTATAAATGAACCTGAGGTCAGGCATATTTTTCTGTTTAATTTGTTGATGGCCTGGTTTTGGCTTATCGTTATTTCGTTTTAGCATGTTCCTAATAGTTTTGATTCCGATCTGGGATAGTTTGTCTTATCTGATCAACCTATTTGTATAATTTATGAATTAACTTGGTTTACTTATTAGGTTGCTTACTTTCAGCTTCGGTTTATTCATTATGGCTTGGATCTGAGTATCTTTAATATATTTGTTCTCTGACAAATTATTGTTCTCAGGAAATTCATCGATGGGAGCCTATGTCCAATGAGCTTTCGTGTGAAATGATATGTCATATGTATGGAGGAAAGGGAGATGTCCTTACCTCAAAAGTATATGGTTTTTCCGCTTTGCTGTCTTTTGGTTTGATTGTTGACACTGTTTTATAGTTAGTGTGATGACTACTAGATGTATATTGCCACGAAATAACTTGAGGGAGGTAGGACGGATGATATCACTATTTATGAAAGTTCTTTCGGAAAGTTATCTTAAAAATAATTTCCAGCTAATTTTGCGATCAGAAAATTGATTTAAATTTTTCACTGCAGGAGGGTGGTTGTTCTATGTTTTTGATATTGGGAATTCTCGAGCACTTGAAACTTTTAAGCGAAGAAAGTTAGGTATTTTTACGCACTTGGAACTTCAAAGTGAAGAAAGTTATGAATTTTTATTTTGTATTTTATTTTTATAGTCAGTATGATGACTACCGGATATATGTTATCACGAAATGACTTAAAGGAGGTAAGACGGATGATCTCACGAGTTATGAAATTTTTTTCGGAAAGTTATCTTAAAATTATTTTCCAGCTAATGTCTGAATTCAATTGATTAAAACTTTTCACTACAGAAGGGTGGTCTCTATGTTTTATGATTTGGGAATTCTTGAGCACTTGAAACTTTGAAGTGAAGAAGGTTAAGAATTTTTTCCGCACTTGGGACTTTGAAGTGAGGAAAGTTATGAATTTTTAACGTTTGTGAAACTTTTAAGTGGGTGAATGTGGTTTTCACTTTTTCGGTTTTTTTGAGACGTGTAATTGCATCTATTGGATCGCACGCACATTACGGTTTATGCGATTTATATTTCTGCTAATGTTTATGGTTTGACCTGATTTAATCTCTGGAATTTGACTTATGTATTCCATTTAATTTTTCGCCCTGTTGTTTCTTCAGCCCTGACGCAATTTCGATTTTAATTTCAACTTGAGGTGGTTTTCAGTTGGGCTGGTCTACCTTATCTCTGGTCACTTGGAACTTTGAAATGAAGAAAGTTATGGATTTTTCATGTATTTGAAACTTCGAAGTGGGAGAATGTATTTTTCATTTCGGGTTTTTTGAGATGAGTAATTGCATCTACTAGATTGCACACACATTACGGTTTATGTGATTTATGTTTATGGTTTGACCTGAATAGCCTACTCTGGTTAACTAATTTGATCTCTTAAATTTGTCTTATGTATTCCATTTTACATTTTCGCCCTGTTTTTTCTTCAGCCCTGACGCAATTTCGATTTCAATTTCAACTTGAGGTGGTTTTCATTTGGGCTTGTCTACCTTATCTCTGGTCATAGGTACGGTGACCATCCGGTTTATTCATTATGGCTTGGATCTGAGTTTCTTTAATATATTTGTTCTCTGACAAATTATTGTTCTGAGGAAATTCATAGATGGGAGCCTATGTCCAATGAGCTTTCGTGTGCAATTATATGTGATATGTATGGAGGAAAGGGAGATGTCCTTACCTCAAAAGTATATGGTTTTTCCGCTTTGCTGTCTTTTGGTTTGATTGTTGACACTGTTTTATAGTTAGTGTGATAACTACTAGATGTATATTGCCACGAAATAACTTGAGGGAGGTAGGCCGGATGATATCACTATTTATGAAAGTTCTTTCGGAAAGTTATCTTAAAAATAATTTCCAGCTAATTTTGCGATCAGAAAATTGATTTAAATTTTTCACTGCAGGAGGGTGGTTGTTCTATGTTTTTGATATTGGGAATTCTTGAGCACTTGAAACTTTGAAGCGAAGAAAGTTAGGTATTTTTACGCACTTGGAACTTCAAAGTGAAGAAAGTTATGAATTTTTATTTTGTATTTTATTTTTATAGTCAGTATGATGACTACCGGATATATGTTATCACGAAATGACTTAGGTAAGACGGATGATCTCACGAGTTATGAAAGATTTTTCGGAAATTTATCTTAAAATTATTTTCCAGCTAATGTCTGAATTCAATTGATTAAAACTTTTCACTACAGAAGGGTGGTCTCTATGTTTTATGATTTGGGAATTCTTGAGCACTTGAAACTTTGAAGTGAAGAAGGTTAAGAATTTTTTACGCACTTGGGACTTTGAAGTGAGGAAAGTTATGAGTTTTTAACGTTTTTGAAACTTTTAAGTGGGTGAATGTGGTTTTCACTTTGTCGGTTTTTTTGAGACGTGTAATTGCATCTATTGGATCGCACGCACATTACGGTTTATGCGATTTATATTTCTGCTAATGTTTATGGTTTGACCTGATTTAATCTCTGGAATTTGACATATGTATTCCATTTAATTTTTCGCCCTGTTGTTTCTTCAGCCCTGACGCAATTTCGATTTTAATTTCAACTTGAGGTGGTTTTCAGTTGGGCTGGTCTACCTTATCTCTGGTCACTTGGAACTTTGAAATGAAGAAAGTTATGGATTTTTCATGTATTTGAAACTTCGAAGTGGGAGAATGTATTTTTCATTTCGGGTTTTTTGAGATGAGTAATTGCATCTACTGGATTGCACACACATTACGGTTTATGTGATTTATGTTTATGGTTTGACCTGATTAGCCTACTCTGGTTAACAAATTTGATCTCTTAAATTTGTCTTATGTATTCCATTTTACATTTTCGCCCTGTTTTTTCTTCAGCCCTGACGCAATTTCGATTTCAATTTCAACTTGAGGTGGTTTTCATTTCGGCTTGTCTACCTTATCTCTGGTCATAGGTACGGTGACCATCCGTACATTATTATAGTGAACAGTACAATATTTTAGACTCTTGTACACTATTCTATTGGTGTACACTATTTACCACAATGTCTGCTTTTGTACGTTATTTTTTCTCAAATATGTTCACTATTGTTCACCTTTTTCATTATTTGTCAAATAAATTAAAAAATTGCCAAAAAAAAACCCTTGGTCTTCCTTAGTCTTCTCTAAATATTAATAGTAATGACATATTTCATAAATTTTCTTATGTAACGAAAGGGTTACGCAAAGGCAGAAAAAGTGGAAACATAGAGAAATGGTGGGTTGAGATGTTTAAATTCTTCGAAAAAGTAAATATTCCTTATAAAAGCATTTTGAAGTTAGTATATTTTTCATTTTCTTTGCCAGCGTCAAATGCACCAACGGAAAGGGTTTTTTCAATATCAGAGGCAATGAATTGATATTTTGTAAATTATTTTTATGAATATGTATATTTTTTAACTTCTTTCTATGTAATTACTAGAATGAATGAGATTTATTTTGTTTTTGAATGTTATTGAAAATCATAAAAATATGTACACTATTGTCTAATGACGAACGTATGTTCGTATATGCTTGCTATAGTGTATATGAGGCCGTGTTTTTACTAACATATGGCCAGAGCTGGGAGGGATGCAATTCTTGAATTTTGGAGAACATGATTGGCAGTCTCTAACGAATTATTGTTACCAGAAGATTCGTGTGAAGTGATATGTGAAAGAAAGGGAGATGTCCTTACCTAAATGGTATATGGTTTGTTCTGCTTTGCTCTTCCTGTGGTTAGTTATGGACACTGTTTTATGGTCAGAATGATGACAACTAGACGGAGGAGTTCACGAGTTTTGAAAGTTATCTTAAAAATGATTTCCTGCTAATTTTGCGATCAAGAATATTGATTTAAACTTTTCACTGCAAAAGGGTTACGCAAAGGCAGAAAAAGTGGAAACATGGAGAAAAGGTGGGTTGAGATGTTTAAATTCTTCGAAAAAGTAAATATTCCTTATAAAAGCATTTTGAAGTTAGTATATTTTTCATTTTCTTTGCCAGCGTCAAATGCACCAACGGAAAGGGTTTTTTCAATATCAGAGGCAATGAATTGATATTTTGTAAATTATTTTTATGAATATGTATATTTTTTAACTTCTTTCTATGTAATTACTAGAATGAATGAGATTTATTTTGTTTTTGAATGTTATTGAAAATCATAAAAATATGTACACTATTGTCTAATGACGAACGTATGTTCGTATATGCTTGCTATAGTGTATATGAGGCCGTGTTTTTACTAACATATGGCCAGAGCTGGGAGGGATGCAATTCTTGAATTTTGGAGAACATGATTGGCAGTCTCTAACGAATTATTGTTACCAGAAGATTCGTGTGAAGTGATATGTGAAAAAAAGGGAGATGTCCTTACCTAAATGGTATATGGTTTGTTCTGCTTTGCTCTTCCTGTGGTTAGTTATGGACACTGTTTTATGGTCAGAATGATGACAACTAGACGGAGGATTTCACGAGTTTTGAAAGTTATCTTAAAAATGATTTCCTGCTAATTTTGCGATCAAGAATATTGATTTAAACTTTTCACTGCAGAAGGGTGGTTTTTCTATTTTTCTATGTTTTGATATTGACAATTCTCGAGCACTTGAAGCTTTGAAATGAAGAATGTTAGGAATTTTTTCGCACTTGAAACTTAGAAGTAAAGAAAGTTAGGAATTTTTCACGTGTTTGGAACTTTTAAATAAAAAGAACGTAGCTTTAAAATTTTTCGTTTTTGAGATGTGTAATTGCATCTATTAGAATGTTGACCTTTTTTCATTTTTGGCTTTTTCCTTTGCTCTTGAACAAGAGGCGATTGTGAGGACGACGATGCTGCGTGTGGTGTGCGCGTTGAGTGCCGATAAGCGAATGAGAAAAGATTTTACATTTGTTTTCAAATTTCAATTTCCATTTTTGTTTTCGTTTTCATTTCTGAGCAGACGATGTGTTGGAGTGAGACGATGTATAACTCGTGAGAGAGAGGAGGATAGATATATTTTTTGAGTGTTTTGAATCTATGAGTGTTTTGTAAATATTTTGGGGTGGAAGAGAGACACTGGAAGAGTGACACACACACGCACACTGAATTGTAAGAAAGAGTGACACACATACACACTGAATTGTAAGAACCGTTATGATTGGTAAAACACATACAGTGTGTGTGTGGTAAAATGGTTTTTGTGCTGTGCTTTGGAGGTTTTGGGCTCGTAGAATACATTGAATTGTCGCAAACAAAGGAATTTTGTTTTGACAAATACGCACCGGTGTATATGTGAAGGAAGATAAGAATGTGGCTGTTGAGAACAGAGGAAATCATGATTTTGTTGTTAGAATTATTTCGATTTGTGTTTGTGCCGTCAGCCAGAAACGTCAAAATCTATCAGTTACGAACGAATAGGAATGAAATGTCACACGCGAAAAAACTGTTTTTCGCGAACATAGTTTCAACTTTCTTCGCACTAATCAATTACGGCCGGTTTCTGTATTTCTAACGAAAATCTCTGCGAACGAAAACCAGTCACTCACTTTCGTCAGGAATTTGGTTTCTCTAAGGAAAATAATGTAATTGCCAGATCAAGAATTTCACAACTTCCGGTCTAAAAAAGCATTTTTGTATGGTCGACCTTAGAAAATACACCTCTGTATCCTTTAAAATAGCGGTGGCCAAAAATCAACCCTGGGTGGGTCAGGTGAGCTGATTCAACACTCTCATTTCTTTCTCTCTCTCTCTCACGTCTCTCTCATTGTGCACTGATAAATTTTTTCCATCTTAGCGAGCTGCCAATGTTGACTTCCTTATGCTTAAATATGTAAATATATGTATACAATTTTATTATTATTTAATTGTTGTTACCATAATTATATTAATATCTACTTATTTTTAGCTTTTAATAACGTTTTTTTTTGTCATTGTTCCTATCAGTCGACAAATAAAATAAAGTGACTCGATCTGACATTTGTTTTCGCCCAGATGACAGAAAAGAGAGATAGAGAAACCAAAATTTACACTGAAATGATTGCGTTTCATACGAGTTCATTTTCGTGCGACTTGTCGTTGTGATGGTAGTTAGTGAAACTCAAATCAGCTGTTTGTCGTCTGGCAGGCGAACGAAAGCAAAATTTTTAGTTACAGAAACAGGCTGTTAATATTAATGTTTTAATTGTGACAATTACAAAAAATTCGGGGAAATTGGTCCGAAATCCGCGGAAAACCTTAGTCTTTGAAGTCCTACTCGTTGAAATTTCTATTCGTTCGTAACTGATAACTTACTCGCTCCGGGATGACATATCTTATTATTTATTATTTTTGGTGTATGTGTGGTAGAATGTTTTTTGTGCTATGTGTTGAAAGTTTAGGCTCGTAAAATGCAAAGGTATTTTGTTTTGACAAATACGTATCGATATGAAGGAAGATAGGAGTTTGGTTGTTGAGGACAGAGGAAATTATGGTTTTGTTATCAGAATTGTTTCTGATCGAGTGCTTGCGTTTCTCACATTCTTCTTCTTCTGTATAATGTGTACACTGAATTGTAAGAACTATTACGACTGAAACCAGTAAGGAAAGGCAGAAAGTCGGGCGGGGCCGACTATATAATACCCTACACCTCCCTAACAATGCGATAAAGGTCATTGCGATAATAATTTGGAATAATTGGTAAGTAGGCAGGAACATATTATCTAATTCTGAGCCGATAATCGATAAATTAAGCAATATTCGTTCCTAAATTGAGAAACATCTTTCCGGAAAATATTAATGATCGGAAGTAAAGTACAACTTCTATAGCGCGTTGATACCAAATCAGGAGGAACATATATATGGAGGTTATATATAAATCTGAACCGATTTTCCCTGAATACTCATTCATGTAAAAAGACCTCTTTCTGTTGATTTTCGTACTGATCGGATATAAAATACAGTCTCTACAGCGCTTACATGTCAAATCGGTGGTAACATATATATGGGGGCTATATCTAAATCTGAACCAATTTCCCTCAAATTTGGCAGTTTTAATTCACGTAATGAGAAACCTCTTTCTGCCAATTTTTTTACTGATCGGATATAAAATACAGTTTCTACAACGCTTACATGTCAAATCGGGAGTAACATATATACGTGGGCTATATCTAAATCTCAACCGATTTCCCTCAAATTTGGCAGTATTAATTCATGTAATAAGAAACCTCTTTCTGCCGAATTTCGTACTGATCGGATTAAAAATACACTTTTTACAGCGCTTACATGTAAAATCGGGGGTAACATATATATGGGGGCTATATCTAAATCTGAACCGATTTTCTCCGAATTTGGCAGTATGCCTTCATGTAATAAGAAACCTCTGTTTGCAGAATTTTACACTGATCGGTTATAAAATAAATTTTTTAAAGCGCTTACATGTGAAATCGGGGGTAACGTGTATATGGGGGCTATATCTAAATCAGAACCGATTCCTTCCAAATTTAACAGTGTTCATTCATATAATAAGAGACCTCTTTCTGCTGAATTTCATACTGATGGGATATAAAATAAAGTTTTTACAGCGCTTTCATGTCAAATCGGGGTAACATATATATGGGGGCTATATCCAAATCTGAACCGATTTTAACCAAATTAAATAGGGATCGTCCTTGGGCCAAAAAAAAAGATATGTGTAAAGTTTCGTCAAGAACGGGCCATAATTGTGGCCTGTACTTTGATTACAAGAATACATCTACAGACGGACAGACAGACGGACATAGCTAAATCGACTCAGAAAGTGATTACAAGTCGATCGGTATAATAAAAAATGGATCTATCTCTTCTCCTTTTGGGTGTTACAAACAAATGCACAAAGTCATAATACCCTGTACCACAGTGTGGTGTAGGGTATAAAAACACACACAATGTATGTGTGGTGGAATACTTTTGTGATATGCGTTGAAAGTTTAGGTTCGAAAATGCATTTGATTGTTGTCAAGCAAAGGAATTTTGTTTTGACAAAATGCACATCGGTGTGTACATGTGTGTGTGAATGAGGATAAGAATTAATAATGTAATTATATCGATTTTTTGGGGAAATGAAATAGGGATAGGCACGATTGATAAGAAGGTGTAGATGGAGAATTGATGGCAGTTCTATATTGGGTGCGTAGGTGCGCGGTTTATTAAGTGCGTTAACATATTGAAAGTCGGAGTGAAATACAGTGGTGACATATACATAGTTATTTTAAGATATGGACCTTCAGGACATGTGAGTACTATGATATTGTTTTTGACGCATTGGACTGTGACTGTTGCGGATAGAGCTCATAAATATGATGGTTCTTGCCGAGAGACCCATTGATGTCAGCGAGAGATGTTCTGGTGGCTAGGAAACCGGTGGTAAGATATCATGTAATACTACTCGGAGATTTCCATGTGTCCTGGGGAATAAATCAGCTCGTACCGATACATCGATTGCTCCTCTGCTCACAAACCAAATCGGGAGTAACATATATACGTGGGCTATATCTAAATCTCAACCGATTTCCCTCAAATTTGGCAGTATTAATTCATGTAATAAGAAACCTCTTTCTGCCGAATTTCGTACTGATCGGATTAAAAATACACTTTTTACAGCGCTTACATGTAAAATCGGGGGTAACATATATATGGGGGCTATATCTAAATCTGAACCGATTTTCTCCGAATTTGGCAGTATGCCTTCATGTAATAAGAAACCTCTTTTTGCAGAATTTTACACTGATCGGTTATAAAATAAATTTTTTAAAGCGCTTACATGTGAAATCGGGGGTAACGTGTATATGGGGGCTATATCTAAATCAGAACCGATTCCTTCCAAATTTAACAGTGTTCATTCATATAATAAGAGACCTCTTTCTGCTGAATTTCATACTGATGGGATATAAAATAAAGTTTTTACAGCGCTTTCATGTCAAATCGGGGTAACATATATATGGGGGCTATATCCAAATCTGAACCGATTTTAACCAAATTAAATAGGGATCGTCCTTGGGCCAAAAAAAAAGATATGTGTAAAGTTTCGTCAAGAACGGGCCATAATTGTGGCCTGTACTTTGATTACAAGAATACATCTACAGACGGACAGACGGACAGACAGACGGACATAGCTAAATCGACTCAGAAAGTGATTACAAGTCGATCGGTATAATAAAAAATGGATCTATCTCTTCTCCTTTTGGGTGTTACAAACAAATGCACAAAGTCATAATACCCTGTACCACAGTGTGGTGTAGGGTATAAAAACACACACAATGTATGTGTGGTGGAATACTTTTGTGATATGCGTTGAAAGTTTAGGTTCGAAAATGCATTTGATTGTTGTCAAGCAAAGGAATTTTGTTTTGACAAAATGCACATCGGTGTGTACATGTGTGTGTGAATGAGGATAAGAATTAATAATGTAATTATATCGATTTTTTGGGGAAATGAAATAGGGATAGGCACGATTGATAAGAAGGTGTAGATGGAGAATTGATGGCAGTTCTATATTGGGTGCGTAGGTGCGCGGTTTATTAAGTGCGTTAACATATTGAAAGTCGGAGTGAAATACAGTGGTGACATATACATAGTTATTTTAAGATATGGACCTTCAGGACATGTGAGTACTATGATATTGTTTTTGACGCATTGGACTGTGACTGTTGCGGATAGAGCTCATAAATATGATGGTTCTTGCCGAGAGACCCATTGATGTCAGCGAGAGATGTTCTGGTGGCTAGGAAACCGGTGGTAAGATATCATGTAATACTACTCGGAGATTTCCATGTGTCCTGGGGAATAAATCAGCTCGTACCGATACACCGATTGCTCCTCTGCTCACAAACCATAATACGTTGTGTAGTGGAGGGAAGTCCAATGGTTGGGTGCTGTGGAAAATGAAATTGTTCCGAATAGCTACCTCACGTTCGTACAGGACGAAACGTCAAAATCTATCAGTTACGAACGAATAGGAATGAACTGTCACACGCGAAAAAACAGTTTTCTCTAGGCTCTAGGTACTATAAAAACATTGCACTGTACAAAATTTCAAGTATTTATATGCACTGGTACTAAAGCTATAAGCTGTTAACTTTTGGTGTGAAGTGGTCCATTTGTGTGGGAGGTACCAAAAGGCGCGTGTCAATTACGGCCACTTTTCTCTAGTCTCTAGGTACTATAAAAACATTGCACTGTACGAAAATTCAAGTATTTGTATGCACTTGTATTAAAGTTAAAAGCTGTAAACTTTTTGTACAAAAAGGTCCATTTGTGTGGGAGGTACCAAAGGGGGGGCCAATAACGTCAATTTTCATCTGGACTTTAGGTACTATAAAAGCATTACAGTGTGATTTCAAGTATTTGTATGTACTGGTGTTAAAGTTATAAGCTGGTAACTTTTGGTACAAAATTATCCATTTGTGTGGTAGGTACTAAAAGGAGCGTGCCAATAATGCCCATTTTTCACTGTATTGTAGGTACTATTAAACCATTACACTGTACAAAATCTTAAGTCTATGTTTGCACTGTTAATGAAGTAATAAGCAATTAACTTTTGGTTCAAATTTTTTTATTTGTGTGGGAGGTACCAAAAGGGGCGTGGACACTTAGCCCATTTTTCTCGAGGTAATAGTGACTAATAAACTAATACTATGTGTAGAATTTCAGACGATTCAAATAAGTAGTATAGAAGTTATTAAATAATCAATATTTCACTAAATGTTAACCCTTTGTGGGGGAAGTACTAGAAGAAAATATTACCACATACCAAATTTGAAGTCAATTGGTTACTCCTTTCGAGAGTTATCGTGCGCACCAGCCAGCAGACAGACAGACGGACGGACATTGCTCATTCGACTTAAAATGACCCAAAACTGATATCCGCCAAACATACTTAGGGTCTTAGGTCACTCCTTCGATGTGTTACACTTTTGGCTCGTAGCAAATGATATATACCCTCCTCTCTAAGGTGAGGGGATAAAAAAGATGTCGGAAAATTCGAAAATGAGGCTTCTGGAATTTTCTGGAGGGAAGAGGTGGTATAAAAGGCAATTAAGGGCCTGTTTCTGTAACTTATTTTCGTTCGTCTACGGCGAACGATCAAAATTCTCTCAGCTATTCCTTGAATTCTATAAAACGCAAGTTAGAAATATTTTAGGAACAAGCTTTTTACATGATTTTCTACAAACACAACGAATTATAAACTTCTGTGATTTATAGATTTCTCGGAATAATTGAGTGATTTTTGATCGTTCGCAGTAGACGAACGAAAAAAAGTTACAGAAACAGACCCTAAGAGGCGAAACTAGAAACAGTTTGTGGAAATTCTTGGTCGAAAGGGCTTCATGGTTCGGGAATCATATAAACAAAAAACATAACCCAAAGACTTGATTCAAATATTGGAACATTTACTGCTTTATATCAAATTAACAGCGAATTTTGGAGAGTGATATACGTTTTTAAATACAAAATAGCTAAAAAGAAAATTAAAAGTGAGTGTAAAGAGGAAGATAATTAAAGAAATTGCACAGTAGTGATTAGTTTTCTATTCAACAGTTTGTACAGCCTTCTGGAGATCAGGAGGCTTGATAAAATAAGCAGATACTGAGGAAATTCTATTCAAAGTATACTGGAATCCCCTCCAAGCAGTGTTCGTTGTCTGGAAGCAAGTGAAGTAAATACCAAGGTAGGCCAAAAGAGTCCACATATTAGCAAGAGGAGATAAAGCTAGTCGCGAAGCCAAGAGATTAGTGTAAAAAGGCCGTGCCTTCAATATAACCTCCATCTGGTGGATGTCTCCCGCAACGAAACTTTAGCTGGAGTCGGTAAAGGTGTCTCCAGTTGGAATATCGTAAACCTCCAGATGTATTAAGTAGCAACCAGGGGTCAGAGGTAGTGAAGGAAATACAAAATAATCATCATGTTAAGCAGGAACCACCAGGTTATCAATTACAGTAGTGGGTGTACGATCTAACTGTTAAATTTAAATCATTGATAGGCTCAAATGTTACAGCCTGTTTCTGTAACTTAAAATTTTGCTTTTGTTCGCCTGCCAGACAACAAACAGCTGATTTGGGTTTCACTAACTACCATCACAACGACAAGCCGTCATCTCTCTGCTGTCATCTGGGCGAACACAAATGTCAGATCGAGTCACTTTATTTTATTTGTCGACTGATAGGAACAATGGCAAAAAAACGTTATTTAAAGCAAAAAATAAGTAGATAATAATATAATTATGGTAAAAACAACTAAATAATAATAAAATTGTATACATATGTTTACATATTTAAGCATAAAGAAGTCAACATGGACAGGTCGCTAAGATGGAAAAAAAATCATTAGTGCACAATGAGAGAGACGTGAGAGAGAGAGAAAGAAATGAGAGTGTTGGATCAGCTCAGCTGACCCACCCAGGGTTGATTTTTGGCCACCGCTAGTGTAAAGGATACAGAGGTGTATTTTCTAAGGTCGACCATATAAAAATGTGTGCTATTTTAGACCGGAAGTTGTGAAATTATTTATCTGGCAATAACATTTTTTTCCAATTGGTAAATTGCTAACGTCGTTGACGTAAGGCCAGGCGAACGAACCTTAGAGAAACCAAATTCCAGACGAAAGTGAGTGACTGCACTGAGGTGTCATCTGGGCGAACACAAATGTCAGATCGAGTCACTTTATTTTATTTGTCGACTGATAGGAACAATGGCAAAAAAACGTTATTTAAAGCAAAAAATAAGTAGATAATAATATAATTATGGTAAAAACAACTAAATAATAATAAAATTGTATACATATGTTTACATATTTAAGCATAAAGAAGTCAACATGGACAGGTCGCTAAGATGGAAAAAAAATCATTAGTGCACAATGAGAGAGACGTGAGAGAGAGAGAGAAAGAAATGAGAGTGTTGGATCAGCTCAGCTGACCCACCCAGGGTTGATTTTTGGCCACCGCTAGTGTAAAGGATACAGAGGTGTATTTTCTAAGGTCGACCATATAAAAATGTGTGCTATTTTAGACCGGAAGTTGTGAAATTATTTATCTGGCAATAACATTTTTTTCCAATTGGTAAATTGCTAACGTCGTTGACGTAAGGCCAGGCGAACGAACCTTAGAGAAACCAAATTCTAGACGAAAGTGAGTGACTGCACTGAGGGAAAAAAGATGTTGCAACATAAACACCGTTTGGTACCAATTTATAAACGTAACGTGCATGAAAAATCGCCACCGATTCGTTCATTAATTATCAACGAATCGGGGGTGATTTTTTGACCGGCGTTGCTTTATGTTTAGTCGTTGATGGTAATTTGTTCGGCTTTGTGTTGTTCATTGGATTTGTTATTGTCTGTTCTTAGAAGAAACCACGAGGATTTATAAAAACGTGAAAAATGAAAATTAATGACGAAGAAATATAATTTAATGACCTGTTTGATATTGTGGATGATTCTCTGGGCTATGGAATGAGAAGGATAAGGTAATTGCAAAATCCATCTTCCTATTGCAGAAATTTCTACAATCAATAGAAATGGTGTCGGCCTACGATTTAAATTTTGCAGTACATAAAGGCGAATGATACGAAGGATACTGCCACCATTAGGGTTACGAGCAGCATTCCGAGAAAAAACAGAGGTAATACTGTGTTGCTGCACATTCGAATGTGTTTTGTTTAGACTTGATTTGCTTAGTGATAAACATGCAAATTTGCAATTATATGTTTGTTGTGTTTACGTTTTATTTGCTTATAACTTTAATAAATGTATTGAAACGCTAATGCTGTTTAAATAGTTTTAAATGGGGAGGGGGGATTTAAAATGGAAAGTTATCCCAGCGCGTGCTTTATTCGTCCTCAGCAAGTGCTTTAGTTGTCCCCCGCACGTTCTATAGTTGTCCCCAACACTTGATTCAAATTATCCCCAGTTGGTATTCATTTTGTAACGAATCGTTGTTGATTTCTGATGCTTTATTCATGCACCACCTTGCTTGAATTCGTAACATTTGGGGTTGTTTCATTTTCATAGGCAATTGTGTAGGACAACCTAGTTTCGGTGGCTGAAAGTGAGCTGAGGAAGAGGAACGTTTTTTTATACCCTCGCCTTACGAACCAAAAGTGTAACACATCGAAGAAGTGACCTAAGACCCTAAATATGTTCGGCGGATATCCATTTTGGGTAATTTTAAGTCCGTCTGTCTGTCTGCTGGCTGGTGCGTACGATAACTTTCGAAAGGACTAACCGATTGACTTCAAATTTGGTATGTGGTAATATTTTCTTCTATCTCCGGCTAAGTTCGAAGATGGGTAATATTGGTCCACTCCTTCTAGTACCTCCCCCACAAAGGGTTAACATTTAGAGAAATATTAATTATTTAACAACTTCTATACTACTTATTTGAATCCTCTGAAATTCTACACATAGTATTAGTTTATTAGTCGCTATTACCTCGAGAAAAATAGGCGAAGTTGCCACGCCCCTTTTGGTACCTCCCACACAAATGGACAATTTTGAACCAAAAGTTAATAGCTTACAACTTTATTACCAGTGCATATTTTAATTTTTTACAGTGTAATAGTTTAATAGTACCTACAATACAGTGAAACCTCCCACACAAAAGGACCTTTTTGTACCAAAAGTTAACAGCTTTTAATTTAAATACCAGTGCATACAAATACTTGAAATTTCGTACAGTGCAATGCATTTATAGTACCTAGAGTCTAGAGAAAAGTGGCCGTAATTGGTACGATCCTTTTGTTACCTCCCACACAAATGGACCATTTTACACCAAAAAATAACAGCTTATATTTTTAATACCAGTGCATACAAATACATGAAATTTTGTACAGTGTAATGATTTTATAGTACCTAGATTCCAGAGAAAAGTGACCGTTATTGGGACGCCCCTTTTGGCACCTCTCACACAAATGGACCCTTTTGTACCAAAAGTAAACAGCTTTGAACTTTAAAACCAGTACATACTTTACAGTTATTAAATGCAATTTAAATTGACAATAGTTTAAATAAAACAAAAAAATAAATAAATTTACTAATATTTTTTTGAGACTCAAGGTGAGGGGATTCATTAGCCGGTTTACCCGACTGAACTTTCTTACTTGTATTGTATGTCCTATGATAAGGATAAGTAGATTAAGGTTAGATAATGTGATATATGTTTATTAATTTTTAGTTCAAGTTTAAATAAATTTATGTTCTTTGTACTATGTAAGAAAACTGAAACCATGTTTGAGTGAGATTATTGAAATTGGGGAATGTTATTGTGAGGTAAGCAAGAGCGGAAATGCGGGTTTACGGGGTCATTTAAAAAGAGGGGAAAGCCTCATGACCAAGGCAGGGAAGGGAACCACCTATCCTTCCATTTAAATGTTTTTGGTCCATGCGTGTTTAAAGTAATGTTTTATTTTGTGTGTAAATTTCAATTTGTGGCGGTACCATGGGCTTGGATGGAGGGATGAGCCCGCCTGAGTCCAGCGATTGAGCTATCCCGTCCTATCCATCCAATTGCCGCGAAGGTAACCGTAACAAGTGTTAATTTTGAGCACAGTGTTATTGATATAAAACAAAAGCTAATGCTACTAAAGACATTTTTAACTATAAAGTTTAACACGGAACCTAGAAAAAACTAACCAAAATTCTAAAAAGTCAGCAAAGTTTTAAAACTTTTTAAACAATAACTTTATTTCTGTGTAAAAACATTTTATTTGTGAAAGTCAGTTTGCAAATTTATTATGTCTCTTTCGATTTTCAAATAAAATTTATTTGTTAACCAAAACAAATTATTTAAAAATTTTGTTTCCAAATATATTTTTCAATTCAAACATATCAAAAATTTCAATTTCCCCCCTTGGAAAATATTCAGCCCTGTTCTGGCTCTCACCAAATATTCAATCCACTTCACAAATTCACTTCACCCAACAAATGGAGAGGTGTTCTGGTTCTCACGTGAATTCTCTTTTTCGGACTTCTGCTCAAAAAAATCGAAACATATGTTTTTGTCTGCAAAGCCATAATTTGCAGACAAAAACGTAAACAAAACAATTTATTCTCGCGAAGAATCCGACAAGAAATTAAAAAAGATCTAAAGATTTATTAATCATATTTTATACAAAAACACAATAAAAAATGTGCCAATAGCTTTTCTCTTAGCCATTAGGGATTTATGCAGTTCTTGAGGAACGTATCAAAAGGCGGCACTTGCGTGACTACTCAAATCCAATGGATATTCCAAATTCGAGGTAAGTTAAGTGTCGTTAATCTGTTTAACATAATAATTTATGCCTTTAAATGTTTTATAGCTTTTTACCGGCTTAATAAAGACGGATTTTCAATGATCCTTGATCAAATTGCACCCTACATTAGCACAGGCTCAATACCACAAAAAATACAATTGGCGGCAGCTTTGAGATTTCTTGCGGTAGGCGCTTTTCAAGGTGTTATAGCAAACGACATAAATATAAGCATGGGAAGGACTACATTGTGCAAAATAATGTGGAAAGTGGTAAACGCTATTGAGGACAAAATATGTCCACAATGGATTAATATGGAAATGAGTCAGGCGGAAGTCAGTGCTTCAAAAATGCTGCCGCCAATTGTACACAGTGAACACAAATTCAGCAAAGTACACTGCTCAGCACGGAACATTGTTGAGAGGACTATAGGCAACATAAAATCTCGTTTCCGATGCCTACAAGCGACCCTCCACTACGAACCAGCAAAAGTAAGCAGTATTATTAATGCGTGCTGCGCACTGCACAATATTTGCAAGCATTTTAATTTACCTATGGATGCGGAAGTTCCGATACCTGACGATGACAACATTGAAGATGTGGAACAATTAAGTAGTGGTACCGATGGCACACGAGTAAGAGACGAAATTGCACGTTCAATAGTTCAATAAAACACAGTCTTTAGAATGAATAAACTAAAAATACAAAACAAATTTTATTTGCTGCAGTCTTTTATGAGATCAATTAGATATATATGTATTTATTAACTATATTGTCAATTTAAAGTCCCATCTTCCAGCTCGATGGACTTCAATTTCAGCTCATTTCGGGTGAGCAAATGCTTCTCCATTTGTATGTGGTGCCTTTTCTTTTCTTTTATTTCCTCCTTTTTTAATGAGACTAGTTCATCTAGCTTATTTTCAATGCTTATTAATGTATGACTATTGGCAACCATCACTTCCTTTATTGCACTAATACCACCCGAAACACACTTAAAATTTGTCGTTTCCTCCTCCATTAAGTACTCCACGTCCGATGGTTTCTTTCTCTTTGGTGCGGGTGGCTCAACGTTGGGAGAGGCAATTGGCGAATCGGGTATATCGCCGAAATCAGGAGAGTGGCTGCGTATACGCTTTGATGCAGTCACTGTATTTGCAGCTGATGATGTGGCAAGTTTTTCTGCTGGTTTTGCACTTGACGTTTCTTTGGGCCTAATACGACTTGCAGGCGATGTAGGGGGCCACCTAATTTCTGGGTGCTCTTTATCCCATCCGCGCACATATAAAGGTCCACAAAACAGCAACACGTTCTTCCAAAGGTGTCATTACATATTTATTATATTGGCCACCACCTGTTGCCCGACATTCCCTTTTGTTATGTGTAAGCTTGGATTTAATGTTCCGTTCTTGTTTGAGGTCCGCATGAATTAAGGTTTGTTGCCAGGTCTGACCACAGTTTATCCTGCTCTGCTTTATCCATCTTTGAGTAGCCCATGGCCAAGTCTGGGTGTAACTCCATGAACTGGACGAAAATCTCATTGTGAGAACTATTTATTCCTGGGGACCTGTAGGATAGTAATGCAATGAATTTGAACAATTAGCTTCAGCAAAAAGCTCAGCATACTTACATCTTGTAAAATCTAAATCCTTTGGTTATTTTCCGTCCAATTTTTGTTTTATGTTTTTTTGTTTTGTCAAGTTGGTGTTAATTGTTTTATGTTTGTTGTTTTAATAGACGTCAAACATTTGACACTTTGCAGAAGTAGCGTTGCCACACGGTTCATAATAGGCAAATTGACGATCATTTTAATTATTTTACTTATATTTTTGTTAAATTTAGTAAATTTTTAAAATGGAATAACATTTCTGTACCAAAATTAAATTATCCGATGCAAATAACCTTGAGGTTACTCCATTAAAATGGTTGTATTTCAAACTAACAAACATCTTGCATCTCTGATTTTTCGAAGTCAAACCAAATCAGCTGATTTGCCAAGAACTCACTTACTCACATCACAAAAGAAAAAAAGTTGGTTGCAATTTTGGACTTATTTTATAAAACCTAATTTATTAATTAATTTGATTATTTTATCGTACAGAAACTTGTAATTAAGAAGTAAACATTACAAATTTTGTCACGGCACAGTTAATTTGTGATTACAATAATTATTCTTTCCAAAAAATGAGAACTCACAGCGCTCTCTCAATGGAAAACATGGCGAGAAAAAATTGCATGAAATGGGGTGAAAGTGAGTTGCAGAACACCTCTCGGTGAATACTTCTCCCTTCACCACCACAAGTGAATTCCAGAACATGGGCGATTAAGACGACTCGTTGTAGTTCGATATCACATTTGTGATATTGCTCACGCTGAAAAAAAATCGCTTCTGTAGTATATTGTCCCAAACATATTCGGCTTGAAACATATATATCTTTAGGATACACTCTAAACATATAATATTTGGTACACACAAAAATTATATATTTGGGAAGATGTTGTTCTAAACAAATCTTTGTTTACATCCCAATGTGTTTATTTTGGACTATTTTTTCCGAAACAAATATTTAATTTCATTTAAGTATTCAGAAAATATCTAAATTGTGTTAAATTTTTCAGTAATTCAAAGTTAATTTTTTCAAAAATTTTAACGTCTTAAATATAAAAAATAATAATAATTGAAATCATATAATCTTGGATCGAAATATATACTTGGAGGATTGACAACCAATGATGGCTTGGAATACTCAGAAATTTTAAATGATTGGTTTAAAACATAAGATATTGCCGCATTTGTTATCATAACTGGGAGGTTCAAACCAAAAAAAAAATTAAATTCGAAAAATTCAACCAAAGTATCGAAAATCTTTTTTAAATAAAATATATTTGGAGAAATTCCTAAACAATCATTTTATTTGTATTCAAATACATATTTTATTTGAGAAATTTAGTTTGTAAATATTATATGTTGTAACATATTAATATACGAGTTCCAAATATATTTTATTGATTTTCAAATAAAATTTATTTGCTCAGAAATATATAATATTTAAAAATTAGTGTTCCAAATATATTTTCTTTCTATTCAAACATATCAAAAAAGGCGATTTTGCCCCGTGCTGTACTGCATTTGTGGGTCCTTTGGCAAAATGGAGCATATTCTCTATGGTGCAAATGTGGGGCCAATAATTTATTTGTGCGTGTCAGGAATACCAACTTATACCTTCGGAGATTCGTATGCGCTGCATTTATGAACTCATCTTTGCGATAGGATTCCAACCAATTAAATTATCCGAAAATCAATTATGAATACCTATGCATTTCTGCTTATAGAAATAATTTCCATTAAGATCAACGGTAAACGATCAACATAAACTAATTCGAAGCACTTTTGAAATCAACAACAAAACACTCCTAGCACTTCGGTGTATCGATGAATTCGATGTGAAGACAATTTCATTAAAGACATTCTTTGAAATATTATTGTATTCTGGAATTTCTCACGATACTTACCTCTCTTTTCTGTTTCTCACTTTTTGAATTAAATGTGCGCGGAAATATAACCGAACACATATCACATCTAATATTATATTTTTTTTGTTTCTTAACAAAGTGAATTGCTAAACATCCCTAATTAGAGTCGATCGAATTCACATAAATATTACTGCAAAGCATTTTCGCCGAGTTCATACTCGTACATCGAAGGTGTTGTTTTGAAATGAGGTCTTGTAACGTTCAATGGATATTTAAAAGATGAAATGTTTTTCCCAATATACATATGTACACGTTGAAAAAAATCGCTTCTGTAGTATATTGTCCCAAACATATTCGGCTTGAAATATACATATGTTTAGAGTACACTCCAAATATATAATATTTGACACACATAAATATTATATGTTTGGGAGAATATTGTTCTAAACAAAAATATGTTCCCATTCTAATATTATTTTATTTGGAACTAGTATTTCCGAAACAAAGATTAATTTGTATTTAATTATTTTGGCAATGTATCAATGCCTTGATTAAAGACAAGTTTTCTGTTTTTCAGGTGCTCAAAGATAATTTTTTTTATAAATTTTAGATGGTTTTAAAATTTAATTAAAACTTAAATCGTATAATCTTTCGTAAATATAAATTGCATTGATGGATTGACAAAAAGTGATGAATTGGAATATTTATAAATTAAAAGACATTTTTAGTTATAAAGTTTAAAACGAAAACTAGGAAAAACTAACTAAAATTCAAAAAAATCAGCAAAGTTTTAAAAATTTTTTTAAATAAAGTATGTTTGGAAAACTTCTTAAACAATAACTTTGTTTATGGAAAGTCAGTTAGCAAATATATTATGTTCTAATATTTTAATATATGCGTTCCAAACAAGATTTCTTGATTTTCAAATAAAATTTATTTGTTAACAAATATATAGTATTTGCAAAAAACGCTTCCAAATATATTTTCTTTCAATTCAAACATATCAAAAATTACGATTTTCCCCCGTGTATACATAATATATAACCGAAGATTCTTATTAACCTGTATATGATTTCACAAAAAGGCTGGATAATAATTTTGCATATGGGCGAACCGAAAAATATATTCCGCCCATCCCGGTAATGCCTCACCACTTTTGCAGTATCTATTCTAGTACGTCACTTCACCTTGGTAATTTTTAAACGCGCTCTTTTGTTTATATTTTTCTACAGGTAAACAAATCCTCACGGACGGGTAGTCTTTGGTGAGAACGCGGCCGTACACCTCAAGTCGACACAATCAACTGACGAAAGTCGATTTGTGGCATGTGGCAAGAGAGGGAGCCGGTAGTACTCGGCTCGACATCAGGGTGGCAAACATATGCAAATTTATAGATGTATTTAACCGCATTCGAGGCAAGAATGTGGATTGTACTTGTTTGCAAATGTACCATATGATGCGCTCTCACGCATAAACAATGGAGTACTAGATGTACCGTCGTACTCTTTAAAAAGTGACAGTTACGAACGATTAAATTTTTGACATTTGTTTGCCACTCTTCGAGTTATTTTGGCATTCTCTTGTTAGCTCTCGAGATTTAATTTGCTGATTTAAAGATGTGGTTTTTGCAATTTAATTTAAAAAATCAGTTGTATTTGCTCCAATTGTGATTGTACAGTTAAATGTTTGAGGAAAAATGCCTAAAATATGAATAAAAAACAAATTTGTGCTCTTTCTTTTCTTAACTACTAATGTAAAACATTTAATCGTTCGTAACTCGAGAAATTAGCTTAAGAGCACGACGGATCATCTATTCGTCGAGTGTTTATGCTCTCACGTGCTGGTATGCGTTACCGGCATTTTTTGTTGGCTCTCTGCCCCCCGAGGAATTTTGTGTGGAAATAAATTAGTGACTGAAAAAAGTTTTTTGTTATGCTTTTGGAGTTGCACTTAAATACTTACGTTGAACTTAAAGTGCAAAAAATTTTCGTATGGACAGACGGACGTGGCTAAAAAGGGGGGCAAAAAAGGTGATTTCTGAAAAGGGGGCAGCAAAAGTGGCATGGCTTCAAAAAAGGGTCAAAATGCCACTTTAGTCGCACAACGGTAACGCTGCTGTCAATCACACGCACAAGGTAATAGGGTGGTTCACATTTGCTGTTGTAAACGATAAATCATTACCTGAGGTTTTTTATACCCTACACCACACTGTGGTACAGGGTATTATAACTTTGTGCATTTGTTTGTAACACCCAAAAGGAGAAGAAATAGACCCATCGTTTATTATACCGATCGACTTAGAATCACTTTCTGAGTCGATTTAGCTATGTCCGTCTGTCTGTCTGTCCGTCTGTCTGTCTGTCCGTCTGTGCATGTATTCTTGTAATCAAAGTACAGGTCGCAATTATGGTCCGATCTCGACGAAACTTTACACATATCTTTTTTTTGGCCCAAGGACGATCCCTATTGGTTTCCCCCGTGTATACATAATATATAACCGAAGATTCTTATTAACCTGTATATGATTTCACAAAAAGGCTGGATAATAATTTTGCATATGGGCGAACCGAAAAATATATTCCGCCCATCCCGGTAATGCCTCACCACTTTTGCAGTATCTATTCTAGTACGTCACTTCACCTTGGTAATTTTTAAACGCGCTCTTTTGTTTATATTTTTCTACAGGTAAACAAATCCTCACGGACGGGTAGTCTTTGGTGAGAACGCGGCCGTACACCTCAAGTCGACACAATCAACTGACGAAAGTCGATTTGTGGCATGTGGCAAGAGAGGGAGCCGGTAGTACTCGGCTCGACATCAGGGTGGCAAACATATGCAAATTTATAGATGTATTTAACCGCATTCGAGGCAAGAATGTGGATTGTACTTGTTTGCAAATGTACCATATGATGCGCTCTCACGCATAAACAATGGAGTACTAGATGTACCGTCGTACTCTTTAAAAAGTGACAGTTACGAACGATTAAATTTTTGACATTTGTTTGCCACTCTTCGAGTTATTTTGGCATTCTCTTGTTAGCTCTCGAGATTTAATTTGCTGATTTAAAGATGTGGTTTTTGCAATTTAATTTAAAAAATCAGTTGTATTTGCTCCAATTGTGATTGTACAGTTAAATGTTTGAGGAAAAATGCCTAAAATATGAATAAAAAACAAATTTGTGCTCTTTCTTTTCTTAACTACTAATGTAAAACATTTAATCGTTCGTAACTCGAGAAATTAGCTTAAGAGCACGACGGATCATCTATTCGTCGAGTGTTTATGCTCTCACGTGCTGGTATGCGTTACCGGCATTTTTTGTTGGCTCTCTGCCCCCCGAGGAATTTTGTGTGGAAATAAATTAGTGACTGAAAAAAGTTTTTTGTTATTACGATTTTCCCCCGTGTATACATAATATATAACCGAAGATTCTTATTAACCTGTATATGATTTCACAAAAAGGCTGGATAATAATTTTGCATATGGGCGAACCGAAAAATATATTCCGCCCATCCCGGTAATGCCTCACCACTTTTGCAGTATCTATTCTAGTACGTCACTTCACCTTGGTAATTTTTAAACGCGCTCTTTTGTTTATATTTTTCTACAGGTAAACAAATCCTCACGGACGGGTAGTCTTTGGTGAGAACGCGGCCGTACACCTCAAGTCGACACAATCAACTGACGAAAGTCGATTTGTGGCATGTGGCAAGAGAGGGAGCCGGTAGTACTCGGCTCGACATCAGGGTGGCAAACATATGCAAATTTATAGATGTATTTAACCGCATTCGAGGCAAGAATGTGGATTGTACTTGTTTGCAAATGTACCATATGATGCGCTCTCACGCATAAACAATGGAGTACTAGATGTACCGTCGTACTCTTTAAAAAGTGACAGTTACGAACGATTAAATTTTTGACATTTGTTTGCCACTCTTCGAGTTATTTTGGCATTCTCTTGTTAGCTCTCGAGATTTAATTTGCTGATTTAAAGATGTGGTTTTTGCAATTTAATTTAAAAAATCAGTTGTATTTGCTCCAATTGTGATTGTACAGTTAAATGTTTGAGGAAAAATGCCTAAAATATGAATAAAAAACAAATTTGTGCTCTTTCTTTTCTTAACTACTAATGTAAAACATTTAATCGTTCGTAACTCGAGAAATTAGCTTAAGAGCACGACGGATCATCTATTCGTCGAGTGTTTATGCTCTCACGTGCTGGTATGCGTTACCGGCATTTTTTGTTGGCTCTCTGCCCCCCGAGGAATTTTGTGTGGAAATAAATTAGTGACTGAAAAAAGTTTTTTGTTATGCTTTTGGAGTTGCACTTAAATACTTACGTTGAACTTAAAGTGCAAAAAATTTTCGTATGGACAGACGGACGTGGCTAAAAAGGGGGGCAAAAAAGGTGATTTCTGAAAAGGGGGCAGCAAAAGTGGCATGGCTTCAAAAAAGGGTCAAAATGCCACTTTAGTCGCACAACGGTAACGCTGCTGTCAATCACACGCACAAGGTAATAGGGTGGTTCACATTTGCTGTTGTAAACGATAAATCATTACCTGAGGTTTTTTATACCCTACACCACACTGTGGTACAGGGTATTATAACTTTGTGCATTTGTTTGTAACACCCAAAAGGAGAAGAAATAGACCCATCGTTTATTATACCGATCGACTTAGAATCACTTTCTGAGTCGATTTAGCTATGTCCGTCTGTCTGTCTGTCCGTCTGTCTGTCTGTCCGTCTGTGCATGTATTCTTGTAATCAAAGTACAGGTCGCAATTATGGTCCGATCTCGACGAAACTTTACACATATCTTTTTTTTGGCCCAAGGACGATCCCTATTGGTTTCCCCCGTGTATACATAATATATAACCGAAGATTCTTATTAACCTGTATATGATTTCACAAAAAGGCTGGATAATAATTTTGCATATGGGCGAACCGAAAAATATATTCCGCCCATCCCGGTAATGCCTCACCACTTTTGCAGTATCTATTCTAGTACGTCACTTCACCTTGGTAATTTTTAAACGCGCTCTTTTGTTTATATTTTTCTACAGGTAAACAAATCCTCACGGACGGGTAGTCTTTGGTGAGAACGCGGCCGTACACCTCAAGTCGACACAATCAACTGACGAAAGTCGATTTGTGGCATGTGGCAAGAGAGGGAGCCGGTAGTACTCGGCTCGACATCAGGGTGGCAAACATATGCAAATTTATAGATGTATTTAACCGCATTCGAGGCAAGAATGTGGATTGTACTTGTTTGCAAATGTACCATATGATGCGCTCTCACGCATAAACAATGGAGTACTAGATGTACCGTCGTACTCTTTAAAAAGTGACAGTTACGAACGATTAAATTTTTGACATTTGTTTGCCACTCTTCGAGTTATTTTGGCATTCTCTTGTTAGCTCTCGAGATTTAATTTGCTGATTTAAAGATGTGGTTTTTGCAATTTAATTTAAAAAATCAGTTGTATTTGCTCCAATTGTGATTGTACAGTTAAATGTTTGAGGAAAAATGCCTAAAATATGAATAAAAAACAAATTTGTGCTCTTTCTTTTCTTAACTACTAATGTAAAACATTTAATCGTTCGTAACTCGAGAAATTAGCTTAAGAGCACGACGGATCATCTATTCGTCGAGTGTTTATGCTCTCACGTGCTGGTATGCGTTACCGGCATTTTTTGTTGGCTCTCTGCCCCCCGAGGAATTTTGTGTGGAAATAAATTAGTGACTGAAAAAAGTTTTTTGTTATGCTTTTGGAGTTGCACTTAAATACTTACGTTGAACTTAAAGTGCAAAAAATTTTCGTATGGACAGACGGACGTGGCTAAAAAGGGGGGCAAAAAAGGTGATTTCTGAAAAGGGGGCAGCAAAAGTGGCATGGCTTCAAAAAAGGGTCAAAATGCCACTTTAGTCGCACAACGGTAACGCTGCTGTCAATCACACGCACAAGGTAATAGGGTGGTTCACATTTGCTGTTGTAAACGATAAATCATTACCTGAGGTTTTTTATACCCTACACCACACTGTGGTACAAAATTCCCCGAGGAATTTTGTGTGGAAATAAATTAGTGACTGAAAAAAGTTTTTTGTTATGCTTTTGGAGTTGCACTTAAATACTTACGTTGAACTTAAAGTGCAAAAAATTTTCGTATGGACAGACGGACGTGGCTAAAAAGGGGGGCAAAAAAGGTGATTTCTGAAAAGGGGGCAGCAAAAGTGGCATGGCTTCAAAAAAGGGTCAAAATGCCACTTTAGTCGCACAACGGTAACGCTGCTGTCAATCACACGCACAAGGTAATAGGGTGGTTCACATTTGCTGTTGTAAACGATAAATCATTACCTGAGGTTTTTTATACCCTACACCACACTGTGGTACAGGGTATTATAACTTTGTGCATTTGTTTGTAACACCCAAAAGGAGAAGAAATAGACCCATCGTTTATTATACCGATCGACTTAGAATCACTTTCTGAGTCGATTTAGCTATGTCCGTCTGTCTGTCTGTCCGTCTGTCTGTCTGTCCGTCTGTGCATGTATTCTTGTAATCAAAGTACAGGTCGCAATTATGGTCCGATCTCGACGAAACTTTACACATATCTTTTTTTTGCACGCACAAGGTAATAGGGTGGTTCACATTTGCTGTTGTAAACGATAAATCATTACCTGAGGTTTTTTATACCCTACACCACACTGTGGTACAGGGTATTATAACTTTGTGCATTTGTTTGTAACACCCAAAAGGAGAAGAAATAGACCCATCGTTTATTATACCGATCGACTTAGAATCACTTTCTGAGTCGATTTAGCTATGTCCGTCTGTCTGTCTGTCCGTCTGTCTGTCTGTCCGTCTGTGCATGTATTCTTGTAATCAAAGTACAGGTCGCAATTATGGTCCGATCTCGACGAAACTTTACACATATCTTTTTTTTGGCCCAAGGACGATCCCTATTGGTTTGGTTAAAATCGGTTCAGATTTAGATATAGCCCCCATATATATGTTAGCCCCGATTTGACATGTAAGCGCTGTAAAAACTTTATTTTATATCCGATCAGTATGAAATTCGGCAGGAAAAGGTTTCTTATTACATGAATGAACTCTGTTAAATTTGGAAGAAATCGGTTCAGATTTAGATATAGCCCCCATATATACATTACCCCCGATTTGACATATAAGCGCTGTAAAAATGTTATTTTATATCCGATCAGTGCGAAATTCGGCAAAGAGAGGTTTCTTATTACATGAAGGAATACTGCTAAATTCGGAGAAAATCGGTTCAGATTCAGATATAGCCCCCATATATATGTCACCCCCGATTTGACATGTAAGCGCTGTAAAAACTGTATTTGATATCCGATCAGTGCAAAATTTGGCAGAAAGAGGTTTCTTATTACATGAAGGAATACTGCTAAATTCGGAGAAAATCGGTTCAGATTTAGATATAGCCCCCATATATACGTTACCCCCGATTTGACATGTAGGCGCTGTAGAGACTGTATTTTATATGCGATCAGTACGAAATTCGACAGAAGGAGGTCTTTTTACATGAATGAGTATTCAGGGAAGATCGGTTCAGATTTATATTGATTGTTCCTCCTGATTTGGTATCAAACCGCTATAGAAGTTGTATTTTACTTCCGATCATTAAAATTTTCCAGAAAGATGTTTCTCAATTTAGGAACGAATATTGCTTAATTTTGCGATTATCGTTTCAGAATTAGATAATATGTTTCTACCCATTTACCAATTATTCCAAATTATTATGGCAATGACCCTTATCGCATTGTTAGGGAGGTGTAGGGTATTATATAGTCGGCCCCGCCCGACTTTCTGCCTTTCCTTACTGGTTTATTTTAAACTCAGTTTGGCAGTAGTGGTGAGTTTTTGTGTATTTGTTTGTTTGCTGCAGCTTCTTCTCATGTATGCTTGATAACGCGCAACATAAGAGATATTTTTACTAGACGATATTTTCAATTTATTTATTTCTAAGAATGATAGACGGCGAGAAATGTGGTGAAATAAATATTATGTATACGTAGAATGTTTAATACTAAATTGCGTAATGTGTCACCATCACTGCAGTCGACTTAAGAAATATTTGGCCTTCATCTTCGTTATTTCTTCACCTGTAAAAGCTACACAATGCATACAGACTCAATAGTGGGAGTGATAGGTATGGACAGTATGGGCGTGGTCATGAGCATGATTGTGGTCATTTTGAGCAGCTATGTTTGCCTGATGGAAGATGTGTTGAATGTCGGCGTCGGAGAGATTATCGAACAACTGACTGTTGATGTTGAATTCCTGCTGCAACTTTTGCTTTGATGATGGGGCTGGTGGCAGGTAACCTGTATAATGGAAATAATTATCATAAATATATATGTATTTATTTTATTGATTTTTTCACTATACAGTTTTTCTGAAAGGATAATAACGTCTGAAAATGTGTTTTTCACCAAATTCAAGATGTAGTGATAATATGTGAAAAATTCTGTTTCCCACTGTAAGATGCATTATTTCATATGCTGCTAGTGCTTCAGATTATAAAATAAATATTTAGACAATTGATTGACATACCTTCTGCTGGAGAGCTGCCATAGGGTGGCAAGAGCGTGTTTGACGGCCGATTAACACCACTGTTGTCTACAGTTGGAGGCTGGTACAAAACTGGCTTCCATGGTTGTTGTGTTGGCTGTGGTTGGGCCGGCGGTAATTCAGGCGCGGGATGAGCTTGAGGAGTGTTCTGGGGAATCTGTGGAGCTGCTTCGGCGCTACCGAAATCTAGATTATTTTGGTTGGGTGTTCCAACAACTGGAACTAACCCAGGACCGTGAGCTGTGGGATTATAGTTTACAAATGTCGGTGGTTGTTGGGGAAGAGGAGGTTGCACGTTGAGGGGAAAGAATCCATTGTTTGGGAATTGTGGTTGCTGATTGTGGGAGATGTCTGGTATGGAGGGAAAGGCGGGTACATTTGGTACTACAGGAACAGCGGGCGTCTCAGGCACTGCTGGAATGGATGGGAATGTCGGGTGATTAGTGAAGGAAGGAATTGCTGGGAAAGCATGTTGGACTTGAGTCTGAGGAATTTCGGGAACATGAGGTGCTACAGGGACCGCGGGCGCAGGTGAGAATGATGTAATTGCTGGGAAAGCGGACTGAGCTGGAGTTAGAGGAAAAGCGGGTACATGAGAGGTAGGAACAGCTGGCTCTGGCACGGGAGCAGATTGGAAAAATGTCTGGAAATACGATGGAAATTGTTGGGTAGAATGTTCGTAATCTACCAAAGGTTTCAAATGTTGTACTTGCACAACAGATTGAACCGGTTGTACGGGAACTGATTGAATTGTATGAACGGGTTGCACGTGCTGCACTGTGTGCGGCGTCGCTACAGCGGGTTTATGGTGAGGGTAATTGACGCTGTACGACTGTACGACGGCACCCCCTGGCCTGATGATGAAAGGCGTAGCCGTAGCAGCATGGGCATGATGAAAATGTGGTACAGGTGGACTTAAGGTTGACAATGTTGGCAGGACAGCGGCTGCTGCTGGTACGTATGGCGATGACAGGGCCTTGTAATGAAATCCGGTGTTATACTTTAAGCCTACAGGGGCGTGAATATGTCCTGCTGCAGACAAGGGGGACGCGGAAAACGCTGATGCGGGCAAATGGAGACCATAGCCATAATGGGCAGCATATGACTTCGGCCAGGGGCTTACATGAGTCGCCAAAGTTCCATAATGGAATACCCCTCGCTTATTTACTTCTTTATCTTTTTTGTCCACATCTGAGTCGGTGATTTCAGTTATTGGTTCATCTTCAGAGGTTTTAGAAGAAGGCGCTTCCAAGGAGATGTTCTTATCAGACTTTCTCAATTTCTGTGCACTGCTGCTACCAATTATTAGCGCGGCCAGCAAAGTCAAGGCAATCACTTTCATTTTCACTTTTTTCTAGGAAACTGGCAAATAATCCACGTTATGCAATCGCTATTGTACCCACAAACTGTGTAGACGGACTGGGGCAAGCCGTTATGTTTTGGTTTTGATGCCAAACCGTCAATTGTTGTACTCTTAATGAAATGGACTTCCTTACTTTGTGGTGTATTTATAAAGCGGATGTCTTTCGAAATGACCAACGCAATATGCTCAACACTACCGACACTACAAACCCTCTCCCACCACCGCTGCACTTGAAGTCTCTGTTAGTTCATAGGATCTATTGGTCTCTGTCTCGCACAATATCAATGTGGTATTTTGCAATTTGCCGAAGCTCCCGCGCATATTAAACTCAACACTGAAAGCCGGCGAGGCTTATGCATTTTCTGCGTACAATTAAAAAATTAACCAACAAACTTTATTTTGTTTGGTTTCACCCTTTTTGTGGAACCATATTCCATAAGTCATTCTCAATTCTGTTCACGACGCTATTGCGTCGGCGATATGCATACAAAACACGCGTGCGCCCCTTTTTCCAATTTCGTTGCACTAACCAATGTTTTGGTTGGCCACAGGTCAATTGGTATTCACGTTGTTCGCCGGTTTTTTTGATTTTTATGAATTTATTAATCGCAATTTATATTAAATTTTATAGCGTACAATTTCAATTAATTCAACTGCTTGTCTTCGGTTTGGATTATCTCATTGTTTGAGGTAGGTTATTGCATTGTCTGTTTCGCTTTGGCCATATGTAGAGGGCTTTTAATCGGAGTGTGGTCACTATAATCAACAGTGGATTTTGTCGTGCGCATAATTCAGAACAAAAAAATATATATCAACTACCTAGCTAAATGTCGTGCATTCCATGTCAAACCATGTTAAATTACTGAAAAGTATAACACAATGTAGGCATTTTAATGTTAAATTACTAAAAGGTATAACACAATTTAGGTATTTTAATATTTTTACCAAAAATTATATGTTTAGAGTGTATGTTTCCATATGTTTCAACCCGAATATGTTTGGGACAATATACTACAAATAAATTTTATTGATTTTCAAATAAAATTTATTTGACCCGAAATACATAATATTTAAAAATGTGTGTGGGGAGCAATACCGAGTAATAAATTTTAAATTTTATTGATTTTCAAATAAAATTTATTTGAACCGAAATACATAATATTTAAAAATAAAAAAATTAGGTATTTTAATATTTTTACCAAAAATTATATGTTTAGAGTGTATGTTTCCATATGTTTCAACCCGAATATGTTTGGGACAATATACTACAAATACATAATATTTAAAAATGTTTGTGGGGAGCGATACCGAGTAATAAATTTTAAATTTTATTGATTTTCAAATAAAATTTATTTGAACCGAAATACATAATATTTAAAAATGTGTGTTCCAATATACCAAAAGTGCATGAGCAAAACCAAGTGCAACATGCACTCTTGTATCATTTATTCAGTAAAAATAGTATTGTTAGGCCAAATGTTATAAAATTGTCAGCACTTATTATTTACTTTCTTACGGACAAAACACCGTAAATTAAATTTTGAAAAAGTAATAACAACAAATACAAATAATATATATACATATATATATAAATATATCTAATAACTTCTATACTACTTATCCGAATCCTTTGTAATTCTACACATAGTAATAGTTTATGTGTCGCTGTCAACTTGAGAAAAATGTGTGAAGTGGCCTTTTGGTACATCCCACACAAAGGGACCATTTTGTACAAAAAGTTACAGCTTATAAAATTAATACCAGTGCATAAAAATATTCGAAATTTTCCAGTGAAAAATGGGCTTCATTGCCATGACCCTTTTGGTACATCCCACACAAAGGTATCATTTTGTACAAAAAGTTAAAAGCTTATAGCATGAGTACCAATGCTCTAAAATTCTACAACATTTTGCACAGCGTAACGCTTTTGAAATACCTATAGTCCTGTGAAAATGGACGTTGCCACCAAGCCCCTTTTTGTACTTCCCACACAAAATGGCAAAATTATACCAAAATGTAATAGCTCATAACGTAAATATATTACAGTGATATATACATAGTGCAATATATTTAAAGCTTCAGCTGTTCAGCATTTAGTGTATTTAATAAACCCCTTCTGGTACCTCCCACACAAACTGACACGTTAATTAGTGTAATATTCCATATAAATTACTCACAAAGTTGGTACATCCCACACAAAGGTATCATTTTGTACAAAAAGTTAAAAGCTTATAGCGTGAGCACCAATGCTCTAAAATTCTACAACATTTTGCACAGCGTAACGCTTTTGAAGTACCTATAGTCCTGTGAAAATGGACGTTGCCACCAAGCCCCTTTTTGCACTTCCCACACAAAATGGCAAAATTATACCAACATTGAATAGCTCATAACGTAAATATATTACAGTGATATATACATAGTGCAATATATTTAAAGCTTCAGCTGTTCAGCATTTAGTGTATTTAATAAACCCCTTCTGGTACCTCCCACACAAACTGACACGTTAATTAGTGTAATATTCCATATAAATTACTCACAAAGTTGGGTATACCTTAGTCGGTTCATCCGACTGGAACTTTCTTACTTATTTTATTTTTTTAAACACATACATATTTTATTTGAGACATTTAGTTTGCAAATATATTTTGTTGTAATATATTAATATATGCGTTCAAAATATATTTTATTGATATTCAAATAAAATTTATTTGCTAAGAAATATATAGTATTTAAAGATTTATGCTCCAAATATATTTTCTTTCAATTCAAACATATCAACACAGCCAATTTTGCCCCGTGTAACAATTTTAATAATAATACTGTGCTCGAAATGGACACTTTAAAAATGTAATAGAAAGCAGACCCTTTGGATATACCTATTTCGACCTTGCTGAATCCAATGGAGCTAGCCGTTTTTCTAGGTTAGCTCTTGTTTTCGCGATATTCGACCACAAAGTTTGCAAACAAATCAGAGAAGTTAGTTATTTCTGAGGTGAATTTGAAGTGGAAGACTTCCGAAAACGCGCTTCAGTCCAAAGAACTAAATAAAGGGAACCCTAAAGAACGGGTCAAACATATTTACTGGTATTGCTACCAAGCTTCTCCAATTTACACAATTTTTTAGACAAATTTCAAAAGTAAGCCACATTTTCACCAATCGCAAAGCCAAAATGTTAAAACTTTTGGCATATTTATGTGTGGTAAGGTGTTGTAAGTTGAACTGCAAAGGGAATCTGAAACCTCGCTTTTAGTATAGTAGATATAGGGGAAAATCCAAAAAATTCAAGTTATGGCCACATCAATTTATACTTTCAAAATATAGACAATTTTTGTATTTTATTGCGAAAATGTATATGTAGTATTTTGGAGATACAGAGGCATTTATAAAAAGAAAGTATAACATATTTATATTTGTCTTAAAGGAAACTTCCTGGAGAATATTTTCGAGAAAAGAACGAGACAAAAATTTGTATTAATAGTGTTGCCACGCTTCTCCAGATTACACCATTTTTTACGAAAATTTCAAAGCTAGGCCACATTTTCGGCAATCGCAAAGCTTGGATATGAAAACCTTTACCATTTTTATATGTAGTAATCAGAGGCATTTATAAAAAGAAAGTATAACATATTTATATTTGTCTTAAAGGAAACTTCCTGGAGAATATTTTCGAGAAAAGAACGAAAAAAAGCACTAGGTGTACGCTTTTCATGTTTTTTGTTGGTGCTTTTGACGCTTTTCGTACATTTGTCCGATCAAATCTTTCAACATAATGAAATTATACTATTTTTGCTAATTCGTATTATGAGCATATTAATATGCACTTATATTTGACTCTCTGATTGGAATATTGTTGTTATCACTTCTGCAGTTTAAATTTGATTGAAATTTAGACTTACAAAAAGTAAAAGAAATAGCTTTTTAATACCATACAAAATTATTGGCGAAAGGGGTTTTGCCACAAAATTATGGTTTTATAAGTACACAATTCTGCGGTATAGTGTATAATTCTTTTGTTTTCGACTAGATATTTGAAAGTACCAAAAATATTATGTGGCATGTCGTCCAGGGACATACTGTCCATGGATCTTATGACACGTTGGTCCGCGTAGCCATCGTTGAACATACATCAGAAGGGAAAATCGTTAATCCCGGCCAAAACCGGTCACGCAGACACAGTTTGGTCCCCGTAGCCCGCTTTGGAGATATCGATAACTGGAAAATCGTGTTCAAAGATAACATACAGACTAAATGGTCTATTGAAACAGAATCACTAGCAGCTTCGAATTATTATAGGGATAAATCGAATCTGGTAGTGATTCCTTATTGTTCAGCAAGTCTTTATGCAATTTAGCAGAGAAAAATGTATAGTGCCAAAAAAACCAAAAAGTTTGGAAGTATAATTTTAATTAGGGAAACAACTATGATTAAAATTTGATAATTATTTTAATTTTAAAATGTTTACTGTAAAATTAAACTTTTTTATTGCAAATGAAAGAAAAATAGTTTAGTGCCTTTTTACGCTTTTTAAATTTTTCATTACGCTTTTGCTCCGCAAATAGTTGGCATCACTGCCCACTGAGACAAAAGTTATGGCCATTTGAAAATCCCCACCAAAGGGAATTTTTTGTTTTTTTTTTCCAAAATCTGTTATGCTAAAAGCCGGGCTCAAAAATCCTTTTGCAGTTTATCGTATAACAGATTACTACATATAAAAATGGTAAAGGTTTTCATATCCAATCTTTGCGATTGCCGAAAATGTGGCCTAGCTTTGAAATTTTCGTAAAAAATGGTGTAATTTGAAGAAGCGTGGCAACACTATTAATACAAATTTTTGTCTCGTTCTATTCTCGAAAATATTCTCCAGGAAGTTTCCTTTAAGACAAATATAAATATTTACTTTCTTTTTATAAATTCCTCTGTATCTCCAAAATACTACATATACCTTTTCGCAATAAAATACAAAAATTGTCTATATTAAGTGTAAATTGACGTGGCCATAACTTTCGTATAGGTGGGCACATTTTACCGAAATTTTTTGCATCACACAGAAAATTTTGTTGTTAATTAGAATTTTTAACATTATAGCTTTGCGATTGGAGAAAATGTGGCTTACTTTTGAAATTTGTCTAAAAAATTGTGTAAATTGGAGAAGCTTGGTAACAATACCAGTAAATATTTTTGACCCGTTCTTTCTTTGAAAGCATACTTTGGAAAGTTTCCTTTAAGATGATAGTAAATATGTTATACATTTTTTAACTAACTTCTTCTAAAACTCAATAATACGAAATCAACATTTTTCCTAAAAAAATTACAAAAAAACGATTTTTTTAAATATGACTTCAAGGGCCCATAACTGTTGTCCTGTAGGTAATATCGAACCATCATACAGGAAATTTTATTGCCAATCCAGACATTCTTAAGTGAATAAAATTGGTGCATATTCTGCTTCGATATTTACAAAATACTAGCACAAGATCGGGGAAAAAATAAAAAAATCAATTTTTAAATACAGATATCTCGGTAAGTATACAAGATAACTGTTAGGTGTGAAAAGCCTTTTGTAGACCTCGGTTATTAGAATACACACAAAAAAGACTTTATGAATCGGCCGGAAAATACGAAAGTTACACGCGCTTAAACATTTTGTTCAACCCAGGTGGCCAACTTTGGGGCCCTGCAGCTCCGCCCCTGTATACCACAGGGGGCCCAAACTCAAAACTTAACTTCTCTAATACCTCTTCAACAAACATGCCAAGTTTGGTCGCTATCGGATGTCTGGTTAAGAAACGGCAGAATTATTTCCCTTTTTTTGGAATTCCTCCCACTGTGCGTTGAGTCCAATTTTCGATGACTCGTTCGAGCATTTCGACTGGTATCTGGCGAATGACACGCGTGATGTTTTGCTTCAAGGCCTGAGTCGAAGCGGTTTTGTCCGCATAATCTTTAGACTTTACATATCCCCAGAGGAAAAAGTCTAACGGTGTGATATCACACGATCTTGGTGGCCATTCGACCGGCCCAAAACGTGAAATGATCTGCTCACCGAAGTGTTCTCTCAATAAATCCATTGATTGATGCGATGTGTGGGAAGTGGCGCTGCACAATGGGAAAATATGATGAAATATGCGCGTATAGGACTTTGAAAACAACTTCTAAAAATCAGTTTTTTGGGAATGTTGTTTTATTGTGGATAACATTTAATGAAAATACCTTCAAATTTTATGAAAATATCTGTGGACGATTCCGAGTTATGACCTTTCAAATTTTCTCCTTTTTACTAATAAATGCAAATAAAATTGCGATGATAAAATGTATATACTAAAATGCTTGTAAAATTATCGTTTGTTGGTAAAATGCGACCGGACTTGTAACTTATAATAAGGTTATATTCATCTAAACGTTTGTGTATAAAACGTATTTTTAACGTCTTTAAATGAAGAGATATTTCAAAGTAAAAAGTTTTTTTTGTTTTTCAAGAAAATTATCCGCAGTAAATGGAATACAACTTTTTTGGATCACGTGGGATCACTACGATATGACATAGAAAAGAGAGGTGACTTAGTGGTGAATCCAACGGTACCTAGTTTATCTGCGACTTTTTGCGATTATGGCCAATTTTTGTTCATTAAATATGTGCTTTTTTTACTTTAAATAAAGAAAATATGTGTGGGAGCTACATCTATCTATGAACCGATTTTCCCGAAACAGGTGGGCCCATTTTCTTGGTTCAAAAAAAAATACTTTTACGAAATTTCGACAAAATCGGATAATAAATAAGACCGGTACAAGACCGGTTGCAAGTTTGTAGAGTTCTACGATCAAAATTATCGATCTAATTAACCCATTCCTTCCCACTGTACTCGCTTGAGTACAGAAAATTGACCGATTTGGTAATACTATATAATCCATATTTTTTGTACAATTATCGTATTGGTTATTGACATCGGAGTCTTAAGAAGGTTTGTGTCCCAATGGAAATGCAAATAAAGTGTAACGGTAAATTGTAAACTTATTTTTGTGCATTATCTTATGCGAATTCACTATTTTTTGCAACTTCTTTTGAGATCGACATTTGATGGGTATCAGATTCACTTTCGTTTTACCGGAGTAAAACTGATATCGCCCATTTATCCGGTTAACTAAGCAGTAAACTCTTATAATAACCAAATAATAATATAAAATCATTCGAAAATAGTCAGCAAATGTTTTTTTGGTAAGCACAAAATTTCGTGTACTCGCTTGAGCACACCTCTAAAAACCTATTTTGAAAAACAAATTTTCTATTTTTGATTATTTATTTTTCATAATGGAGCAAATAAGTTGCTTTATCAATAATAAAATTTCAACATTTCCTAAAATAAAAGGTCTTGGGAATTAATTGGTAAATATTATTATGATTATATGCGTACTTTTTATAGTTTACTTCTTCTACAAAAACTATAGAAATATAGTTAAACGCTTCTGCAGTTTGTGTATATTAGGGTGGACCGATTTTTGTTTTTAATTTAACTTTTCTCGTATTAACTTTTCTCGCATTGTGTAATTGCATTAGTGGAAAACTTCAGCTTTCAAACATATTGCAGACTGCAATTTTATCCTATTTATGTATGTTGTTTTGGTTTCAATTTCAAAAACATTGCCCGGTTTTGCAGACTGTTAACGCCATTTTCACAAAAATATTTTTGAACTACAATGGTCTATATACATATTTAAAACGCAGCAACAAACAATTAAGTAACTCAAATAGATTTTGAACTAAATTTTGTCAGCTTTAATATAAAATCAAGATCACTGAAGTTGGTACGATATTCTGATTTTCACAAAAAAATAAATCCAATAAAATAAAATCTGGGTACACCAATTTCTCCTCTTGAAGACGGTCCAAACCGTAGGACTCTATCTCTAACGGTATAGTCATGAGAAAGAAAATACTGCTATGCGCGCGTATTTAACCCTTTTTGTCCCATTGTGCGCCGTATTGTTGAAACCAAATGTCGCCGATATCACGAGCTTCAATTTCAGGCTTCAAATAGTCGGTTATCATGGCACGATAACTGTCGCCATTGACGGTTACGTTCTCACCGGCATCATTTTTGAAGAAATATGGACCGATGATTCCACCGGCCCACAAACCACACCAAACCGTTGTTTTTTCTGGATGAATTGGCAGCTCTTGAATCTCTTCAGGTTGCTCTTCGTCCCAAATGCGGCAATGTTGCTTGTATACATACCCATTGAGCCAAAAATGGGCCTCATCGCTGAACAAAATTTGGCTCGAAAACATCGGATCTTCTTGGAACTTTCCTAGAGCCCATAGACCGAAGCGATGTCGCTTGGGAAGGTCGGGCGGCTTCAGTTCTTGCACAAGCTGTATTTTGTATGCTTTCAATTTAAGATTTCGACGTAAAATGCGCCAAGTAGTTCCATACGTCAGTCCGAGTTGCTGCGAACGGCGCTGAATCGGCTCTCCACGGTCTTCGTGTACACTCTCAGCTACGGCTGCTACATTTTCTTCACTGCGTGCTAGACATGGTCTATTCGGTCGAACATTATCCAATAATGAATGCTGGGTCTCAAGATGGGTGATGGTGTTGCCAATAGCATACTCAGTAGGCCGATTATGTTGACAATAAGTTGAGCGAAGTGCACGAAACACATTCCTCACAGAACGTGAACTTTCGTAATAAAGTTGAACGATTTGTAAACGTTGTTCAGGCGTAAGTCTTTCCATGATGAAATGCCAAACAATACTTAACAAAAATAACATGACAGCATGACACGACTCACACGTGATCTGTCAAAAAAGGCTATTGAAAAAAGTATATCTACTTGGATCACCCGTTATTTTCTGGGACGGGTTCAGCAATTCCCCTTGTCCCAACCCACTTCCTACGTCTTTGGTGGTTAGTGCTAAGCCAATGAAAAACGGCGCGACCAGGTTTTACTCGACACGGCAGCGAAAGTAATTTGCACGTGATAAAAGTACAATGAAAACAAAACGAATCAAACTACCAAATGTGAAATCTTTTGTCTGCAGTTCATCAAATTGAAAGCAAACAGCAATTATATAATGGACATTGTGTTTCGGAAATCGATGGGACGTGAAAAAATTAGTTTAAATCTGTGTGGCGAGTATTACAAAGTGACCTTCATTGAATAGCACCAGCAGATTGGGAATGAGGCGGCGATGATAACTATTTGTAGATGAGACCCCAATTCAAGTGCATTTGACAGTTTCTCCTTTCGGAATACGCATAATAAGCGTTAAATCAAATATGCGGAAAAGAATGATCTGCATTTAAAGAAATGTTAGCAGTAGCAGCAAAAAAGGTTGTTGTTACATCAGTTTTTGTCTGTGAATATGGGAAATACAGGCAACCTTATCTGTTATTTAGACAAACTTATGTTTGGTACTTTTGCAAACATTTTTCCTTGCTATTTTAGTAAACAAGCCGTTTTTGTTTAATCTCAAGCAACTATGCGATTATTTACTACTCGTATATAATAACAAAAGTGCTTTGATTTACTTACTTTCTTCGAGAAAGTTACCTAATAATATGTATATTTTTCACATTAATATCAATGTCTTTCCTACTGAAGTAGCAGCGTGTGGACTGGCCTAATCGTATGCGTTCTGATGTGAACTTACCTTGTTTCAGCTTGTCATTGTCCCAATACGAGGGGAAGATATGCACTAGTTTTATGAGTACACCGGCGCAGCGTTGTGATGCTTGCTTTAGCATCAATATGCCCGTCTCAAACTTGCAGCTGATTACATTGATTGGTGGTTCATCTATAGATTCGAGGACTTGCTCCGCTACCCTCGTATAGACCAAATGTTCGAAATTACTCTTTTGGTCTTCGGAGGTTCTGCCAGAAGGGCTACTGCTACCAATTATGGCACATCATAGATCGTCTCGGATCTATGCTATGACACATTTAGAATAAAATACTACTCCAATTTAATTCGCTTTTAAATTCATGTGAACACCAATATCCAGAAAAACTAAAAGATATGGAAACATTAATCGATATTAGTTAAACACATAAAAATTTGGAATGGGTTACGACTAATATGGAGTTAATGGAGAGTGAATACATATCGTCATCAGAAACGAAAAAGGGCGTAACAACAAGAAAAATGGAAATTCAGTTTTTGATGGATTTCGGTACATTGCATCAAAATACACATCCTGACAAATTTTTAGCTGCGTAATATTAAAAATGGCGAATTTATTCACGAAATTCAAAAGGGCCTAACAACAAATGACTTCTTTTTTCATAGTTAAACCAGTAAGGAAAGGTTAAAATCGGGCGGGGCCGACTATATAATACCCTACACCACCTCGGCAATGTACATTAAGGGCATCTCTTAAATACTGGTGAATGCGTCCGGCGTCTGTCAAAGTGTTGTTGTATGCAAAGAAAACAATAGGATGAAATTTGAGTTTGACAGACGACGGACGCATTCACTGGTATTTAAGAGACACCCTAAGAATTTATTTTTGAATAGTTGGAATAATTAGTTTCCTTTCTTTTACGAAAGTACTTAGCTCCCCCGCCACGTCAAGGCTTATTCAAAAGAGGAGTTTAATATAATGTGTGGAATTAAAAATTGAACAAATAATAATATTCCACATATTTGCATTTACTGTGGTTATTATTAGCCTTAACATAACAAATAGCCCGATTTTTGCTCGCACACAATATAAGTAATATATGCAGGGTATGTTAGGTAGGTACTACCTTGGAATAATTGGTACTACCTTGGAATAATTGGTTTAAGTAATGTTTTAATTTTCATTTCCGATGAAGCCTTTCAGGTCTCTAAAATAGCGCTTATATAAAAAAATTAGGAACATCTTTCTGGAAAATTTTGATCGGAAGTAAAGTACAACTTATATAGCGCTTTGGTACCAAATCAGGAGGAAAATATATATGGAGGTTATATATAAATCTGAACGGATTTTCCTTGAATACTCATTCATTTCGTACTGACCGGATATAAAATACAGTCTCTACAGCACTTACATGTCAAATCGGGGGTAACATATATATGGGGGCTATATCTAAATCTGAACCGATTTTCTCTGAATTTGGATGTATCCCTTCATATAATAAGAAACCTCTTTGTGTAGATTTTTTATTGATCGGATATAAAATACAGATTGTACAGCGCTTACATGTTAAATCGGGGGTAACATATACAGGGTTGTCCATATTCGACGGACCCATCTGGCAACGCCATAACTTTTGACAGAGATGTCAGATCGCTTAATGACATACCGCGTTTGAAGCGTCAGTCCAAGCAGATTTTCACCATGGAACAATACACGCCACGCGAGCGCTCTGAAATAGTTGAAATTTACATTCAACAGAAGAAGTCAAGTCAACGTGCTTTTAAAATATTAAAAAATGTGAGAAGTGCGCCTTCTAAGAACACCATTAAGCGTTTATACGAAAAATTTTCGACTGGTGAGGCTCTTTCTAATCCGAAGAGGCCAAATAAAAGTCGACCAAGGCGATCGGCCGAGAATATCGCTGCCGTACGAGCCAGTGTTGAGAGGTCCCCAAGAACATCCCAAAAACGCCGTTCTCAGCAGTTGGGCATGGCTCGGTCCACTTTACAACGGATTATTCGCGTTGATTTGCATTTGTTCCCGTACAAAATTCAATTGACGCAAAGATTGTTGCCTGCGGACAAGCCTCGTCGATTGGAATGGGCCCAACGAGTCCGTGGGTCCGTCGAATATGGGCAACCCTGTATATGGGGGCTATATCTAAATCTGAACCGATTTCTTCCAAATTTAACAGTGTTCATTCATATGCGACCTGTACTTTGATTACAAGAATACATCTACAGACAGACGGACTAGCTAAATCGACTCAGAAAGTGATTACAAGTCGATCGGTATAATAAACAATGGATCTATCTCTTCTCCTTTTGGGTGTTACAAACAAATGCACAAAGTCATAATACCCTGTACCACAGTGTGGTGTAGGGTATAAAAATCCAATTTCACGCAATTTTCACAAACAAGTTATAAATCATGTTTGTGTGATTTTATATATGCATCATTATGTTTAGATATTACAGTTTCTTACTTGTTCTTGTTTCTTACTTGTTCTTAGGAAAATTTTGCCACTAAAATTTTAGATTTTTCTGACATAACAATCTTCGACAGTTTTAGTTATGCCAATGTCTGTAATTTATGCGTATTGTAGATATAGCAGTAATAGAATTCATAGCAGGAGAAACTGAGCTTCAAAGAAGAGAAATGCAACTTATACAAATGCAACTTATACAAAAAAAGTACTCCAGTTAGCAATTTCTTAAATTTTCTGATATCGAGGAATATTTGTTGTTTATGTTTTCGATAAATACGTGTATATATACACAGAAAGAAAAAATTGAGTAATCCGTATTTGAATTAAGCCGTAGCGGTGTCAAAAGTACGGTAAGTACGGTTTTTCTTAAACCATGTACAAAATACTTGAATCAAGTACGATTTTTAAAGACCTGAATTCTTAATCTTAGCGCTCATTAAGCCTGATTAGGCTTGATTTTAAGCCGAAATATTCTTATTTCAAGCATAAAGCGATTGATGTAAGAATTTTATGGAATTTATTTGAGTGCGGACGGGCTTCAATGAAGAAAATTTTGATTAAATTAAGCCTGCCCATACTTGATTTAAGCCAGATATTACTTGATTTAAGCCCGATAATACTTAATTTAAGCCTGATCAGTTCTTGATTTAACCCTAACCAATACTTGATTACAGCCTGATCATACTAGATTTATTGTGCTTTCTTTCGTATTATACATATATATGATTTATATTAATTATACCATTTTTGCCACTGTATTGCAATGAAAGCAAAAGTAAACGTTTTGCTGTAATTATTCGGTTTTAAATATGAAACATATAAGGAATAGCATCAACGAAACGAACGAGAATTATTAACAACTTCAAAAAACTTAAATACAAAAAATCACGCCAATATATTTGCAAACGCTGCTTGAACGAAAAACGAATTGGATATGGTTGCGGACAGATGTTTATATGTACATATACATCTCGTCGATTTATACGCGTGTGTGTTTGATGTTGCGTTAGCCAAAATCAAACACTTAAATGAGAGTGGTTGAGAGGGTAATTTTATTGTGCTATATAATGCTTCCGACTTTTAGAGATTAAATTAAGCCTTTTCTTCTTACTTTAAGCCATATTAGGCTTAATTTTCCTTTTCAAGAAATGTTTACTTGATTTCCAGCATTATATACATCCAGAAAAATAATTAGTTGGAATTCGATTGTAACAATAAAAAATTAGTACTAGCAACAAAAAGTAGACCGTCTGTCGATTGAATTTATAAATAAATAGTTGAAACAACATTAATACCATGGATACGATCAAATAAAAATGCTTGCAACTAAATCGATGGTTGTATCCTGAAAACACCGTTTTTCTGACGACAGCACTTTTCATTTTATTTAGTTTTTTGCTTCTCCTGTAAAATTTTCAAACATGATAATAGGCCCTTTTTCGTTTCTGATGACGATATGTATATTGTCAAATATGTGTGTGGAAGAATGGAAAATGTTTTAGGGGATGTAAACAAATTTATTTTTATTTCAAATTATTTAACGACTAGAACAGGCAAAATACGCATCATATGTGTGGTTGTCAACACGGAGTGAGAGGTAACGATAGGGCAAATGCATTGGCCTTACGAGCGGGAATTACAAACAACAGACATAGAAAATGTGAAAACTACGAGTTCCGAGTTAAAAATATGACAACAAGTAAGAAAGTTTCAGTCGGGTAAACCGACCCTCACATTGTGAGTAATGTAATATGGAATATTACACGAATTATTCTAACAATTTGTATGGGAGGTACCAGAAGGGGTTTAACAACTACCCCTATTTTTCGCTGAACAGTAGATACTTTAATAACATTGCACTGTGCCGAACTATAAGCGTTTATGTGCAGTGGTATATTAACGTTATGGGCTATTAAATGTTGGTATGATTTGGCCATTTTGTGTGGGAGGTACAAAAGGGGCATGGTGATAACGCCCATTTTTCACAGAGCTATAGGTACTTCAAAAGCGATACACAGTAAGTATTTTTATACACTGGTACCTTTGTGTGGGGATACAAAAAGGGGAGTGGCGATAACGAAAATTGTTCACTGGACTGTAGGTACTATAAAAGCATTATACTGTAAAAAATCTCAAGTATTTTTATACGCCGGTATTAATTTTATGAGCTGTTAACTTTTGGTCCAAAATGGTACCTTTGTGTGGTGGTACCAAAAGGGGCACAAGCATTACACTGGAAAACATTTTAAGTGTTTTTATGAACTGGTATAAATGTTATAAGCTGTTAACTTTTGGTGCAAAATGGTGCATTTGTGTGGCAGGTACCAAAAGGGGAGTGGCAACTTTGCCCATTTTTCTCAAGGTGATAGCGACTAATAAACTAATACTATGTGTGGAATTGCAGGAGATTCGAATAAGTAGATAAAGGTTATGAAATAATCAATATTTCACTACATTTTAACCCTTTGTGGGGGAGGTACTAGAAGGAGTGGACTAATATTGTCCATCTTCGAACTTAGCCGGAGATAGACAAAAATATTACCACATACCAAATTTGAAGTCAATAGGTTACTCCTTTCGAGTGTTATCGTGCGCACCAGCCAGCAGATAGGCAGGCAGACATTTCTCATTCAAAAAAGCCCACACTACACTATGGAATAGTAAAAACCGTTGGAAAACGAAAAAATCCTGTCGGGAGAACAAAACTAAAACATTGTTGAAATTGAGCAAAACTTAACTAGTAAGATTCTAGGTATGCATATAGGGCACACAGGCTTACAAGCGCATGCCAAACTCTCATTACCAGCACACAGGAAAATAATTGGTTGGAATTCGATTGTGACAATAAAAAAATAGTACTAGCAACAAAAAGTATATTGCCTACACCGTCTGTCGCTTGTATTTATAAATAAATGGTTGAAACAACTATAATAACATGGATACGATCAAATGAAAATGCTTGGAACTAAATCGATGGTTGTATAAATCGAATTAAAATTGTTTTTTTCATTGACACTCGGTTAGTTGTGGTAACCAATTTTAAATTTTCATTATAGTAGCATATGATCGATTTTTGGTTGTGACAACCAATGTTTTATTCTTGACAACAGAAATTGTATCAATAGACTAAAGATTATTATTGCAGCGAATAATTGATTACTACAAGGTGGCGCAAAAGTAATCCTCCTATTAGAAAATGCTATAAATGGCGCAAAAGTAATCCTCCTATCAGAAAATTCTATAAATTTTGCGATTGGCCCCTAATGTCAGTTCTGTTTTGACATTTGTGTAGTAAACACATGAGAAATACACGTTAATAAACAATGTTACGCTACACTGCCCCAGAACGCGGAATATTGCTGACTATTTATTTGACCAATAATCGGTCGGTGACTTTGGCACAAAACATCGAAAGGTTACTTTTGCGCCACCTTATACAACAGAAAAATATTAATAAATAATCGTTTATTGGTTATCCCAATCATTTCACAAATTTAGAATAATTAAATGTATTTTGGGAAATACAACCGAAAGATTGGTTGCTGTTCTTTTGCTGATACATGACAAACAAAAAATAAAATTATTCGACATAAATAAAACTTCAACATATTGTTCAAGAACGGTATTAGGCAATCAAAAATAATCTCGTGTGGATAATAATGTGTGGAATGCAGTGCAAAATGTTTTACATAAATAAAAGCAACAATCGTGAAATTGAAAGCACAGGGTTAAGCGATATTTGCATAAAAGTTTGGTGTTTTTTTCGTGTACTAAAATATGTGTCAAATATTTCCACATCTCATAATAGTGATGAATTTGTAATATGGGATTTCTAATTTTGTTATGAATTGTTTTGTTTTATTGTTCAATAAATAAAATAAAAATTAATGGAAACTGTTTTTAATTAATTGTCGGTAGAATATGACTGACAAATTGTCAGAACAACCAATTTTTTCAAACAGTTGGTTGTGGCAACTACAACAGATAATTTTGGCCACCATTTTCGTAGTTGGCGCGACCAAATATGATTGTTGTTAACATGGAAGCAGAAGTATACCACAATCAAATATTGGTTGTCCTGATGGAATCGCATGGTAGTAGACAGAACTACCAAATTCGGTTGAGGCAACCAAACTGTATTCTGTGTGAGGTAACCTGGCGGATAAGTCTAAATTCAAAAGAAATAATGACTTATCGTTTAGCCACCCTTCATTATTTTTACATGTACATGAGATTGGAAGACAGTACTTCCATGCTAGCATACAAAGAGTTAACAAATAACTACTTACCACCACGCTTACGAATATCCCACATATAAGTTGTTATTATTGTCATTTTAATAAGGGGCTGAATAACACCTTACCAATTCCATAACCAAAAAGAAAATTGACAAAAAATCACCCATTTTTTGGCAACACTGTTTTTAACAGCTTAGCTATTTTCGTGTAACATGTTACTGTCAAACATGTTATGTTTGGTCTATAATTTAACTATGAATCGAGTTACAAACGAACAACTCTTGCAGATTATTGAATTTTATAAAAATGTTTTTTTTTATTTTTTTTTTTGGTTTTGATGAAATTTTCAGGTAACCTTCAGATTAGCCTAGCGGGTGACATAGGCTATATTAGTTCTTGATTGAGCGGGCGTGGCCTGGTCCATATAAGCCAATTTGTAGTTATTTTTTGAGTGATTCCTACTGTGTGTACCTAAGAATAGATTAACGAGATTCTACTTCCATGATTGCAACTGGGTCGTGATCCCAGATGAGCCACCAGTCCTAGGCCCACAAAAGGGCGGGATCGGACCAATGGGTGTGGCTCCGCCCATATAAGCCAGATTTTGAAATTGAGATATTTTGCACAATTTGTCAGCGAGAGTGCTGTAATTTTATGTACATGTATCTGGTGGCAGTCTACGCGATTAGTCAAAAAAATGGACGGGATCGGAAATCTGAAATCTGGGGCAACGAAGAGGACCGGGTCAGCTAGTATCGTATATAATTATATACGAGTATGGCGAAAAAGTTACTAAATTTCTAAATCAAATAAAAGTTTCTTTATTAAAAATTTACGTTGTTGCATATTTTACAATATCCGACTTAAATTAACTTATAAATTAGTACTTATTTATGTCAACATAAGTAAATATAATGCAGAGGGTAAGGATATGTCATCACTTAATAATGGCATGTACTTACCAAGTTTTGCTGGGATATACATAAAATAGTTCTATGTAGTAGATAACAGCGCCTGTAGGGCAAGTGGAGAGGATGACGAAATGTTAGAGCACTCTCTAAGGTAAAATATGGCAGGTACCACTTGGAATTTAGTACTTATAGTGGTTCAAATATGGCACAATGAAGCAAACAGGTGTGCGGATATCCCTTATGCGTAGAGCTTTTCAGAGGTTAAATATAGCACAACGGGACAAACTGAGTAAATACGGTACCACTTTCATCAAATTAAATTGCTTCTAATAGATGCCAGGTCTTGCAAATATACCTCTTCATCATCAAAAATAGTTCCACTCATTAAAAATAAAATGTTTATAGTTGAAGATAACTTTTTTGTGTTGAAGCGTTTGTTTACAGTATTTATATTTGCCGAAGCCAAACACTATTATCGACGGCAACTGATAAAAGTTGCCATACCTAATACTAATTTTTATTTTAGTAGCGTTGCCAGTTGACAACATAACTTCAAAATTAAATCTATATCGATTTTAAAACAGAAATTATGCGGCAAATTTATGAACAAGAAATTGGGATTCAATCCGCTTTCGGAATACAGAATAAATATTTCGTTGATGAGATGAAATGTTTAGGAGTTATTCTGGATTATAAGCTCGATTTTCCAGTAATATTGACTCGATAATTCCAAAAGTTAGTTCTACCTTGCGCAAAATGTAATTTCCTCATTTTGTAAGAAGGAGACTCGCATTTGCGTTATTGATGTATGTAATCTGTTATTGCATTGAAGTTGTAAGCAAAACGGATGAGAACTTGAGTAGAATTGAGAAGCTGTTCCACATGGTAGTTCGTTTTGTATATTCTTTAATAGGCATTTCGGAACATGCTATTCAATTTTTGGGTGTCCTTGTTTCACATGTTTCTCTTCGCGAGAAATTTATTTTTTCTCTTCGTTTTTCACATTATATCTTTGATCGTTTTGTATATTCTTTAAATAGGCGTGATCACATTTCGGAACATGCTATTCAAATTTTGGGTGTCCTTGTTTCACTTGTTTCTCTTCGCGAAAAATTTATTTTTTCTAGATCGACTCGTAACCCTCAGAACCTTCTACCTCGTTTTTCACATTATATCTTTGATCGATCGTATCTTGTCCGTGTCGCACGAATCTTGAACAGAATTCCTGTTTACTTCTTTTTTCATTACCTGGACATGTGTTCGAGGGGAAGTATTTGGAGTTTGCTTTACATCAATCATAACTGGTTTGCTCTGACAATTTTACGTATACTAGCTGGACCCAGTCCACTTCGTTGCCCCGGCTTTTAGATTTCCGATCCCGTCCATTTTTGGAAAAATCACGTGGAATGCCACCGAATACATATACACAAAATTGCAGCACTCTCGCTAACAAATTGTTCAAGATATCATCATCACACCCTTTGGTCTGATCCCGCTCATTTTTAGACCAATCACGTAGACTATCACCAGATACATTTGCACAAAACTACCGCACTATCGGCAAAATATCTCAATTTAAAAATTTGGCTTATATGACCGGGGCCACGCCCATTGGTCCGATCCCTGCCATTTTGGAACAATCACGTGGACAGATACATATGTTCAAAATGACAGAACTCTCGCTAATAAATTGTGCAACTCAATTTGGGCCACGCGGGCCACGCCCATTGGTTCGATCCCGCCCATTATTGGAAAAATCACGTGGAATGCCACCGAATACATATACACAAAATTACAACACTCTCGCTAACAAATTGTTCAAGATATCATCATCACACCCTTTGGTCTGATCCCGCTCATTTTTAGACCAATCACGTAGGCTGCCACCAGATACATATGCACATGATTACGGAACGCGCGCTAACAAATAGTGCAAAATATCTCAATTTAAAAATTAGGCTTATATGGGCGGGGCCACGCCCTTTGGTCCGATCCCTGCCATTTTTAGAACAATCACGTGGACCGCCACCAGATGCATATGAAAAAAATTTCATCACTCGCTAATAAAGTGTGCAAGATATCTCAATTTCTAAATTTGGCTTAAATGGGCGGGGCCACGACCATTGGTCCGATCCCGCCCATTTTTAGACCAAATACGTAGAATGCCAAGAATAGATATACACAACATTGCAGCACTCTCGCTGGCAAATTGTGCAAGATATCTACATTTCAAAAGATCGGTCCAGCCGTTTAGACGCCTATACGGTACAAACATGCAAACAAACACACATTCTTCTTTATATATTTACTAGCTGTACCCGGTCCACTTCGTTGCCCCAGATTGAGACTCCCGATCCCGTCCATTTTGAACCAATCACGAATTCTGCCACCAAATACATATACATAAAAAATAGCATTCTCGCTAACAAATTGTGCAAGATATCTCAATTTCAAAATGTGGCTTACATGGGCGGGGCCACGCCCATTAGTCTGATCCCGTCCATTTTTGAACTAATCACGTAGACTGCCACCAGATACATAAAAACTGAATTACAGTACTATCACTACTAAATTGTGCGACATAGCTCAAATTTGGGTTATTTGGGCGGGGCCACGCCCTTTGGTCTTATCTCGCTCATTTTAAGACCAATCACTTAGGCTTCCACCGGATACATATGTACAAAATTACAGCACTCTCGCTAACAAATTGTGCAAGATAACTCAATTCCATATTTGGCTGATATGGGCGGTGCCACGCCCATTAGTCCGTTTCCGCCCATTTTTTGGTCCAATCACGTAGACTACCACCAGATACATATGCACAAAATTACAGCACTCTCGCTAACAAATTGTGCAAAATATCTAAATTTCAAAATTAGGCTTATCCCTCCCATTTTTGGACCAATACATATGTACAACATTACAGCACTCTAGCTAACAAATTGTGCAAGAGATATCTATTTCAAAATTTGGCTTATATGGGCGGGGCCACGTCCACTTGGGACATCGAAAATTCAAGTACCCTATTTTCACCACCCCCCACACATGTACATTCTGTGAAAATTTCAAGAAGATCGGTCCAGCCGTTTAGACGCATATACAGTACAAACAAACCAACAAAGACACATTCTTCTTTATATATATATAGATACTAGCTGGACCCTGTCCACTTCGTTACCCCAGATTAAGATTTCCGATCTCGTCCATTTTTGAACCAATCACGAATCCTGCCACCAAATACATATACATAAAATAGCAGCACTCTCGCTAACAAATTGTGCAAGATATCTCAATTTCAAAATTTGGCTTATATGGGCGGGGCCACGCCCTTTGGTCCGATCCCGGCTATTTTTGGAATAATCTCGTAGACTACCACCAGACACACATACACAGAAATACAACACTCTCTCAAACATATTGTGAAAAATATCTAAATTTAAAAATTTGGCTTATATGGGCGGTGCCAAGCCCATTAGTCTGATGCCGCCCATTTTCGGACAAATCACGTAGACTACCACCAGATACAAGATATATAATTTTAAATTTTGGCTTTTATGGGCGGTGCCAAGCCCATTAGTCTGATCCCGTAGACTACCACCGGGTCCTTGATATTTCCAGTTCTCTCGCTAACAAATTGTGCACGATATCTGAAATACAAAATTTTTCTTGTATGGGCGGGGCTACGCCCATTGGTCCGATCCCGCCCATTTTTGGACCAATCACGTAGACCGCCAACAGATACATATACACAAAATTCCAGCTCTCTCGCTAATAAATTGTGCAAGATATCTCAATTTTGGTTTATATGAGTGGTGCCACGCCCATTGGCCCGATTCCGCCCATACATACATATACCACCAGATACATATACACAAAATTCCGGCACTCTCGCTAACAAATTGTGCAAGATATATCACCTTTAAAATTTGGCTTATATGGGCGGTGCCACGCCCATTGGTCCGAATTCGCCCAGTTTTGGACCAACCAAGTAGACTGCCATAAAATACATATGTACAAAATTATAGCACTCTCGCTAACAAATTGTGCAAGAAATCTCAATTTTAAAATATGTCTTATGTGGGCGGGGCCACGCCCACTTGATATATCGAAAATGTAAGTACCCTATTTTCACCACGCGCCACACTTCGTTGCCCCAGACTTCAGATTTCCGATTCCGTCCATTTTTAACCAATTACGTAGACTGCCATCAAATGCATATTTACAAAATTACAACACTCTCGCTAACAAATTGTTCAAGGTATTTCAATTTCAGAAAATTGCTTATAAGGGTCACGTAGATCGTCAACGGATATATATATATACAAAATTCCAGGTCTCTCGGTAACAAATTGTGCAAGATATCACATTTTTAAAATTTGGCTTACATGGGCGGTGCCATTGGTCCGATCCCGCCCATTTTTGGACCAATCACGTGGACTGCCATCAGATACATACGTACAACATTACAGCTCTCTCGCTAACAAATTGTGCAAGATATCACATTTGTAAAATTTAGCTTATATGGGCGGTGCCACGCCCATTGGTCCGATCCCGCCCATTTTTTGACCAATCAAGTAGACTACCACCAGATACATATACACAACATTGCAGCACTCCCGCTAGCAAATTGTGCAAGATATCGAAATTTCAAAATTTGGTCTATGTGGGCGGGACCACGCCCATTGGACCGATCCCGTCCATTTTTGGACCAATCACGGAGACTGTCACCTGAAACATATACACAAACTTGCAGAACTCTCGCTAATGAATTGTGGAAAATATTTCAATTTCAAAATTTGGCTTATATGGGCGGGGCCACGCCCATTGGTCCGATTCCGCCCATTTTTTAAATTTCACATAATCTGACACTAAATGCATACACACAAAATTTCAGCACTCTAGCTAAAAATTTTTCTCAATTCCAAAGTTTGACCCATATGGCCGGGTCCACGCCCACTTGATATATCGAAAATTCATGTACCCTATTTTCAGCACCCCCTACACATGTACATTCTGTGAAAATTTCAAGATGATCGGTCTAGCCGTTTAGACGTCTATACGGAACAAACAAACAAACAGACGCTCTCTTTTATATATATAGATAGACCAGCTGGACCCGGTCCACTTCGTTGCCCCAGATTTAGATTTGCGATCCCGTTTTTTTTGAACCAGTCAGGAATATTGGCACCAAATACATTTACATAAAATACCAGCACTCTCGCTAAAAAATTGTGCAAGATATTTACATTTTAAAATGTTTCTAATACTGGCGGGGTCGGCCCATTTTTGGACCAGTCACGTAGATACCACCAGATACATATACTCAAAATTTCAGCACTCTCGCTAACAAATCGTGTACGATTTCTCAATTTTAAAAATATGGCTTATATGGGCGGGGCCACGCCCATTTGTCCGATGCCTTCCATTATTATACCAATCACTTAGACTTCTACCAGATACATATGCACAAAATTACAGCACACTCGCTAATAAATAGTGCAAGATATAACAATTTCAAAATTTGGCTTATATGGGCGGGACCACGCCCATTAGTCCGATCCCGCCCATTTTTGGACCAATCACGTAGACTGTTACCAGATATGTGTACACAAAATTACAGCATTCTCGCTAATAAATTGTGCAAGATATCTCAATTTCTAAATTTGGCTTATATGGGCGGGGCCGCGCCAATTTATCCGATCCAGACCATTTTTGGACTAATAACGTAGACTTCCACCGGATACATATGCCCTAAATTGCAGCTTTCTCGCTAATAAATTGTCCAACATATCTCAATTTCAAAACTTTGGCCTATATGGACGGCGCCACGCCCATCGGTCAGATCCCACACATTTTTGGACCAATAACGGAGACTGCCACCGGATACATATGCAATAAATTGCAGCACTCTCGCTAACAAATTGTTCAAGATATCACAATTCTAAAATTTGGCATACATGGGCGGGGCCACGCTCCCGCCCATTTTTGGACCATTAACGCAGACTGCTGCAAGATCCATATACGCAAACTTTAATCACTCTCTGTAACAAATTATGTAATTTTAAAATTTGGCGTATACGGGCGGGGCCACGCCCTTTGGTCCGATTCCGCCAATTTTTGGAAAATTCATATAATCTGCTACTAAATGCATATACAAAAATGTCAGCACTCTCTCTTACAAATTTTCTCAATATCAAAATTTGACCTATATGGTCGGGTCCACGCCCACTTGATATATCGAAAATTCAAGTAACCTATTTTCAGCACCCCCTACACATGTACATTCTGTGAAAATTTCAAGAAGATCGGTCCAACCGATCTGATCTCTCTAACAAATTGCTCAAGATATATCAAACACAAAATTACAGCACTCTCGCTAACAAATTGTGCAAGATATATCAATTTCAAAAATTTGGGCTGGGCCACGCCCGTTGGTCTGATCCCGCCCATTTTTGGACCAATAACGTAGACTGCCACCGGATACATACATATGCACTAAATTGCAGTACTCTCGCTAATAAATTGCCTAAGATATCTCAATTTCAAAATTTGGCTTATATGGGCGGGGCCACGCCCATTTGTCCGATCCCGCTCATTTTTGGACCACTCACGTAGACTACCACCAGATACATATACGCAAAATTGCAGCACTCTCGCTAACAAATCGTACAAGATATCTCAATTTAAAAATTTGGCTTATATGGGCGGCGCCACGCCCGTCGGTCTGATCCCACACATTTTGGGACTAATCTCCTAGACTGCCACCAGGTACATATACACAAAATTACAGCATTCTCGCTAGCAAATCGTGTAAGATATATCAATTTCAAAATTTGGGCTGGACCACGCCCGTTGGTCTGATCCCGCCCATATTTGGACCAATAACGTAGACTGCCACCGGAAACATACATATGCACTAAATTGCAGCACTCTCGCAAATAAATATTCAAAGATATCTCAATTTCAAAATTTGGCCTATACGCAAAATTTCAGCACTCTCGCTAACAAATCGTGTAGGATATCTCAATTTCAAAATTTGGCTTATGTGGGCTGGACCACGTCCGTTGATCTGATCCCGCGCATTTTTGGACCACTAAAGTAGACTGCCACCGGATAGATACATATGCACTAAATTGCAGCACTGTCGCTAATAAAATGTCCAAGATATCTCAATTTCAAAATTTGGCTTATATGGGCGGGGCCACGCCCATATGTCCGATCCCGCCCATTTTTTGACCAATAACGTATACTGCCATCGGATACATATGCACTAAATTGCAGCACTCATGCTAATAAATTGTTCAAGACAATGTCCAAGATATCTCAATTTCAATATTTGGCTTATATGGGCGGGGCCACGCCCATTGACCCGATCCCGCATATTTTTGGACCAATCACGTAGACTGTCAGCAGATACATATATACTAAACTACAGAACTCTCGCTAATAAATTACGGAAAATATTCCAATTTTAAAATTTGGTTTATATGGGAGGGGCCACGCCCATTGGTCTGATTCCGCCCATTTTTGGAAAATTCACATAATCTGCCACTAAATGAATACACATAAAATTTCAACACTTTAGCTAAAAAATTTTCGCAATATCAAAATTTGACCCATATTGGCGGGTCCACGCCCACTTGATATATCGAAAATTCAAGTACCCTATTTTCAGCACCCCCTACAAATGTATATTCTGTGAAAATTTCAAGAAGATCCGTCCAGCCGTTTAGGCGTCTATACGGAACAAACAAACAAACCCACAAACAGACACTCTCTTTTATATATATAGAAGATAGATAGCTAAATTTTCAGATTAAATGAAACCAATATTTAATTTAATTATTTAAATCCATAAATAAGGTATATATATCAGAAAAACTTTAACTTAAGACTTAATTATGAAGTAAAAGGTTCATCAGGTATTTTTTAACATAATTAGTATTGTCTCCCTAAAATTGTTATTTGAGATCAGATTTAGGTTAGTGACGTGGTCCGCGACGTGCTGCTTGCGGAACTGTTAGGTTTTAAACTGTTTGATTTATAATATCCACTATATTGTATACCGTAATAAGGTCATTCAGCACTGCTCGAGTATAAAATTTAATTTTTGACATAATTGGGGTCATATTTGCTCCAATACCCCTCAATTAATAATTTTAATCGGTCCCCAGTTACAGTAGAATTGGCTATTACCATTTGATGTAAATATGTACATCACCTCTATTATTTATCGCAGCAATCAAAGTAACATTAAGTCCTCTCAATATGGGTACAACGATGTTTGCTCTGGTGCCCACTCTGGATCGGGCTTGAGTTCTACGAAGACGAAGGTTGAATCCACATTCATCGATGATTATTATTTTTTTCCTTTGTTCTGTAAATTCTTGTCCATATTGTTGACGCAAATCTAAAATACGAGACTCATTCATTCTATCCACTTCCACCGATGCCATTTTTAATGTAATCTTCAATATAGAGGTTATTGAAAGGTTAACATTTTTTTGGCGAAACAATTGTTTCTTAATATTTTTAGAGTAATTCCCGGGTCTCTTTCTACGTACTGTTTGATCCGTTGAAGAATTTCTGCTTTTATTTTTTTTTCTATTACCACCTCGTCTTTTTATATTTTGATATTAACGTTTCAGCAGTATTTAGTTTGATTGATGTAATTTGGGCAGCTTCGGCAATGGGGTTTCCCTCCTCGTACAGAGAAAATCAGTGTACGCTATTGATCCAATGTTAAGAAGATCATTCAGAGTTATGTATTCAATTAAGTGATGAATATAGTACTTCCAAGCTCGTAGAAGTTCAAATACAGAAATGGTTGACATTTGTTGTTAGTTTTGTTTTTATAAATTCGAAATCTATGAATAAAGTATCATTAATTTTGAAAAAAGTTTCATTTCATTTGAAATTAGTTTCAATTCAGCTGAAAATGGTTTCATTTAGTCTGAAAATGCTATATATACATAGATATAGATATGACAATGCTTATGCATGCAGTACATATTATGTATGTATATTCAGGAGTAGTGTTTCTATAAATAAGTCTATTCTTTGCTTTGCCTTTGGGCGTGTCAATTGTTTTATTGTGAATTTTTAGTTAAATCCTTTTTGGTTGGAGGCATTCCATTTTTATAGGATTTTTTATATAAATGTTATGAAATTTAAAATAGTTTTAAGTAAAATCTTAATGTGTATTTTTTTAATGTTAATGTGTAAATTATATTTTTATAGTGTAAAACTTATTAAACGCAGTTGCCTTCGGTAGTGCTGTCAAATTGGCCTTGTTGGCTTGTGCTTCGCAACGTATGAATAAAATGAAATTAAATAACTGTAATTCATAGATTTAAGTTTAACAGGTGTTTCAAAAACAAAAGTATAAGCTCCAAATATGATACTTTTTCTAGATATAACAATACAATAATCGCCCCTATTCCGTTCCAAATGTAGTCTGAATCGTAACTTTCCACTCGGAATCGTGCTTGTTTCTTTTGACCCAAATATGTTTCAGATTAGAGTTCGACCGATCGGCCCAAATTTGGCATAAAAGGCCTATTACACGAACATTTTTCCTTATATACTTCATCATACTCTACCCCATACTGTGTGTGGTAACACCTAGAAATACTACATCTAATCCATACATAATTGAACCATACCAATATTATCATAATAAAATGAAATGACAATAATTTCCTAAATAACTTGTTTTTTCAAAGTCAACATCGGCCCTTAAAATTTAACCACCCTTTAGTATACCGATCGACTCAGAATTTTAGCATGGTAGAGTTTTTTGATCAATTTGAAGAAATCGGTTTAGATTTAGTTATAGAATTTTCTCAAAAAGTCAAAGTTGACTTTGATTTTTAAACCTTAAATTTAGCTAGGAAACAAAATTACAAAAACGTTTGTTTTGAAAGTGGCTTAACTCCAAATACCGTAGATATTCCGTGGATAATATTGCATAACTCATGATTTATTATTAAAATATGGGTAAAATATTACAATTAATGCAGTTTTGAAATTATTAATGGGTCTTAAAAAACGAGCTACAACAAAAATTTAACAAAAGCTCTTTTTTTATACCCTACACCACACTGTGGTACAGGGTATTATAACTTTGTGCATTTGTTTGTAACACCCAAAAGGAGAAGAAATAGACCCATCGTTTATTATACCGATCGACTTAGAATCACTTTCTGAGTTGATTTAGCTATGTCCGTCTGTCTGTCTGTCCGTCTGTGCATGTATTCTTGTAATCAAAGTACAGGTCGCAATTATGGTCCGATCTCGACGAAACTTTACACATATCTTTTTTTTTGGCCCAAGGACGATCCCTATTGAATTGAATTTGGTTAAAATCGGTTCAGATTTAGATAGCCCCCATATATACGTTACCCCCGATTTGACATGTGAGCGCTGTAAAAATGTTATTTTATATCCGATCAGTGCGAAAGTCGGCAAAAAGAAGTTTCTTTCTACATGAAGGAATAGTGCCAAATTCGGAGAAACTCGGTTTAGATTTAGATATAGCTCCCATATATATGTTATTATTGTTATAGAAGTTATATTTTACTTCCGATCATTAAAATTTTCCAGAAAGATGTTTCTCAATTTAGGAACGAATATTGCTTAATTTAGCGATTATCGTTTCAGAATTAGATAATAAGTTTCTACCCATTTACCAATTATTCCAAATTATTATGGCAATGACCCTTATCGCATATTGCTTAATTTAGCGATTATCGTTTCAGAATTAGATAATAAGTTTCTACCCATTTACCAATTATTCCAAATTATTATGGCAATGACCCTTATCGCATTGTTAGGGAGGTGTAGGGTATTATATAGTCGGCCCCGCCCGACTTTCTGCCTTTTCTTACTGGTTTTCGGTTAAAATTGAATAGTATCTAATTTTTCTTCATAAAAATTAATGAAAATAAAAAGTAATATTGTACCAGACCGTGAGGTTGTTAATTATTACAGCTCATTCTTAGGAAAAATTTGGATATTTATCTGATGTAAAAACATTTTATTAGTTGTGAAAAACAATCCGTCCGGAAAATTTCTCTAAGTTGCAGCAAATGATCAATATTTCGGGTCCGACACATCACCAGACTTTACTCATCTCAGAGAATATGACTGGAAGATGCTGAGAAAATGCGTGTCTAGGACCGATTTTCTGTAACTCATGAGGTTTAAAAATATCATAAATAAAAAGCGAACAGCAGGCCGAACTACCAGCTTAAGTCTCCTCCTACTTAACGTCGCTTCCTTCAACCTAGCCTAAACTGCAGCAAATGATGCAATAAAATCATAATTTTCAATTAAAAGATCAAAATTCTTACAAGTCTTCTAAAATCAATGAACATTTACGAACACATTATTTCGAGTTTTCTTTAAAGCGATGTACTAAGATATTTTTCGAGCATATTCTGCCATTTAGTATGAAATAATAAAAAATTGTTTTGAAAGGAACATTTTGGCGTATACGCCACTTTCAAAAGAAACATTTTGTATAAAAAGTTTGTTTTGAAAGTGGCTTAGCTACATTCACCATTGCAAAAAGTGGGTTAATAGGCCTCAAAAGCGAACAATTTTACACCTTGTCGAAACTTTGAAGACTTCGGAAGAGATGTAAGCATTTTTTTTTATTTCTACTGTTCGCCCAGATTTTTAAACGAATTGAAACCCAAAAGCTGTATTTCTTTTTTTAAAAAAACGACTATTGCCATTTTCAGATACATAAATGTTGAAAATATGATCAAAAATATAACTACCATTTAATTACACGTTTTATTTCTTTAAAAAATACACAGCAACCACAAATAAATGGTTGCCGAAAAATCCCCCATTTAACAAATGAAGTTGTCGGTAGTTGCCATCCGTAATGTAATTTTGGCAACTGACAACGCAATTGAACTTTAGTTGCAATCCATAATCGACCCATACACATTTTTTCCCGTGTTTATAGCTTCCATGATGGTTAAAATCACCACAAAACACAACAGTTTGTGATGTTAATAGAGAAAATGGAAGCTAACCTAAATCTAGCTCGCGGTGTATACATTTTGGTGAAACCAGTCACTACGGATGAAGTGTGGTTGAGATGAATTGGCGAGAGCGAGTTTGCAGGATGCCAATACAATTGGTCTCTGCCACTCTGGGGTCCGGAAGTTTCCGAGGCGGCTTTCTCGGCCTGTATGACCGCCATGTTAACTACATGCATGAGAGCATCAAACGCTGTGACATTTCCTAAACGAATAGCATACACGATCTGAAGCTACTACTCTTTCATTTCGCCTGGGAACGTAGTTTCCACGAAGATGCCGGTGGTGGCGGTGCCCAATCGTGCAGATTCATTTTAATGCAAACCTTAACATCACAGGTGGTGAGCCATTTTTATCACCATTGGAGCTGGAGGCAGCAGACCTACTGCATATTGATTTGGCTGTAAATCCAGTATGTAACCTTTTTTCGTTGTAGAGGCATTGGATTTCAACACCAAAAAATGGTCCCACTGAGCTTATCATTAAAAATAGAATTTTTGTAGTTGAAATCGATTTTTTTGTTGAATTGTTTGTTTACAATATTTTCAGTTAACGAAGTGCCAAACACTATTATCGACCGCAACAGACAAAAGTTGTCATACATAATATAAATTTTTATTTCAGTTGCGTTGGCAGTGTACAACTGAACTGAAGTTGGGTTGCAATCCATAATCGCCCCCTTAATTCGCGATAAGTGTGAATATTAAAGGATGCTTTTGAAGGTATTGGAAGGATATAGATAGTATTTTATATTATATAAAGTGCATGGACCAATTTAGATGTGATATTTTTTCATTGGATTGTGTTGTTGAAATAACATGTTAGATTGTAGCGGATAAACAAAATTCAAATTCAATTCCGTAATATAGAAATCAAGTGGTTTTATTAAAATGCCGTAGGTGTTGTCTTCTATTTTATAGCTTAAGTAAATAGTTTGTTTTTTATTTGGGAAAACTATTATGTGTGAAATAAAAACATTAAAAATTAAAGACGTATATAAACTAAAATTAAAAAATTATTACTTTTTGCTTGTTTCCTTTAACGTTATCGCCAATCACGGCTGCTGAAAAGGCAATTCTAACAGCCATGTTTGGAAACGTATAAAGCTTTTTTCTCCGATTACAAAGAAATGTTAATTTATATTTGTGTTTAATGGGGAGCTATTTTTGCATTTTTTTGTTAATTAAATATAAATTTTCTTAATGTTAATTGGGGTTTTTTTTAGACTTCTTGTATGTTTTCAACTGCCTATCAATTTCAAATACAAGCGCTTTAATAGTTACCGTCCTAAACTAAAGATGCTGTTGTCTTTTCTAGCGCTCGTGGATGATTCATTCTACTTTGTTCTTTAACTTTATTATTAATATTTATTGATGCTGATTTTTCCTTATTTCATTGTTCGGTGATTTGGTTTAATCACTACGTATTTTCTTCATTTCTGGCTGTGCCGAATCTTCTAGCGATGCCTCATCCGCACAGTTGAGAGTCCTTTTTTGACCAACAATAGGGGCAGCAGCGGCTGCAGCGCAGGTGCCGCTAAGAGTAGAAGAGTCATTATCTGTGTTATTATGATTGATTAAAGAAGGCGCTTGTGCATCGTCCAAAGCACGACTGTTACTACTCTCATCGTCCTCGTATTCGGATTCGCGCAAACAATTACTGCTACTATTTTCACCTTCCAAACCAGCAGCTGAAGCTGGCATCATAAGAGCGCCATTGCCATTTGGCGCTGTTGGAATAGTTGCTATGTCTGCCTCTTTTAGCTGCAATGTGCTATTTTTGATAGCTTTAACTACTGCTGGTGATTCTATATTACTTTCGGAGTCTGAACCTAATGGAGTACCAACGGCAACATCTTCACCATCGTCGGTAGTTGTTGTCTGTGTGGTATTATCATCAAGAATTGGTTCTTGTGATGTTGAATCATTTGACACGAAATTGGAATCGCCGTCTTGAGGTGTAGGGTTGGTGTTTTCATTTTCAGATTCAGTTATATTGGTACCATCAACACGACCTGGAAAATAAAAAAAACGGTTCTAGAGTAGTGTTTACCTTATGACATTTTTTTCGCCAACTATGTACATTCCCATGATTTATATGAAAAATATTGTCGTGATTTTTTGTTTAGTTTAATAAAATTTCTTTTATAAAGTGAAATCAGCTTCAGTTGTCCAATACAAAAATTGATAGTTAGGTTAATTAATTTTAAAAATGTTCAGATGAAAATTTGGGCAACTTACCTGCGCTGTCATCATCGTCATCATTTGTGTCTTCACTGCCAGGATTACGGACGTTATCATTATCCGAACTTCCATTTGCCTTGGTAGTTGATCCACCACCTCCTTTACCACTAGGCATTTCATCCAACAGTTCAGGACGCAAATCATTGGCAACATAGTGAGCCCACAAGGCTAACTCAACCCTATGGGGTGACCAAACTGGATTATCACCACCGGCTTGTGCATTTAAGCGTGTAACAGTCGATTGAATATGTTGAACAAAATTGAGATACTCCTTCGTGGTGTAGTCAATACCCTCAATTTCTGGAATGGCCATAAGACACTCATCCGCCATAAATGGTGCAGAGTCTGGGCAAGCTGCTGCCAATAACGCCGAAGCCATAGTTGTACCAACGCCTTTGAGATTCGACAAAGCTGTGATGGCTTGTTCCAAATTAGGCAGTTTGCGGAAAGCCTTCTTCGTCTCTTGCATGACTGCTCGTGGTGTATTCACCTTGACAAGGTAGTTCAGCTGGGGATAGAATTTACCACGAGCTTGTTTCCACTTCATTGTCTGCACTAACTCATCGTATACCATATGTGCATCTTTCCCTCGTTCCTTTATCAATTTGGGCAGTACGTTCTGGTACCACTCATCCAGTCGTATGAGTTCCTGGGGCTTTTTGTTACGCTTCTCCGCCTTTAGTTTTAATACTTCTGGATACATTTTGTAGCAATAATCAAATTGTTCTGTTGTACCATTTTCAAAGAATGAAGCCGTATCTTTACCGGTATTTGACATGTTTCTTCCTCAGTGCTTACTACGGTTGCAAATGATGGCGATGGTCAATGCAAAATGTTGGGAGTATCAACGACGGTGCGTGCTGTAAATTGAATGCCGAACCAAACTCACAAATTCAACTCAAGATAAAAGCAACCCAAAACGCAAAGGTAAACTACAATAGAACAAGCCACGAACACGAAGAGAATTCACAAAACTGGGGAAATGACAGATGGTTTAGTTTTCAAATGAAGAAGAAAACTACATTCGTACTCTATTTAATGGCGGCTCGTAGTTTGAGTAGAGAAGCAAACACAAGAAAAACAAGCGTTTTTTGTTGAGCTCTCTTCGTCGTTTGGGATGTTTGTTGTTGCTTTGGCCAATGATAAATGCTTCTGTTTCTGCCTGCTGCTTTAATATTGTTGTTGCTGGTGGTGGTTGCTTGTGTCTGTATATCACAGATTCACTCACACAAACGTGTAGTATTTAATGGCAGCTGCTGCGAGCGAGCGGCGCTCTTTCGGGACGGTTTTTTTTTACTGTGTATGTGTCCGCAGATAGTTTGGTGGTATTGGCGTACCTGTGCTTGTGTGGTGCTGCTGATAATGACGACAATGAGAAGGCCTCAAGCTAAAAAATCGAAAATCCTGTAGAGGAGCAGCTAAATAATTGAAAATCCGTCGATGCGTCCCTCTGGACTACCTATTTACCGAAATACGTCTCTGCCGAATAACCTCCCCGTCTTTTTCTGAAACGAGATAGACAAGCAAGCACTGAGAATACAATACAAAACCAAAATGCAAAATGGTTTTAGCAATCCACAGACAAGCAAATTCTTCAATTTTCCTTTATATTGGCTTTTCTATCAACTCACCTTGATATGCGTATTATCTTGGTACAAATTTTAATTTCATTAAACAAATAAATTGCTCCAAAAATCAAAATCGGTAATTTTATATCCAAAAAGTAATTTTTTACCAAAATTTGCTATTTTCACCGTAATTCTTCTGCGCTAGTAACAGAGTGCAGCGCCGTTATTTTTATCGTCGTCGACGGTTCACGTTGAAGGAAGTGGCGGCGGCACCGGCGACGGCTTATTTTGAATTGGGTATTTGACGCCATATTGGGTATGCCTGACGCCATGATACAATAATATAAGGTAAAATCACTTGCCCAACAACAAAACTGGGATACAACCCTGTACATTATTTTCGTACAATAGCTTGTCAAAATAGGCAGCCGACTCGAACGGCTGACCAACAATTGGTTGTCAAATACATTTTTTATTTGAAATTTGATTTTTTTTCAAAAGGATAATTTGTAATAATATTTTAAACTTACGTGCAATTACCCTTTAAAGTAAATCTGGTGACTGCAATTTTATTCAGTATAACAAGTTTTCTCTTGTATTTGGATACAAACCAAAATGCAAAATGGTTTTAGCAATCCACAGACAAGCAAATTCTTCAATTTTCCTTTATATTGGCTTTTCTATCAACTCACCTTGATATGCGTATTATCTTGGTACAAATTTTAATTTCATTAAACAAATAAATTGCTCCAAAAATCAAAATCGGTAATTTTATATCCAAAAAGTAATTTTTTACCAAAATTTGCTATTTTCACCGTAATTCTTCTGCGCTAGTAACAGAGTGCAGCGCCGTTATTTTTATCGTCGTCGACGGTTCACGTTGAAGGAAGTGGCGGCGGCACCGGCGACGGCTTATTTTGAATTGGGTATTTGACGCCATATTGGGTATGCCTGACGCCATGATACAATAATATAAGGTAAAATCACTTGCCCAACAACAAAACTGGGATACAACCCTGTACATTATTTTCGTACAATAGCTTGTCAAAATAGGCAGCCGACTCGAACGGCTGACCAACAATTGGTTGTCAAATACATTTTTTATTTGAAATTTGATTTTTTTTCAAAAGGATAATTTGTAATAATATTTTAAACTTACGTGCAATTACCCTTTAAAGTAAATCTGGTGACTGCAATTTTATTCAGTATAACAAGTTTTCTCTTGTATTTGGATACACACACAATGTAAGTTTTGTCTTTAAGGAACTATAAAATTTAAATAATTTCCTCATTTTAATCTCGGAAGGATAGTGTCATTATCCTTCATGGCACCCAGATGATTTTGCTGTTACAGTATTGAGTAGCATTGATGATGGATGGCATATAATACAATACTGCCCGGTCGAGCTTTCCAACGATTTTACTTCTTTGGAATACATTTTTTAAAAGGTTTGTCTCTTCAGAGCTTGCCCTTACAAATGAGTAGCGAGAGGCATAAGCTGAATGCGGCCATACGTGTCACACATATCACCCATATCAGTAAAAAGGCAGAACAGAAAAAATGGAGCAGTAAATGCATAAAATTGAAGACGGCCGGCCTCTCGTGCAATGGAATTAACTCAAAATTCCGACATCAAAATCCTTTTGGGCAGAATGGGCCTCCTGATGACGTAGAGGACTTTGGGTTAACTCAAAATTCCGACATCAAGATCCTTTTGGGCAGAATGGGCCTCCTGATGACGTAGAGGACTTTGGGTTGAAGAGCTAATCCTCATGTTAGAACCAATTTTCAGGTTGTATTTATTTTCTAGTTAGGAAATAAGTTTTTCATGTTATAAGAAAATACACACTCGTACATATGTATATGGACCATTTATTAAAATATATGATGAACGAATAATGTAAAAAAAATTGAGCGTATTATATATATTTTTTAATTTAATAACAAAGTTTGCCGTTGATACAAATAATAAGTTAGCTGCAAAATTGTTCAAGCTACATCTGTTGAATTGTCCATCAATTATTCAGTTTTATGAAAATGGGTGCTGTCTTCCGCCTAGTTTACCTTTTGTTTTTCCGACATCAAGATCCTTTTGGGCAGAATGGGCCTCCTGATGACGTAGAGGACTTTGGGTTGAAGAGCTAATCCTCATGTTAAAACCAATTTTCAGGTTGTATTTATTTTCTAGTTAGGAAATAAGTTTTTCATGTTATAAGAAAATACACACTCGTACATATGTATATGGACCATTTATTAAAATATATGATGAACGAATAATGTAAAAAAAATTGAGCGTATTATATATATTTTTTAATTTAATAACAAAGTTTGCCGTTGATACAAATAATAAGTTAGCTGCAAAATTGTTCAAGCTACATCTGTTGAATTGTCCATCAATTATTCAGTTTTATGAAAATGGGTGCTGTCTTCCGCCTAGTTTACCTTTTGTTGATGACAAAATTGAACAAACAAGAGTTCCAAGAACGTCCAATTCAAATTGAAAAAGTTGCTGTTTGATGTGGATTTGGGGCTTACCAACTTCTTTTGAGCTGAATTGGATGATATGGACGCTGGTTCCAACAGGACGGCGCCATAGCCACACAACTCATGCTACATGGCATCGTCATCTCACGAGGAGGTGATGTGAACTGGCCTCCGAGTTCGTGCGATGTGACCCAATTAGAATTTTTTGTGGAGTTTTGTTAAGTGGCACGTCTATGAGAACAATCTACAAACCATAACAGCCAACACAACCCTTAACATCGGTAAAATTCAGCTTGTCTCATGTGCCAAAGTCAGGGAAAATTCGAAATTACGGATTCGCGACTCTGCGAAACCGTGGCATACATTTGCAAGATATTATATTCCATTTATAATGACATCAATAGAACTTTAAAACGAAATTAATAAAGTTATGTGATATCACACATACACACTTTGCTTTATTTACATTTAAATATAGGAAATATTAAATACAATTTACATTAGTTTTAATTTGCGTGAATTTTGTTTGATTGTACACTATTTTTTAAAACGCTCCCAACAACAAAATGTAAACAAACAATCAAACGTCATCCATGACTTGACAGTTCATTGAGCTCTGAAAAATGGCGAGAAAATCAGCTGTTCGCTGTACGCTACCTTGTTCAATATACCTTGGCCTGACGCATAATCTTTAAAACGCGCTGTAAACAAAAACAGCTAACTTTTTGTTATTGATTAGTATTTATTTACAACTTTCATCCCCATTTCGGAACATTTTTGTTTTGCTACATTTTAAGTGGATATAATAAAAAAAATAAGCCGCAAAGAAGAGGGAATAGAAAGTAACTTGTAGAACCCGATGTATTGGTGTATACACCCCAACCCGACACAAAGTCCTTTAACTACAAAAAGTTTCATAGCATTGTATTTATATGTATTGTATGTATCATTGTAGTTATATGTTTTAATCAAAATAAGAATGAGTGCATAACATATATTCATAAATATATTTGCAGTTGTCAATTTGAGTATGTTATGCAAGATGCTGTTGATATCCTACACCTCACTGTGTTACGGGGTATTATGACTTTGTGCATTTGTTTGTTACGCCCAAAAAGAGAAGAAATAGAACCATAGTTTATTATACCGATCGTCATAGAATCAATTTTGATTTCTCGACGAAACTTTGCACATATCTTTTGTTTGGCCGAAGGACGATCCCTATTGAATTTGGTTAGAATCGGTTCAGATTTAGATATAGCACCCATATATATGTTATCCCCGATTTGACATGTAAGCGCTGTAAAAACTTTATTTTATAACCGATCAGTATGAAATTCCGCAGAAAAAGGTTTCTTATAATAGAATGAACACTGTTAAATTTGGAAGAAATCGGTTCAGATTTAGATATAGCCCCCATATATAAGTTACCCCAGATTTGACATGTAAGCGCTGTAAAAATGTTATTTTATATCCGATCAGTGCGAAATTCGACAAAAAGAGGTATCTTATTACATGAAGGAATACTGCTAAATTCGGAGAAAATCGGGTCAGATTTGGATATAGCCCCCCTACATATGTAACCCCCGATTTGACGTGTAACCGCTTTAGAAACTGTATTTTATATCCGATCAGCGCGAATTTAGGCAAAAAGAGGTTTCTTATTACATGAAGGAATACTGCCAAATTCGGAGAAAATCGGTTCAGATTTAGATATAGCCCCCATATATATGTTAACCCCGATTTGATATGTAAGCGCTGTAAAAACTGTATTTTATATCCGATCATTATGAAATTCGGCAGTAAGAGGTTTCTTATTACATGAAGGAATACTGCGAAATTCGGAGAAAATCGGTTCAGATTTCGATATATCCCCCATATATATGTTACCCCCGATTTGACATGTAAGCGCTGTAAAAACTGTATTTTATATCCGATCAGTATGAAATTCGGCAGAAAGAGGTTTCCTATTATATGAATGAACACTTTTAAATTTGGAAGAAATCAGTCAAGATTTAGATATAGCCCCCATATATACGTTATCCCCGTTTTGTCATGTAAACGCTGTAAAAATGTTATTTTATGTCCGATCAGAATTAGATAATATGTTTCTACCCTTATAGCATTGTTAGGAAGGTGTAGGGTATTATATAGTCGGCCCCGCCCGACTTTCTGCCTTTCCTTACTGGTTTTTATTAGAGAAGTACGGTCCTGCTTCGCTCCGATCCTCGAGTTCCTGCGCTTTTTACTTTATTTTTTTCTGGTCCTGCTTCGCTCCAATCCAGATTCCCTGCTCTGTTTACTTTATTTTTTCCCCTGTCATCTTGTTTTATCTGCCTAGTCCGGATATACACTGGCTGAATGTTCAGCAGAATATCGGCGTTTTGTTGGAGAGAAAGGCATTCGGCAAGAGGGGTGGGAAAAACTCTCCCTGAACGTTTTGAGTTCTTCGTGCAAGTTCAAAAGAGAATTTGATGATAAGCTGCTGAAAAAACTTGCCTAGTGTAAATCTGCATCCACTTCATTTCTTTACCTGGTATAAACAAAGATATTTAGATTTTTATCCTTTATTTTTTGTTGTTTCATTTTTTTTATATATTGAAATGTAGTTTATTTCATTTTGTATTGCAACGAAAAGAACTGACTTCCACTAACTGGCGCATAAGCAGTAAGTGGCGGATTTCCAGTATCTGGTAGCAATGGTGTCATGAGTTGCGAAGAAGAACAGTGCGAAACAGACAAAAAAATCGTGCAATGTATTTATAAAACATAAATTTACTATTCTATGTTCAATTGTTTACACTTTTTTGCAAATCTTAAAATAATTTTCCATTTTTGTTCTTCTTCTTCCAGTAAATTCAAAATAATTGACAACCAGCGTTACCGTTGGGAAATTTCAAAAAGGGGCACAAAAAGGGGATTTTTTCGAAAAAAAGGGGCATCCGATCAATAAAAAAGGGGGATCAATTTTAAGGTTTTTATTTAAAGAAAACAACAATAAAAAAAACAAAGCTTAACATAAAAAATAAGTAGGTAACAATTAAAAATTCATTCATTTACACTAAAACTAAACAAAAAATACAACGTTATACAAAACTTCTTATGATGTATACTAAATATATTTTATCACATACATTTCTTTATTTATCTTTTTTGTAACTTCTTTTTTTATACTTTCTTATTATCTGTGCTTGGGACAGATGTGTTTTGTATTGAGTTTTTTTGATCTCACAATAAATCTGTTTAGAAAAAAGCTTATAATATTAATGTACATCAACCTAATGAAAAATAAAAAATAAATTGGATTTTTTTATAAACACATATATGGTTACAATTAAAAAATCACTCAAATTAATTGTATTGTTGCATAGACGCCGACCTATTCGCAGAATTTTTACCAATAAAATGAAACTGTGGAAATAGATTCTCATATGCTTACACATACAAAAGATAAATGTAAATCGTTTTAACATATGCATATATCCCATTAAATAACCTAATTCAGAACGTAGCGCGTTAGGCATTTCCGGACGTTGGTACGAAAGTGTTGTCAAAAGAGTATAAAAAGCAGATTTTTTTTACAAAAGTCAAAAAGTGGCACAAAAAAGCGAAAAGGGGCACATTTAGTATCAAAAAATAAAAGGGGCGCAGAAGTAGCACGGCTGAAAAAAGGGCAAATATGCCACTTTAGTCGCACAACGGCAAAGCTGTTGACAACAATCTCTCCAAAAATGATATGCCATACTGCGAAATATAGGATGCCCAATCTGGCAACACCATACTCGATTAAGACAGGAACACAAGCACCAAACTTCATCGGGAACTAATAATGCTTAAAAGTGCTTAGCTCCCCATACAAATTAAGCATTTATGGTGTAACGAAAACACGCCTATTATATTTTTATGGAATTACTACGTGTTTACATATTAGGCATGTTTTCGTTACAAGATAGCAGTTTTAGTTTAGCACTTTGCAACGAAAACAACTGACTTCCACTAACTGGCACATAAGTAATAAGTGGCGGATTTTCACTATCTGGAACAATGGCGTCATGAGTTACGAAGAAAGAACAGTGCGAAACAGACAAAAAATTCGTGAAAAGTATTTATAAAACATATATTTACTATTCTTTGTTAAATTGTTTACACTCTTTTTGCAAATATTAAAATAATTTCCCATTTTTTGTTCTTCTTTTTCCCGTTAATTCACAATAATTGGTAACAATCTCTCCAAAAATGGGATGCCATATTGGTAAATATGGGGTGCCCAATCTGGCAACATAATACTCGATTAAGACATGAACACAAGCACCAAACTTCATCGGGAACTAATAGTGCTTAAAAGTGCTTAGCTCCCCATACAAATTAAGCATTTATGGTGTAACGAAAACACGCCTATTATAACGGGAGATCCAAGTAGAGATACTTTTTTCAATAGCCTTTTTTGACCGATCACGTGTGAGTCGTGTCATGCTGTCATGTTATTTTTGTTAAGTATTGTTTGGCATTTCATCATGGAAAGGCTTACGCCTGAACAACGTTTTGACTAGAAATTAACAGATTAATTAGTGTAATGTTATAACGGGTGATCCAAGTAGAGATACTTCTTTCAATAGCCTTTTTTTTGACAGATCACGTGTTAGTCGTGTCATGCTGTCATGTTATTTTTGTTAAGTATTGTTTGGACTATAGACCAATTAGTCTCTCATCGTTTGTTTTAAAAACGTTGGAAAGACTTATTGACACCTATATTAGGGGTAGTTTACAACGTCATTAATCAGTAACTGTCAACATGCCTACATAAAAGGCTGCTCAGTTGATAGTGCTCTTCATGGCGTGGTTGGCTACATTGAAAATAACCCGGAGAAAAGCGAATTCACTTTGGCAGCCTTCTTAGATATTGAAGGGTCTTTTAATAATGTGAATTTGGAATCCATACCCGAATCTTTGTTGAATGTGAGCACATCCCCTCTGCTGGTTGACTGGATTGACACAATGCTGAAAGGCAGGATCAGAGGAAGTCAGTGACTACAGGTACACCACAGGGAGGGGTTCTATCTCCTCTCCTGTGGCTTCTAGTCATAAACGGGATACTCAAATCATTCGAGAAAGACAGAGTGAAAGTTGTCGCATATGCCGACGATGTGGTTATCATGGTTGGAGGCAAATTCCTCTCAACCATTACTGATCTTATTCAAAGTGCGCTTAGGAAGCTGTCTAGATGGGCTATGGCGAACGGGCTAGGAATCAAACCAACTAAGACAGAGTTAGTCCTATTCACTAAGAGAAATAAGATAGAAGATTTCCATAAACCCATTCTCGACGGGGTGGAGTTGAAACTGTCCCCAGAGGCTAAGTACCTTGGCACTGGATTTACACCGCGATTGTGCGGCGATGAACACTTTACTAAACCTTCAGCCGATAGGTCAATATATTAAGTGTAGCGCCACCAAGTGTGCCATTAGACTCCGCGAATCACTTATGTGGCGTAACTCAAACTGCGGGCACTCAAAGATCCCTAATGAGGCATCTAACAGGCCCAGGCTGAGGGTTCTAACGGGACAAACTGATTATTTGCCACCTGTTCTGAATATTGTCGAGAAATTCAGAACAGGTGGCAAATAATGGACACGACGATCCCTTCTAGATCAGATTGGCTGGATGGTGATCTCCCCTTTCGTGGTCACGCAATTTACACAGATGGATCCAAGATGGATAGGTCAATATATTAAGTGTAGCGCCACCAAGTGTGCCATTAGACTCCGCGAATCACTTATGTGGCGTAACTCAAACTGCGGGCACTCAAAGATCCCTAATGAGGCATCTAACAGGCCCAGGCTGAGGGTTCTAACGGGACAAACTGATTATTTGCCACCTGTTCTGAATATTGTCGAGAAATTCAGAACAGGTGGCAAATAATGGACACGACGATCCCTTCTAGATCAGATTGGCTGGATGGTGATCTCCCCTTTCGTGGTCACGCAATTTACACAGATGGATCCAAGATGGATGTGGGAACGGGGGCTGGTATCTTTAGTGAATCTCTTAGCATTAGCAGATCTTACAAATTGGCAGACGCCTGCAGTGTCTTTCAGGCGGAGGTTTTTGCCATCCTGGTTACCTTGCGTTTAATAAACGAGGGTTTTTCCTGGCAGGGTGAAAACTTAACTATCTATGTTGATAGTCAGGCTGCTCTGAAGGCACTGAACTCCTACGTCATTAAATCCAAGATAGTAAATGATTGCATATTAGAAATGCAAAAACTAACAGTTAACGTCAAGCTCTGTTGGGTCCCAGGACACTGTGACATCACTGGAAACGAGAAGGCTGATGAGCTCGCACGGAATGTGTCAGCGATGGAAACCACTAGTGCGGTGTCATCCACCAATGTGTGAGTTCTTCGGCATGATAGAGCGCTTCTACAGGGATCAGGTTAACCAGAATTGGTTGGCCAGACCGGACTGTAAAATCGCTAGGTCTCTCTGGCCACGTATGTCACAAACCAGAACAAGGGACTTGTTGAACCTCACAAAGAGGGATTTACACCTGTTAGTGGGTGTTTTCACTGTAACGTTAGAGCGTTTACATCAAAGTGGCAACGGGACACAGAAGACTACTGTCGTCTCTGTACGGACGAATATCCTTTGTCAATGTCCTTTTCTTTCTAGAAGAAGACACTGCTTCCTGGGCGACTTCACGATCGAAGATCTCGAAGCTCTGTCATCGCAAAAAATCGTCAGCATCCTCAATTATATTAGCTGCCTGAAGTGGCTAGGGATGACAACCGCTCATCCATCTGCCTAAACGGCATTGTCCACTGCGGGAACTTCTCTTCCCTCTATCCTCTCCTCTTTTAATTCAGTATTTCTATTTTCCGCTCTTCTCACTTATTACTGGGGTCTCCCTCCACCCCCTCTCATTTTTCAATCTAAAATTTTTTTTCTGCTGTTTTTTCTCAAAATCTTCAATTCTTTACAGGACTAACACAATGGACCTTTAGGTCTCCGAGTGGAGTGGTGCACGCCAAATTGGTAGTGTGCTACGTGTCCTTTAACCTAACCTAACCTATTGTTTGGCATTTCATCATGGAAAGACTTACGCCTGAACAACTTTTACGCGCCAGTTACCAGTCGAAATACTCGAAGGAGTCATCGAAAATTGGACTCAACGGATGGACCATCTGAGACGTAGCCGCGGCCAACATTTGATAGACACAATCTTCAAAAAATAAATGCCAAAGAATGTTCTTTCAAATGATAATAAACATTCCCCATTCAAGGAGTCGTTGCTGATCAGTCGTAGTGAACGGACATGTTTAGCACAGAGCGGATAGTTAAAATCTATTACGCAGTACCTATTACGCAATCGCTAAAAAAATCTGTACGAAGTCTGGAAGGCCTACATCGTACCTATTACGGGCTAATACAGGTTGGGTTCCCCAATCGTCCTACTGTCCGTCCGTTGGTCATGGTGAAAATTTCCCCCCAGTACTCACAACAGGAAAGAACATTTGAAAGAACAAAGAATGTTCTTTCAAATGATAATAAACATTCCCCATTCAAGGAGTCGTTGCTGATCAGTCGTAGTGAACGGACATGTTTAGCACAGAGCGGATAGTTAAAATCTATTACGCAGTACCTATTACGCAATCGCAAAAAAAAATCTGTACGAAGTCTGGAAGGCCTACATCGTACCTATTACGGGCTAATACAGGTTGGGTTCCCCAATCGTCCTACTGTCCGTCCGTTGGTCATGGTGAAAATTTCCCCCCAGTACTCACAACAGGTGGTACGGTGAGGGGAAAACTTCATGTCCGACCGTCAAAACGATCTGTATAAGGCTGCTCTGAGTCGAGCGGGTGAGGTGTGGCCGGGTGCCCAGTTGAATGTTGTCGAAAAAAAACAATATCCCCAGTCACCCTAGAGCCATCACCTGGGTTACAGAAGAGCCCTCCAACCCGGCTGACATATTAGAGATAATAAAAGATTCCAATCCTGGTCTGCCGAGTTATAATTGGAGAATTATCAAGGTGGGTGAGGCGGATGGTAAAAAGCGACAGGTCAATTTGATCCTTAATGCTGAATCCACCTCCCATATACAAAGTGCAAGTGCAACCCTGCAATATGGTTTCGAGACTATAGTCTTGAAGGTATACTAGCAGGATATACAGGGTTGCCCATATTCGACGGACCCACGGACTCGTTGGGCCCATTCCAATCGACGAGGCTTGTCCGCAGGCAACAATCTTTGCGTCAATTGAATTTTGTACGGGAACAAATGTAAATCAACGCTAATAATTCGTTGTAAAGTGGACCGAGCCATGCCCAACTGCTGAGAACGGCGTTTTTGGGATGTTCTTGGGGACCTCTCAACACTGGCTCGTACGGCAGCGATATTCTCGGCCGATCGCCTTGGTCGACTTTTATTTGGCCTCTTCGGATTAGAAAGAGCCTCACCAGTCGAAAATTTTTCGTATAAACGCTGAATGGTGTTCTTAGAAGGCGCACTTCTCACATTTTTTAATATTTTAAAAGCACGTTGACTTGACTTCTTCTGTTGAATGTAAATTTCAACTATTTCAGAGCGCTCGCGTGGCTTGTATTGTTCCATGGTAAAAATCTGCTTGGACTGACGCTTCAAACGCGGTATGTCATTAAGCGATCTGACATCTCTGTCAAAAGTTATGGCGTTGCCAGATGGGTCCGTCGAATATGGGAGACCCTGTAGCTCCCACTGCGGAAGGCGAGTCGTCGACCGTGGTTGATACAAGGCTTTCTTGAAGTGCGGAGGTCCACACGACCATTATTTCTGGTGACTCTAACTCTTACAGAAGATCCGTAACGTCATTCTCTGAGGATGAAAACACTACTTCGGATACTGAGGGGCTGAGGGAAGTCTCCGAACTCTTTGACGCATCTGGGGGGGGGGCATGCTCCCCGATGATACGGACGAAGAGTTCGATAACAGCCTTGTCGGGGTGGATGTCAATCTGTCGATTACCAATGATGGTAAGAATTTTCAGATTAACCTCCATCACGCTAAAGCAGCCTCAGCGGCTCTATTGCTGCGCCTGTCCTGATACAGGAGCCCTACGCAGTAGGAGGAAGGTTGTGCGGTATCAGGACACCCAACTTTAAACTGCTTGTGAAGGGACTCCAAGAACCTGCATTTTGGCCAGGAAAGATCTAAGTATCTTTCTCCTGGCTAATTTAAGTGCTAAAGACCAAAAATCTGCTAGTCTGGAGATCGGTAATCGCATATATTGGGTATTCATCGGGAACTAATAGTGCTTAAAAGTGCTTAGCTCCCCATACAAATTAAGCATTTATGGTGTAACGAAAACACGCCTATTATAACGGGAGATCCAAGTAGAGATACTTTTTTCAATAGCCTTTTTTGACCGATCACGTGTGAGTCGTGTCATGCTGTCATGTTATTTTTGTTAAGTATTGTTTGGCATTTCATCATGGAAAGGCTTACGCCTGAACAACGTTTTGACTAGAAATTAACAGATTAATTAGTGTAATGTTATAACGGGTGATCCAAGTAGAGATACTTCTTTCAATAGCCTTTTTTTTGACAGATCACGTGTTAGTCGTGTCATGCTGTCATGTTATTTTTGTTAAGTATTGTTTGGACTATAGACCAATTAGTCTCTCATCGTTTGTTTTAAAAACGTTGGAAAGACTTATTGACACCTATATTAGGGGTAGTTTACAACGTCATTAATCAGTAACTGTCAACATGCCTACATAAAAGGCTGCTCAGTTGATAGTGCTCTTCATGGCGTGGTTGGCTACATTGAAAATAACCCGGAGAAAAGCGAATTCACTTTGGCAGCCTTCTTAGATATTGAAGGGTCTTTTAATAATGTGAATTTGGAATCCATACCCGAATCTTTGTTGAATGTGAGCACATCCCCTCTGCTGGTTGACTGGATTGACACAATGCTGAAAGGCAGGATCAGAGGAAGTCAGTGACTACAGGTACACCACAGGGAGGGGTTCTATCTCCTCTCCTGTGGCTTCTAGTCATAAACGGGATACTCAAATCATTCGAGAAAGACAGAGTGAAAGTTGTCGCATATGCCGACGATGTGGTTATCATGGTTGGAGGCAAATTCCTCTCAACCATTACTGATCTTATTCAAAGTGCGCTTAGGAAGCTGTCTAGATGGGCTATGGCGAACGGGCTAGGAATCAAACCAACTAAGACAGAGTTAGTCCTATTCACTAAGAGAAATAAGATAGAAGATTTCCATAAACCCATTCTCGACGGGGTGGAGTTGAAACTGTCCCCAGAGGCTAAGTACCTTGGCACTGGATTTACACCGCGATTGTGCGGCGATGAACACTTTACTAAACCTTCAGCCGATAGGTCAATATATTAAGTGTAGCGCCACCAAGTGTGCCATTAGACTCCGCGAATCACTTATGTGGCGTAACTCAAACTGCGGGCACTCAAAGATCCCTAATGAGGCATCTAACAGGCCCAGGCTGAGGGTTCTAACGGGACAAACTGATTATTTGCCACCTGTTCTGAATATTGTCGAGAAATTCAGAACAGGTGGCAAATAATGGACACGACGATCCCTTCTAGATCAGATTGGCTGGATGGTGATCTCCCCTTTCGTGGTCACGCAATTTACACAGATGGATCCAAGATGGATAGGTCAATATATTAAGTGTAGCGCCACCAAGTGTGCCATTAGACTCCGCGTTCTGAATATTGTCGAGAAATTCAGAACAGGTGGCAAATAATGGACACGACGATCCCTTCTAGATCAGATTGGCTGGATGGTGATCTCCCCTTTCGTGGTCACGCAATTTACACAGATGGATCCAAGATGGATGTGGGAACGGGGGCTGGTATCTTTAGTGAATCTCTTAGCATTAGCAGATCTTACAAATTGGCAGACGCCTGCAGTGTCTTTCAGGCGGAGGTTTTTGCCATCCTGGTTACCTTGCGTTTAATAAACGAGGGTTTTTCCTGGCAGGGTGAAAACTTAACTATCTATGTTGATAGTCAGGCTGCTCTGAAGGCACTGAACTCCTACGTCATTAAATCCAAGATAGTAAATGATTGCATATTAGAAATGCAAAAACTAACAGTTAACGTCAAGCTCTGTTGGGTCCCAGGACACTGTGACATCACTGGAAACGAGAAGGCTGATGAGCTCGCACGGAATGTGTCAGCGATGGAAACCACTAGTGCGGTGTCATCCACCAATGTGTGAGTTCTTCGGCATGATAGAGCGCTTCTACAGGGATCAGGTTAACCAGAATTGGTTGGCCAGACCGGACTGTAAAATCGCTAGGTCTCTCTGGCCACGTATGTCACAAACCAGAACAAGGGACTTGTTGAACCTCACAAAGAGGGATTTACACCTGTTAGTGGGTGTTTTCACTGTAACGTTAGAGCGTTTACATCAAAGTGGCAACGGGACACAGAAGACTACTGTCGTCTCTGTACGGACGAATATCCTTTGTCAATGTCCTTTTCTTTCTAGAAGAAGACACTGCTTCCTGGGCGACTTCACGATCGAAGATCTCGAAGCTCTGTCATCGCAAAAAATCGTCAGCATCCTCAATTATATTAGCTGCCTGAAGTGGCTAGGGATGACAACCGCTCATCCATCTGCCTAAACGGCATTGTCCACTGCGGGAACTTCTCTTCCCTCTATCCTCTCCTCTTTTAATTCAGTATTTCTATTTTCCGCTCTTCTCACTTATTACTGGGGTCTCCCTCCACCCCCTCTCATTTTTCAATCTAAAATTTTTTTTCTGCTGTTTTTTCTCAAAATCTTCAATTCTTTACAGGACTAACACAATGGACCTTTAGGTCTCCGAGTGGAGTGGTGCACGCCAAATTGGTAGTGTGCTACGTGTCCTTTAACCTAACCTAACCTATTGTTTGGCATTTCATCATGGAAAGACTTACGCCTGAACAACTTTTACGCGCCAGTTACCAGTCGAAATACTCGAAGGAGTCATCGAAAATTGGACTCAACGGATGGACCATCTGAGACGTAGCCGCGGCCAACATTTGATAGACACAATCTTCAAAAAATAAATGCCAAAGAATGTTCTTTCAAATGATAATAAACATTCCCCATTCAAGGAGTCGTTGCTGATCAGTCGTAGTGAACGGACATGTTTAGCACAGAGCGGATAGTTAAAATCTATTACGCAGTACCTATTACGCAATCGCAAAAAAAATCTGTACGAAGTCTGGAAGGCCTACATCGTACCTATTACGGGCTAATACAGGTTGGGTTCCCCAATCGTCCTACTGTCCGTCCGTTGGTCATGGTGAAAATTTCCCCCCAGTACTCACAACAGGAAAGAACATTTGAAAGAACAAAGAATGTTCTTTCAAATGATAATAAACATTCCCCATTCAAGGAGTCGTTGCTGATCAGTCGTAGTGAACGGACATGTTTAGCACAGAGCGGATAGTTAAAATCTATTACGCAGTACCTATTACGCAATCGCAAAAAAAAATCTGTACGAAGTCTGGAAGGCCTACATCGTACCTATTACGGGCTAATACAGGTTGGGTTCCCCAATCGTCCTACTGTCCGTCCGTTGGTCATGGTGAAAATTTCCCCCCAGTACTCACAACAGGTGGTACGGTGAGGGGAAAACTTCATGTCCGACCGTCAAAACGATCTGTATAAGGCTGCTCTGAGTCGAGCGGGTGAGGTGTGGCCGGGTGCCCAGTTGAATGTTGTCGAAAAAAAACAATATCCCCAGTCACCCTAGAGCCATCACCTGGGTTACAGAAGAGCCCTCCAACCCGGCTGACATATTAGAGATAATAAAAGATTCCAATCCTGGTCTGCCGAGTTATAATTGGAGAATTATCAAGGTGGGTGAGGCGGATGGTAAAAAGCGACAGGTCAATTTGATCCTTAATGCTGAATCCACCTCCCATATACAAAGTGCAAGTGCAACCCTGCAATATGGTTTCGAGACTATAGTCTTGAAGGTATACTAGCAGGATATACAGGGTTGCCCATATTCGACGGACCCACGGACTCGTTGGGCCCATTCCAATCGACGAGGCTTGTCCGCAGGCAACAATCTTTGCGTCAATTGAATTTTGTACGGGAACAAATGTAAATCAACGCTAATAATTCGTTGTAAAGTGGACCGAGCCATGCCCAACTGCTGAGAACGGCGTTTTTGGGATGTTCTTGGGGACCTCTCAACACTGGCTCGTACGGCAGCGATATTCTCGGCCGATCGCCTTGGTCGACTTTTATTTGGCCTCTTCGGATTAGAAAGAGCCTCACCAGTCGAAAATTTTTCGTATAAACGCTGAATGGTGTTCTTAGAAGGCGCACTTCTCACATGCGCACTTCTTAATGCTGAATCCACCTCCCATATACAAAGTGCAAGTGCAACCCTGCAATATGGTTTCGAGACTATAGTCTTGAAGGTATACTAGCAGGATATACAGGGTTGCCCATATTCGACGGACCCACGGACTCGTTGGGCCCATTCCAATCGACGAGGCTTGTCCGCAGGCAACAATCTTTGCGTCAATTGAATTTTGTACGGGAACAAATGTAAATCAACGCTAATAATTCGTTGTAAAGTGGACCGAGCCATGCCCAACTGCTGAGAACGGCGTTTTTGGGATGTTCTTGGGGACCTCTCAACACTGGCTCGTACGGCAGCGATATTCTCGGCCGATCGCCTTGGTCGACTTTTATTTGGCCTCTTCGGATTAGAAAGAGCCTCACCAGTCGAAAATTTTTCGTATAAACGCTGAATGGTGTTCTTAGAAGGCGCACTTCTCACATTTTTTAATATTTTAAAAGCACGTTGACTTGACTTCTTCTGTTGAATGTAAATTTCAACTATTTCAGAGCGCTCGCGTGGCTTGTATTGTTCCATGGTAAAAATCTGCTTGGACTGACGCTTCAAACGCGGTATGTCATTAAGCGATCTGACATCTCTGTCAAAAGTTATGGCGTTGCCAGATGGGTCCGTCGAATATGGGAGACCCTGTAGCTCCCACTGCGGAAGGCGAGTCGTCGACCGTGGTTGATACAAGGCTTTCTTGAAGTGCGGAGGTCCACACGACCATTATTTCTGGTGACTCTAACTCTTACAGAAGATCCGTAACGTCATTCTCTGAGGATGAAAACACTACTTCGGATACTGAGGGGCTGAGGGAAGTCTCCGAACTCTTTGACGCATCTGGGGGGGGGGGCATGCTCCCCGATGATACGGACGAAGAGTTCGATAACAGCCTTGTCGGGGTGGATGTCAATCTGTCGATTACCAATGATGGTAAGAATTTTCAGATTAACCTCCATCACGCTAAAGCAGCCTCAGCGGCTCTATTGCTGCGCCTGTCCTGATACAGGAGCCCTACGCAGTAGGAGGAAGGTTGTGCGGTATCAGGACACCCAACTTTAAACTGCTTGTGAAGGGACTCCAAGAACCTGCATTTTGGCCAGGAAAGATCTAAGTATCTTTCTCCTGGCTAATTTAAGTGCTAAAGACCAAAAATCTGCTAGTCTGGAGATCGGTAATCGCATATATTGGGTGGTTTCCAGTTACTTGCCTTATGAAGCTGTAGTACCGACTGCTCTATTCAGGGAAGTAGTAGAAGAAGCAACGTCTGATGAGGTCGAGCTGATTATTGGCGCAGACACGAACGTTCATCACACTATCTGGGGTAGTACGGATATAAACAATAGGGGTGATTCGCTTCTTGACTTTATTCTAACTACCAACCTAACTATTTGTAACATTGGCAATAAACCGACCTTTACAATTAAAGACAGACAAGAAGTACTAGACGTAACGTTTTCTACTGACCGGGTGTCAGACAAAATTATTGGGTGGAATGTACTGGACGACCACTCATTCTCAGATCACCATTATATAGAGTTCAAACTCGCCGAAAAAGCGCCTAAACCTGCTGTCCACAGAAATGTGAGGAAGACAAAGTGGCACCTGTATGAGAAGAATTTTAAAAAGGTCCTCAACTCCAAACTTCTTTATGAACCGAATGACAAAGCCGGTCTGGATAATCTGGTCGAGCATATCACCACACCATTCAATAGTTCCCTTGAAGAAGCCTGTCCAAAAACAAGGTACAAGGGTAAAACTAAACCTCAATGGTGGACTTCTGAGCTAACGGCAAGGAAAAAGGCCTGCAACAAGCTATTCAACAAGGCGAAATCTACTGGAACCTTTAATGATTGGGATGCATATAAAGGGCAACTCAAGATCTATAAGAAGGAGCTTAGGAAGGCGCAAAGACGCTCTTGGTATTCCTTCTGTGGCGAAGTGGAAAAGGTCTCCGACGCCGCAAGGCTGAGGAAGGTACTATCCGCGTCTCCTTGTACAGTGGGGTATTTGCAGGATGAGGCAAACAACTGGACAAAAAACAGCGAGCAATCGCTAAGTGGACAGCTCGACACACATTTCCCGAGGAACTCATCAACAGAGCCCGAGGATCAACAAGAGTGCGAGTGGACTGCGAGCGTCGCTAGCTTGTTGACTGAGAGATATAGAATAAGACCAATTAGCCTATCCTATTGAAAAGTCTGGAAAGACTTTTAGATTATTTCATTAGGCAAAACCTGGATACAAAACTCCTGTCGGGGAACCAACATGCTTACAATAAGGGAAAGTCTACAGAATCAGCCCTGCACGAACTTGTGAGCACTATCGAATCGTCCCTACATTTCAAAGAATTCACCATGGTGGCGTTTCTTGACATAGAATGGGCTTTTAACAACATACACCCAGATGCGGTAATCGCGGCATTGCCACATCTAAAGGTGAACTCTAGCTTGATTAGACTAATTCAAAGACTACTCAACAGAAGACGCATAACAGCATGTCTAGGGTCCACAACTCTAACAAGGTTTGTAAACAGAGGGACCCCACAAGGAGGAGTACTGTCTCCACTAATTTGGAACCTAGCGGTGAATGAAATCCTGCTAGATCTAGAACGTTGTGGCTGCAAGGTCGTGGCATATGCGGACGACCTGGCAATCGCAGTGAGTGGCAAATTCGAAAACATCCTCCGAGATATTCTACAGGCGGCTCTGAACAAGTTGGCTAGATGGGCCAGAAGCAGCGGTTTGGGTATTAACCCAAACAAGACAGAATTGGTTCTCTTTACTAGGATGAATAATGTCCCTCATGTGGACCCTCCTCCTCGGATAAATGGAACAGATCTAGCCTTTTCTGAAAGTGCAAAATTTTTAGGAATAATTTTGGATAGGAAACTGTCATTCAGACTAAACGTACTGGAACGTGTAAAGAAGGCCAACATCGTCTTATATTCCTGCAGGAAGGCTATAGGGTCGCGGTGGGGCCTCTCTCCGAAAATTGTCCATTAGATATATATACCAGTGGTTCGTCCAATACTGTTATACGGCATTGTGGTATGGTGGACGGCAACTGACAAACTAACCATCTCAAACCTGCTATCAAGGTTTCAGAGATCTGCCTGCCTGTGCATAAGCGGAGCATTAAGGGCTACAGCGACTGAGTCTCTACAATCCCTTCTCCATATACTGCGGTCACATGAGGATATCAAAGTGTAGTGCTATGGTAACCGACAGAGTGGCCTATGTATCAACGGTGCGCACCTTTGAGAGGCACTACATCACTATGATACCAGCCGGGGATGAATGGGATGGCAGAATACCCGGAAATAGAAACCATCTCCACTTCTATACGGATGGTTCGAAGCTTGATGAAAAGGTTGGCTTCGGAGTACACTGGGAAGAACTTAATTTGGATATAGCTCACAGACTACCAGATACCTGCAGTGTCTATCAAGCCGAAATAATGGCAATATGGGAAGTAGCCAAGTGGCTGAGTCGCAACATAGTAACCAACACTGGCGTTGTAATTTACCGCAGATCTCTTAACGAGATGGCTGAGCAGTTTAATATACACCTCATATGGATGCCTGGGCATAGGGATATCCCGGGGAACTGCAAAGCCGATGAAATTGCTAGGAAAGGGACGACATTACAAATTCTCGAAGAATTTGCATATATTGGTGCGCCACTATCCACGTGCAAGCTTTGGCTTAGGCAAGAGGCAATCAGGCAGTCCAACAACAGATGGACACAAATCGGCACATGTAGGGTAGCTAGACAAATCTGGCCAAGGTATGACCTGAGAAGGTAAAAATATCTCCTCGCACTGGAAAGGAAAATATTATCTACGTTAGTATCCGTTCAGACGGGACACTGCCTGATCGGCGAACACGCCAGAAGATTGGGTATTAATTCCAATGACTTCTGCAGAAGCTGTGGAGATGAGGAAGAAGTGGAGAGCATTGAGCACTTGCTATGCGACTGTCCCGCTTTGAGTAAACGACGACTGGACCTACTGGGGTCGGCCTTTCTAGGCTGCCTAACAGATCTTTCCAGTACCAATGTTCGTGCTATCGATGCATTTGTATATCAAACAGGTTGGTGTCGATGAAGGGCATTTTAGCCCGTGGTACCACTAGGGACCTAAACTGGTCTATGTGAGCTGAAGAAATAAAAAATAAAACGGCTGCCACCCTAACCTAAAAAAACCTTCCCCTGTGTTTTTTTTTTAAAGTAGGGAACCTCGAAATGGATCACCCTATATTATATATTTTTCGGCTGCTATTAGCTAAGATAATAAATAAATAAATATTAGTAATCGTGGAGTATACATACAATGTTGGTTTTGTCCTCCGAAGTCAAATCATGTTTCTTGAAATCTTTATTAGTCCAGATTCACACTCGGCAACTTTTGCCAAGCAAGTGTCAAAGTTTGTGCAAGATGTTAAGACATGTAATCCTCCCACTGGCTCTGCTAACGCCAAACCACACCTATCAAAGCTGTCGGTTCCCTAATGGCCCTTGCCATGTTTGAAGTAAATCGTTTTTTCCCATATCGATGTCGCTTTCAAATCAAATTCTATCTTATAATCATGTTTCAAAGACCAGATGTATCCCTGTGACATGAAGCTTGCGACACTGGTTTTTTTAACGAAGGGTGTAGAGAAGCTTACGGGGTAGAAAAGGTTTCACGAAATAAAAACTTTAATTCTTGCAAAAAGGCACAATTTGCGTTTTTTGTGGCGACACAGTTATTTTTTTTATTAAAACCAATGGTATATTATTGTACAACTTTCAACCTATATTGTGTAAAAATTTCATGAAGAAATTTAAAAAATATGGCAATGACAGCAATTATGCGGAAGCGCCTCCGAAAAAAGTTGAATTGCGGTGTCCATTATAATCCAGTGATGGATCGTCTGAAATCAAAAAACCAAAATTATTTCGTTAGCTGATCGTTTTTCCCAGGTATCACTGGAAACAATCTGAAGGGAAAAACGCGATTATTTAAAAAAAATCGGCTAATCTTTTATTGTAAATAAAAAATATTAACAAATTTCACAAACAAAAAATACCAGCGTTACATCGTAAATTATTTTCAGAAATCGTGTTCAAAATTTCAAAACGATCGGTGCAGTAGTTTTGCATATATGGACACCGGCTTGGGAACAAAAATTTTAAGTTCACAAGTTTGTAAGTTCACAGTCGCATTTTTTGACATTTTGCTGGAAAAATTTTAAGTTCTGACCACCGTGTGTACATAGCTTTACACAGAAACATGTTTCAGGCGGTAAATCGTGTGACATATATCGTTTATAAAAGTCCGAGCTTTTACTTTTCACGTGAAAATTTGTCTAACTCCATATAAAACAACGTCCGCGAAAAATATATTTGCTAAATACTAAACAAACAGGACACAAATTTTGCTGGGTATAATTTTTCCCTTAATTTGTGTACCCTACATCACTATGTTATACAGCCGCCATATGTATATCCCTTCCTTCCTATTTGGTATCAACCTACTAAAGATCTTTATTTTCGAAAGACGAGAAGATTTGTTGGGACAGAAACGAAAATTGCTACGTTTGAAGAAATTCGGTTCCGATTTATATATAGCAGTCATATATACATTTATTTCCAATTTGGTATCTAAGCATTATAAAGGGTGGTTAAATTTTAAGGGCCGATGTTGATTTTGAATAAAACACAAATTATTTAGGAAATTATTGTCATGCGGCTCACCTCCATCCGATGGCCCAAATTTCGATGACGCTGAGGCATAATTTAGGTTCTATGCCGTTAATGTGCCGAATTATCTCATCCTTTAGCTCTTGAATTGTTGATGGCTTATCGAAGTACACCTTTTCGTTCAAATAACCCCACAGAAAGAAGTCTAACGGTGTCAAATCACATGATATTGGCGGCCAAATGACACGAAGTTGTTGCGCCATTGTTTCTTTAGCTGTGTGGCAAGTGGCACCGTCCCGTTGAAACCATATATTGTCCACATCCATATCTTCCAATTCAGGCCATAAAAAGTTCGTTATCATCTCACGATAGCGAACATCATTCACAGTAACTGCCTGACCGGCCTCATTTCGAAGAAGTATGGTCCGATGACGTCGCCAGCCCATAAGCCGCACCAAACGAACTGGGCGAGCATGCACAGGTGTTTTCACATCTCCTACAGACCCAGTTTGCTGAAATTTGCGCACAATTCTCCCGATTGGGACACATTTGGCTGATTATGCTGATCAAAAAAACATCACTAAGTGCACGAAATGCATTTTGATTTGAACACTCATTTTCGTAAAAGGCTTAAAAACGTTAACGAGTTGCTCGATTGTGTATCTTTGCATGGTTCAAATTGAGTTAGTCTGAAATTGAGAAATGTCAAATGAAATGCAGAAAAAACTTGACGTTTAGGTGTGGTTCACATTCAACATCGGCCCTTACAATTTAACCACCCTTTTGTATTATTTTGTATTACACTATGTAACAATTTTTTTTTGTTTCCGAATCTATACATTTTTTGTATAGATTGAGGAATACTATTTTATGAAAACAAAAAAATCGTTTTTTTATTTTAATTTTCATGGAAGTTACGTAGAAGAGAAGGTTTAGTTCCTGTCTTTTTGGTGGCACGAAAATACCATAAAAAATAGAAAAAAATCGCAAACTTGTTTGGTTCATTTTTTGAAAGCCTAACGAACAAAACAATGCTAGCTTGCAAAAAATTCTATGGATAAATGTGAAAATTATGACTCATATTGTAAAAATAGGGAAATTCATATTTCATATCATAATTGTTCATATTTTTTATTTTGGCAATTTTGTTTGGGAGGTACCAAAATGGGCGTGGCAATAACACCCATTTTTTAATATTCTATGGGTACTATAAAAAAATTGCACTGTACAATATTTAAAGTGTTTGTATGTGTATGAATCGGAGTTATAAGCCGTTAACTTTATGTGCTAATGGTCAATTTATATTGGAGGTACCAAGAGAGGCTTGGAAATAACGCCCATTTTATAAGCAGTTAACTTTTTGTTCATTTTTTTTAAATTTGTCCATTTGTAAGCGAAAAGGGCCGGGGAAACTTCGCCCATTTTTCTCAAGAAGATAGCAACCAAGAAACTAATACTATGTGTGGAATTGTGAAAGATTCTTAGTAGTAGTATAGAAGTTATGAGATATTCAATATTTCACAAAATGTTGACCCTTTGTGAGGGAGGTACTCGAAGGAGTGGACCAACATAGTCCGCCTTTGACCTAAGCTTGAGGTAGAAAAAAATATTGACGCATAACATATTTGAAGTCAATCTTTTAATCCTGTCGAAAGTTATCATGCGCACCAACCAGACAGACGGACATTGCTAAAAGGACTTAAAATGGTCCAAAACGTTCCGCCAAATATTCTTGGGGTCTCTTAGGTCACTCTTTAGATGTGTCACACTTTTGGCTCGCAGCATCAGATATAAAAACGAATTATGTTGAATTTCTCTTATTTCTACCAAAAGTATATAATTCAAAAAATATTGTTCAAATACTAAGGGCACCTTTCAAGAAAATGGGAATTGTAAAGAAAATTTTTCTAAAAAAATCTACCATAAACATTTTTTTTAAATATGTTTTTCGTGTTTAGGCCCTTTGAAAAAAATTTTGTTTCATTGTGTTATCAATCGAAAATATGAGACGGTTGTCGACTTAAGATTGTTCTTATTATCATATTTATTTTATTGTTGATCATTTCTAATTCTGGCGGAATTATCGACGCTTATTTTCATTCCAGGGTTATAGCATCGATGAAAGTGACCTGCTAGAAAAACGTATTGTGTGAAACATATGAATAAAACATTATCGTCCATGTGATGACAATCGCGTGAGTTGAAATCGCAAAAACCAAATTGGTTCCTTTAATTTTATTGGTCTTTAAAATTTAATTATATATAATGAAATGCGTACATGGATGTTCTCTATAATTAATAATTTGAATCTAATGATACAAAAATGTTTTGTTACAAAAAAATTCAGCGGATCTATTTTGCGTTTTGAAAACGTAATCGCCATTTTTTTGCGAAATGCGATTGTCATCACATGGGCGTATATTTTGTAAAGTCGCCATGATCGTTGCCCTAAATTCAATACGATGATATCCTTTAATTTTATTGGTCTTTAAAATTTAATTATATATAATGAAATGAGTACATGGATGTTCTCTATAATTAATAATTTGAATCTAATGATACAAAAATGTTTTGTTACAAAAAAATTCAGCGGATCTATTTTGCGTTTTGAAAACGTAATCGCCATTTTTTTGCGAAATGCGATTGTCATCACATGGGCGTATATTTTGTAAAGTCGCCATGATCGTTGCCCTAAATTCAATACGATGATAGCCACCGGAAAAGTTAGCTTTGAAAAAACTTTGCAACGTCCTCCTGACATTGATTTGCCGAAAACTGTATGCGCTTTCCAAGTCGCCGATAGAGTATGTTAAGAGTATCCCGATCAAGATTGGTTGAAATAAAACAGTATTTTGGTTTCTTTTATCCAGAAGTTTTAGAGACCAAAAATGGAGTTTTGATTACAAGTAAGTATCAAAAGATTTGTAATTGCATTTTAAAATATGGTACAACAAAAATTAGTCCCACTAACCACTATATTTTTTCGAAGTAAATGTTATAAACAAATTTCTTATAATGCTCATGTTATAAATTGGTTTCCAGATAACTTGTGGACGATTTATAAATTGTTGTCTATGAAATTATTTAAAAAAATTTCCACAAATTTTCCTTTAACAATAGCTCAATTCGTTCAAAAGTATAGGTTTGGTTACTATGATGAAAATAAGTTAAATTAAATTAATAAATAGATTCGAAAATATATTGTATGTATGTATAAAAGTTTAGTGTGAAAAAAATCATAAAATATCATTAGCACAGTAACGTTACAATTTACAGATTTACGTTTTCAAAATGTACTTACAGAAATATGGATACACGAAAAAGATATATTCATTGCATTAACTCCCCACAAACGAAATTTTGTGGGAAGTTGCAAAAAATTTTCGAAAACACATCATAATTAAAGTTATAATGAAAACCTTTTTTGGTTCGCCATTCCCGGTTTCAAAATAAAATTGCATGTGGAGTTTCTGCTGAAAATAAAATGTTTTATAGTTGGCGAAAAAATACAAACATTTTTTCCAGATGCTATTAACATTTGAAATCTGAGAAAATAGGAAAATATTCTCAAAAGGCGCTTCGTGTTATGTATTTTCGGAAATCATGGAAGGATTTTTACAAATGAACGCTAATTTTAAAGGTTGTTATTAGTTTTTTATATAGCATGGATTCATTTTCGCTTCCTGCACATTTAGTTTGCATTTTATACATCAATGACACCAACTTAAAAATCTGTGAAAATAATAGTTATGTAGCCCCATAAATTCTAAACAAACATTAAAAACTTCAAAGTACGTTTCTTTTTTAAAAAAAAATATTTGTTAAAAAATTCTTGACATGTGAATATTGCATTTGTTATAAAGGGTCCGCCATCTACCGTTTTTTTCAACTAGTGCTTATTTTGTGAATGGTAACACTTAGCTCATGTCTGATTTGACAGATAATTAGTTTTATCCTTCCGCTGAACGAATATGGTTGTGTATACGCTTGAACTTTGAAAAATACGCTTGAATGCGATCGAATTACAGAAGATTCCGATTTTGCCAAAAAAAATCATCTTTTCAGATGAATCTCATTTTGATCTTGGCGGGTATGTAAACAAGCAAAATTGTCGCATTTGGGGCACAGAAAACCCGCACGCATACATTGAAAAGCCGATACACCCAAAACGAGTCACTGTTTGGTGCGGATTTTGGTCCAGAGGCATAATTGGGCCATGAGCAAGGAGTGGCCGTTACAGTCAATGGCGATCGTTATCGGGCCATGTTGAACGAATTTTTGTTCACAAAAATTGAAGAGGAGGATATTGGCAACATTTGGTTTCAACAGGACGGCGCTACGTACCACACAGCCGAAGCTACACTCCATGTTTTGCGCGATGCTTCAAAAAAAAAGTTATTTGGCGGACCCTTTATTTTAAAAACGAGTTTGTGGATGTACGTCTACAAATTAAAACTCTTCTTAAAGGTCTTGACGATGACTTCTTAGATATAATATATATGCGAAAATTCGACAACATTTGCAAATATAGTTATATATTTTTTTAATATATAACTGCAAATATAGTTATACATTTTCTTAAATTTTAATTTGCATTCTGGACCAGGAAAGCACAAACATAGGTATATGAAATATATATAGGCATGGGGTCTGATTCCCGCATCCGTTTCGTATCGTAATTCCATTACGTAATATCTATTTACTCTAACATGTAAGTACATATGTTGATGAATTTTCAGAATATCGTTTCAAGGGGGATTTATAACTTATTTATATAATAATAAGATAAAAATGAGATTGCTAATTACTCGTTTTATGGCATCGAAACTACAGCTTACCATACGAACGGATGCGGGTGACCTGATCCTGTGAATTTTAAATTAGTGTTTTCTTTCCATACCATAGCATTATTACCTAAAAATGTTTGAAACCGAATTGTGTTTGAAATCATTGTCATTTTTTAGCAAATATTGTTTAAAAAAACAAGGCTGAACATAATTGGAATTCGTAGGCTCAGTTAAGGACAAATTGAGCTACATGACTATATTTTTCTCAGAATTTAATGTTGGTGTCATTGATGTGCAGGATGAAACGAAAAAGGGCGTAACAACAAGAAAAATGGAAATTCGGTTTTTGATGGATTTTGGTACACTGCATCAATATACACATCATGACAAATTATTTCATTTTTTATGTTTAAAAATTTACATTTCACGCATTTTTCTGGCATTTCTGGCTGAGTTGTTTTGGACTGCAAAAAACCCAAATGGGCTTCAAGAGACACTATTGCATCCGCAAAAAATTACTATGTGGTGTGGTTTTCATGCCGGAGGTGTGATTCAGCCGAAATCGAAATTTCATTCTTAAAATGTAACGTTTGCACAGCACTTGGAATAAATTTGGAATCTATTTCTTAAATATTCTGTGTTTTATTAAAATTGTTATGTCCTTAATGGGAATCCCTTTATATGTACGTTTACATAATACATAACATCCAAAATACAGCTTTACACATATTTTCCCAATTTTTATACCCTCACCTTAGAGAGGAGGGTATATACCATTTGCTACGAACCAAGAGTATAACACATCGAAGGAGTGACCTAAGACCCTAAGTACTCGTATGTTCGGCGGATATCCGTTCTGGGTCATTTTAAATCTGTCTGTCTGCTGGACGCTGCGCTGGATAACTCTCGAAATGAGTAACCGACCATTAACTCCAGAAAAATCGTCGAAATTGCCACGCCCCTTTTGTTACCTCCAACACAAGTGGACAATTTTGAACCAAAAGTTAATAGCTTATAACTTTATTACCAGTGCATAAAAAGACTTGAAATTTTGTACAGTGTAATGGTTTAATAGAACCAATAAAAAAATGGGCATTATTGCCACGCTCCTTTTGGTACCCTCACACAAATGGAACATTCTGTACCAAAAATTACCAGCCTTTAACTACAATAAAAGTGCATACAAATACTTGAAATGTTGTACAGTGTAATGCTTCTATAGTACCAAGAGTCCAGAGAAAAATGGGCGTTATTGGCCCGCCCTTTTTGGTACCTCCCACACAAATGGACCTTTTTGTACCAAAAGTTAACAGCTTTTAACTTTAATACCAGTACATACTTTAAAGTTATTAAATTCAATTTAAATTGATATTAATTTAAATAAAACAAAAAACAAATTTACTAATATTTTTTGAGACTCAAGTTGAGGGGATTCAAAAAGGAATCGATGTTTTGAATTAGGCGCGGAAGTTTTAATCTTGTTATATATTTTTCGTTGATGAATTTCCTGAAAATGGGTTCATTTTGCAAACATTTGAAGTTTTTTTCAGAATAGAATAGCATTTCACAATTTCATAATTCTATAAAATGATTTTAGGAAATTGATACTAATGGAAGATATATTTAATGATTGCTTATTATAGAAGTTTGCATAGTTATTGATGAACATTATTTAATACATTGTTAAATATTTTTCATGAAAAAGTCAACAATTTCATTATATTTGCATTAAATTATTATTATTAAAGAAGCAAGTACCTTTTCAGTTAAAAAGTACCATTTGAATACTTTTTGAGAAATACAACAGGGATGGAAAATTCGATTTCTCAAAAAGTACTAAAGTGATACTTTTTAAACTGAAATGGTATTTTTTCATTTATAATTTAATTCATTTTTAATTTAATGCAAATATAATGAAATTGAAGACTTATTAATGGCAAATGTTTAAAGATATGTATATCTGTGGTTTTCTGGAATAAGATCTAAAATACTTTTTCATTCGCAGTACGTTTGATACCAAATGTGCATAGTTAAGTGCTGGAAGAAGTTCCCAAACAAAAGGAAACACCTAGGAGTGTCATATATATGCACCGACAGATACTCATTATCTGAATACGTTTAGGCTAAAATCTCGAAATCGAAAATTAGTATGTAGGCGGTTGTTCCAGAAAGTCGCAGATATATGAAATTATTTTGCTCCATAGCTATTGTTATATACAACGCGTCTTTAAATATAAGTAGAAGTCCACTTATAGCAATTCCCTAAAATCATTTCATAGAATTATGAAATTGTCAAATGCTTTCTATTCTGAAAAAAACGTCAAATGGTTTCAAGCGGATCGAAAAAATTCTAATAACTTCTTTAAAATGCATATTCTTCTGATTTGACTAAAAAATTGAGAAATACAACAGGGATGGAAAATTCGATTTCTCAAAAAGTACTAAAATGATACTTTTTAAACTGAAAAGGTATTTTTTCATTTATAATATTAATTTAATGCAAATATAATGAAATTGAAGACTTATTAATGGCAAATGTTTAAAGATATGTATATCTGTGGTTTTCTGGAATAAGATCTAAAATACTTTTTCATTCGCAGTACATTTGATACCAAATGTGCATAGTTAAGTGCTGGAAGAAGTTCCCAAACAAAAGGAAACACCTAGGAGTGTCATATATATGCACCGACAGATACTCATTATCTGAATACGTTTAGGCTAAAATCTCGAAATCGAAAATTAGTATGTAGGCGGTTGTTCCAGAAAGTCGCAGATATATGAAATTATTTTGCTCCATAGCTATTGTTATATACAACGCGTCTTTAAATATAAGCAGAAGTCCACTTATAGCAATTCCCTAAAATCATTTCATAGAATTATGAAAATGTCAAATGCTTTCTATTCTGAAAAAAACGTCAAATGGTTTCAAGCGGATCGAAAAAATTCTAATAACTTCTTTAAAATGCATATTCTTCTGATTTGACTAAAAAATTTGAAATAAATTCATTTTGAGAAAATTCATCAATGAAAAATATAGCGGCCGGAAGTTGGGCCCCAGGAAAAAGCACCCGAAATTGAAAATGAAGTTGCGCCTAAAATTTGAGGCCTATTTTCGTTACAAAATTATCCTAATAAATTAAGCACAAATCAAGATAAAATAAAAATTATTCTGTGTGTAAATCTGGGGAGTACAAAATAATGGCAAATACGAATTCATTATCAATTACGCGGTCGGCCTACGGCCTCTGTTTAAGATTTTCACCTATATCCTGCCTATAAATTTATAGGTGAAAATAAACCCCAAACAGCGGACAAAAAATTAAATTAAGACAAAAATAATTGATTTTTAAATTCAAAATAGGTGTATCTATACGAACATACATTGCATTAACTTCTGAAGAATCAGTAGGTAGAATAAAATGGTACTGATATGGCTGTGGGGGTACTTCGGTACTTTTAGAAGTGGAAAAGTACTGAAAAAGGTACAAAAGTACTGACTTTTCCATCCCTGCCATACAATCTGAGACTTTCGTTTTCATAAATGTATGGCGGAACATCGAACATCGACACATAGTATACAACCGAGCCGAAACGAACGCGTAACCGATCATGCAACTCAAGCAGTCAGTCCTCTTAAAGCTCTCGCACAAAATCGTGGGGTTGTGTTCATTGCAAAAGATCTTGTTTTTATTTCTTCGGCATGGGGTGACTGTCTGCCCACCACCACATAGTTACATTTTATTTCACTCACACTCGCGAGGACTACTTAACAATTCACCACTTCTTTTGTTTTTTTCTTTCTAGGAGGCACAAAACAGCACAACAATTGGTTGTGGGTTGGCTTTGGTAGGCTTTTTATACCCTACACCACACTGTGGTACACCCAAAAGGAGAAGAAATAGACCCATCGTTTATTATACCGATCGACTTAGAATCACTTTCTGAGTTGATTTAGCTATATCCGTCTGTCTGTCTGTCCGTCTCTGCATGTATTCTTGTAATCAAAGTGCAGGTCGCAATTATGGTCCGATCTCGACGAAACTTTACACATAACTTTTTTTTTGGCCCAAGGACGATCCCTATTGAATTTGGTTAAAATCGGTTCAGATTTAGATATAGCCCTCATATATATGTTAGCCCCGATTTGACATGTAAGCGCTGTAAAAACTTTATTTTATATCCGATCAGTATGAAATTCGGCAAAGAGAGGTTTCTTATTACATGAAGGAATACTACTAAATTCGGAGAAAATCGGTTCAGATTAGATATAGCCCCCATATATATGTTACCCCCGATTTGACATGTAAGCGCTGTAAAAACTGTATTTTATATCCGATCAGTATGAAATTCGTCAGAAAGAGGTTTCCTATTATATGAATGAACACTTTTAAATTTGGAAGAAATCGGTTCAGATTTAGATATAGCCCCCATATATACGTTACCCCCGATTTGACATGTAAGCGCTGTAAAAATTTTATTTTATATCCGATCAGTGCGAAATTCGGCAAAGAGAGGTTTCTTATTACATGAAGGAATACTGCTAAATTCGGAGAAAATCGGTTCGGATTTAGATATAGCCCCCATATATATGTTACCCCCGATTTGACATGTAGGCGCTGTAAAAACTGTATTTTATATCCGATCAGTATGAAATTCGTCAGAAAGAGGTTTCCTATTATATGAATGAACACTTTTAAATTTGGAAGAAATCGGTTCAGATTTAGATATAGCCCTCATATATACGTTACCCCCGATTTGACATGTGAGCGCTGTAAAAATGTTATTTTATATCCGATCAGTGCGAAAGTCGGCAAAGAGAGGTTTCTTATTACATGAAGGAATACTGCTAAATTCGGAGAAAATCGGTTCGGATTTAGATATAGCCCCCATATATATGTTACCCCCGATTTGACATGTAAGCGCTATAAAAACTGTATTTTATATCCGATCAGTATGAAATTCGTCAGAAAGAGGTTTCCTATTATATGAATGAACACTTTTAAATTTGGAAGAAATCGGTTCAGATTTAGATATAGCCCCCATATATACGTTACCCCCGATTTGACATTTGAGCGCTGTAAAAGTGTTATTTTATATCCGATCAGTGCGAAAGTCGGCAAAAAGAGGTTTCTTTCTACATGAAGGAATACTGCCAAATTCGGAGAAACTCGGTTTAGATTTAGATATAACACCCATATATATGTTACCCCCGATTTGACATGTAAGCGGAGGTCGGAGAAAATCGGTTCAGATTTAGATATAGCTCCCATATATATGTTACCCCCGATTTGACATGTAAGCGCTGTAGAGACTGTATTTTATATCCGATCAGTACGAAATTCGACAGAAGGAGGTCTTTTTACATGAATGAGTATTCAGGGAAGATCGGTTCAGATTTATATTAAAGCTCCATATATATGTAAGTTGTATTTTACTTCCGATCATTAAAATTTTCCAGAAAGATGTTTCTCAATTTAGGAACGAATATTGCTTAATTTAGCGATTATCGTTTCAGAATTAGATAATATGTTTCTACTCATTTACCAATTATTCCAAATTATTATGGCAATGACCCTTATCGCATTGTTAGGGAGGTGTAGGGTATTATATAGTCGGCCCCGCCCGACTTTCTGCCTTTCCTTACTGGTTTCTTCATGCGTTTTATTGAAGACAGCAATAAACGACACCGAGACAGGTCTTGCAAAAAAGAAAGAAAAAAGTATGCACTATAGCCTCCACCGAACAAATCAGAGTACAAGCATATGTACATAGTCACACACACAGCTCGAACCACATTAAGTTTATGAAAAGCAAATAAAGCACACACGACTAAAACCGCTCTTAGAATTGTCTTAAGAATTCACTAAAGATCTGATCAACATTTCACAATTTGCAAACGAAATGGAAAATATTCACTCTTCAACAAAAGTTCGCTCGATATAAGTCCCGGTGATAAACTAAATCAATGTAGGTAATAATATGGGAAGTGAAGGATTCCATTGCATTTGTTTCATACCCTTTTCATTTCCATTTTGTCCCCAAGTAGCGGAGAGCATAGCAGACCGTTTTTGTTCTTCTTCTTATTTAAGTTCTCCGCAACACTTGGCTTTGTTGTGGACTTTTTCTCGTTATAGTTGTTGTGTGGGGTGATAACAACAAAAGCCCGAACTCCATTCAGCCCCCCACAAACACTTAAGACAAACAATGTGCGAAAACAACAAGAATCGGTTCTAACTCTTTGTCACATGACGTTGTACAAGAAAAACAAACAGTATACATTGTACCCACTTATAAATATATAAGTATGTACGTGTATATGTGATTACATTACATGGTGATACACGTAACATTACATATTTTGTGAATTATGTTAATAACATCAATAAACCTGTACATTATCTCAAGAAAGTGATTTTACATCGCTTAAACAATTCTGTCGGTAATTAAACAAGTAAGAAAGTTTCAGTCAGGTAAACTGACTAAGGTATACATACCCTCACTTTGTGAGTGATGTAATATATAACATTACACTAATTAATCTGTCAATTTGTGTGGGGGGTACCAGAAGGGGTTTAACAAATACACCTATTTTTCGGTAAACAGTATTTGCTTTAAATACATTGCACTGAGCCGAACTATAAGCGGTTATGTGCACTGATATATTAACGTTACGAGCTTTTCAATTTTGGTAATTGCTCATTTTGTGTGGGAGGAACAAAAAGTGGGGCGTGGTGATAACGCCCACTTTTCACTGGATTGTAGGCACTATAACAGCATTACACTGTACACAATTTCAAGTATTTGCATGCACCGGTATTAAAGTTATAAGCCGTTAACTTTTATTATAAAACGGTCCGGGAACGGTTTGGGAGGCACCAAAAGGGGCTGTACATAAATTCCCATTTCTTATCTGAAAATATGCGCTACTAAATCAAAGATGGTTATAATGTGGAAGAGAAGGATTCTATTGCATGTGCTTCATTACCTTTCTCATTTCCATTTTGTCCCCAAATAGCGGAGAGTAATTAACATAGCAGCAGTGTTGCCGCTGGACAATTTTTTTCCGCCCAAAATTTGTTCAGAAACTGCCCAAAATGAGCTTGGACTAAAGCCATTGAAGTTCCAAAAAGTGCAAGAGCTCACCGATGCACAAAAAAAATTTAGACTGGAAAGAGCCAAGGAGTTGCTTCGCTTGCACGAAAGTGGCCAGTTACCGAATTTGGTTTTCTCCGATGAGAATTCCAAATTGAGCAGTTTGTGAACAAACAAAATGATCGGGTTTACTTGCCAAAGAGGTCAGCTGAAAATCAAAACTCAAGCGCCGCCGATGGTAATGGTGTGGGCCGCCGTAACGACCGATGGTCGCTCCCCGCTCGTATTCATCGACCATGGGGTCAAAATAAATGCCGAATATTATCGGGAAAATGTCCTAAAGACAGTATTGAAGCCCTGGGCAGACAAACATTTCGGCCGCAGACCATGGACATTCCAACAGGACTCAGCACCATCGCACTCATCACGCGTCAACCAAGAATGCCTTAAAAAGGAGGTTCCTCGCTTCATTTCTACCGCACAATGACTGTTTCTAAAATTTTATGTTATTTCCGAAATTTTTTGCTTTTGAACAATAAAATTTAAAAAAAAAATTAAAAAAATATAGCGCTTTACTTTGTTGCATTACATATCAGCCACCCTGTACATATCTAATTTCAGATTTGGAAAACCGAGTAAAAGATTTGAGGAACGATTTATAAACTCAAAATCAGGTTTTTGTGGGAGAATTCTCACAGATCAATCTTTATTTGGAAGAATCAGTTAAAAACAAAACTGATGGCAACAAAGAACAGGAGGAAATTTATTTTATTCTATTTATTTTATTTTCTAACTACACCACAAAACATGTACATATATTTCATAAATAAGGAATTCGATTTGATAAATAATTTAATAATAAAATTCCATTGGGTCTTCTAGTTCGGGGCTTATGTAAGACCTGCCGCATTACACTTACCATAAGACCTTGTATAATAGGTCTTCTATAAAGAATTCTGAAATTGTCTTTCTATAAGGCCTCGCAAGGGAAGTGAGTGTGAAAGGCCTTGGTCGGCAATAACACGCTGTGGGCCGCCGTAACGACCGATGGTCGCTCCCCGCTCGTATTCATCGACCATGGGGTCAAAATAAATGCCGAATATTATCGGGAAAATGTCCTAAAGACAGTATTGAAGCCCTGGGCAGACAAACATTTCGGCCGCAGACCATGGACATTCCAACAGGACTCAGCACCATCGCACTCATCACGCGTCAACCAAGAATGGCTTAAAAAGGAGGTTCCTCGCTTCATTTCTACCGCACAATGACTGTTTCTAAAATTTTATGTTATTTCCGACATATTTTGCTTTTGAACAATAAAATTTAAAAAAAAATTAAAAAAATATAGCGCTTTACTTTGTTGCATTACATATCAGCCACCCTGTACATATCTAATTTCAGATTTGGAAAACCGAGTAAAAGATTTGAGGAACGATTTATAAACTCAAAATCAGGTTTTTGTGGGAGAATTCTCACAGATCAATCTTTATTTGGAAGAATCAGTTAAAAACAAAACTGATGGCAACAAAGAACAGGAGGAAATTTATTTTATTCTATTTATTTTATTTTCTAACTACACCACAAAACATGTACATATATTTCATAAATAAGGAATTCGATTTGATAAATAATTTAATAATAAAATTCCATTGGGTCTTCTAGTTCGGGGCTTATGTAAGACCTGCCGCATTACACTTTCCATAAGACCTTGTATAATAGGTCTTCTATAAAGAATTCTGAAATTGTCTTTCTATAAGGCCTCGCAAGGGAAGTGAGTGTGGAAGGCCTTGGTCGGCAATAACACGCTGTGTAAAAAATAAATGAGTACGTAATGGGACTGGCAGGCCTTGTGTCTCCAAACCAAGGCATGATATAAGGCCTGCTGAGACCTTTACGCCGCTGGGTTACAAAGAACACAACCCACGATTTTGTACGCGAGCTTTTAAGAGGACTGCTTGAGTTGTATGATCGGTTACTCGTTCGCTTCGGCTCGGTTGTAATACTATGTGTCGATGTTTGATGTTCCGCCATCAATTAACAAACGAAAATTTCAGATTGTATGGCTGGGGTAGAAACAACAACAAAAAATATTGTAAAAAATGGTGGCGACTAAAAAAAGGAATAGCTATGAATTTAATGATCTATTAAAATATTTAGCCAAATACCGCAGCATTTTATGGAAAAGATAATATTTATCCCCTCACCTTTGAGAGGAGGTATATATCATTTGCTACGAGCCAAAAGTGTAACACATCGAAGGAGTGCCGTAAGACCCTAAGTATGTTCGGCGGAAATCCGTTTTGTGTCATTTTAAATCATTTGAGCAATGTCCGTCCGTCTGCTGGCTGGTGCACACGATAACTCTCGAAAGGAGTAACCGATTGACTTAAAATTTGGTATGCGGTAATATTTTGCTCTATCTCCGGCTAAGTTCGAAGATGGGCCATATTGGTTCACTCCTTCTAGTACCTCCCCCACAAAGGGTTAACTTTTAGTGAAATATTGATTCTTTAGTACCTTCTATACTACTTACTGGAATCTTCTGAAATTTCACACACAGTATTAGTTTATTACTCACTATTATCTTGAGAAAAATGGGTGAAGTTGCCACGCCCCTTTTGGTACCTCCCACACAAATGGACAATTTTGAACCAAAGGTTAATAGCTTATAACTTTATTACCAGTGCATACAATGACTTGAAATGTTGTTCAGTGTAATGCTTTTACAGTACTAGCGTCCAGAGAAAAGTGGGCCTTATTGGCACGCCCCTTTTGGTACCTCCCACACAAATGGACCATTTTGTACCAAAAATTACCAGCTTATAACTTTAATACCAGTACATACAAATACATGAAATTTTGCACAGTGTAATACTTTTATAGTACCTAGAGTCCTCACCTTAACAGATTTTAACTTTAATACCAGTGAATACAAATACTTGAAATTTTGTACGGTGTAATGCTTTTATAGAATCTAGAGTCCAAACAAGTTACCGTTATTGTCACGCCCCTTTTGGTACCTCCCACTCAAATGGAGCATTTTGTACCAAAAGTAAACAGCTTTTAACTTTAATACCTGTACACACTTTAAAGTTATTAAATGCAATTTAAATTGATAATAATATAATTTAATTAAACAAAAAAATAAATAAATTTACGAATATTTTTTCATAAGTCGGTTTACCCGACTGAACTTTATTACTTGTTTTAAAACTGTTTAATGCATTTAAATCCCCCATAGAAATCCAACTGTTTTACGTTCCTTGAGCCAATTGCGTTTTTTTTGAAGTCTACCCCGTTTTGAATTGTTCCAAGATTTTTGGTTTCCAACAAATATTAAAAATGCTTTTCAGGTCATGTTTTCTGTCTTAACGACCGTGTATGGACGATGCACTCCGCCTTTTAAGCTATGCACGTTCTAATGTAAGATTTACATTTATTTATTTGTGATTTATAATTTAATTCCATTGCAGAAACAACTACATATAATTGGTGTTTTCCATATAATTTCGTAACTCCTTTTTTGATACCTGTGAACATTTAAAAAATATAACGATTATGGCTTTATTTTTAGTATTACCTTTTGAATGAACACATAATGTCAAATATTATTTGCTTATTGTGGATATAGAAATTAGAACTATTCACTGTAATGAATGGAGGGATTGTGCACGATTATTGAAGTAGATAAACAGTTTAGAAACTAGAACAATATCAATGACAAAACTTAAGGTTAGTTAAAATTTTGTAATATGTATTCAGATTTGTTACAAAAGTGTGTATTATTGAATGGGGTTTAAAACATTTTATTCATAAGTAATTTTAGAGAAAACAGGCAGCAAACATCGTTAAAAAAACGAAAAAATTGAACTCAAACACAACAAATTCATATCAATGCATATCTAAATCTTCCAGTCGTACTGGCTGAGTATACGGTATTATAGACTTCTTCTCAGTATCCCTCGATAGAGCTTTTCGCATATCTGAAAATAAATGTACATATGAAGTAAAATTTCCCATCCTTACATCTATTATACCGCCACATTACTACGTACATATTTAATTAATTTATTTGCTGTAATACATTTTACTGTACTATTATCAATTTTAATATTATAAAATATAGCTCATTTCGTGAAAAATGGTTGCATATCGGGTTATAACATTTCACTTATGGGTGATTTAGTAGTAGCTATTTGACAGAATGGGATGACTTAACTTCTGAAATGCGCCAAGTATTGTTGTCTTCCTCAGGAATCATGAATTAGCTTGTTGATATTCAAATGAAGGACAATTTGCTAAATAAAAATTAAGATAATGCTCAAAACTCTGATATTTTTAAATGAGTTCGCTTACAGAAAAATAAACCGATTTTTGTATTACAAGAGTCAAAGGGCATAACAATTTCTGGTATATTAAGGTGAAAAAAATTTAACAATTTTTTCTTTAAAATTCTCATTTTCTTGGAAGGTGCCTTTAGTACTTGGACCATATTTTGAAGTGTACGCTCGATAAAAACGGCATACAATTAAATTAAAGGAAATTAGGAGGAGTACAAATGTTAGCAATGACACTTTCACGTGGTAACAGAAGTTTAGTAACTGTCGTTAAAACAAATGGGAAAAATAATCAAAATACCTCACTTGACTATTCAAAGTACCTTCCTTCACTTTTAAGGAACTCTTTGATCTTCAGCTCAACTCCAATGTGAGAAAACCATAAAATAGCATCAATAACAGATAAATTTGGAATAACTTTCGTAGAAGTAATGACAAGTGGACCGCAGGCCAAAAACAACATTACTGCATCCGAAGAGTTGACTAACCCCCAACAAAACGCGTCATGCATTGGTTGATGTTGAATTTCAAGGTTGTTTTCTTTTTCACTTGACTATTCAAAATACCTTCCTCCACTTTGAAGGAACGCTTTGATCTTCAGCTCAACTCCACAGTGAGAAAACCATAAAATGAAAAATGATTCCTTTTAATTTTCCATACATTTTACAATATGGGTAATAATTTATACATAGATTTCAAATACGCACTGTTTTCTTCGTTAGGATTCTAGTTTTCAAAAACTGGAACAAACTAATTTTTTTGTGATTTTTTCACTTGTTAATCTTTTTTTGTTCCAAAAAAACAACAATTTTTTGGAAAAAAATATATTTTTTTAATTGCTTTAGCCACAGTTAATAAATCGTCAATTCTACGTTTTCTTTAATTTAAAAATATATATAATGTATGGTCTTAAAAAAAAACTTTACCATAATTTTTTTTCCTGTTTCGGTTTCATAAAATAGTATGCCTCAATCTACACAAAAAAAGATTTTAGGTCTCGCACACAAAAAAAATATTGTTGCATGATGTTTTGAGAGACTTCTAGACGTTTAGTCGGTCGGACTTTATAATATATGTATGTTGATACATAAACGGAGTAATGTTTCATATGAGCTATGAACTCCAGCAACCTTTTTCTTCTACACAAGTGCAGCCAATGTAAAGTATATGTACGCTTTAGAGTTGTGACGATATTTTAACAAATAAGCTATGTAGACAATATTCGAATAATAAATACCATAAGCATCTTCGTCTTGGTCCCCAGAGTAGTAATCCAATATAGTACGAAATACTATATATCCTAAATTGGTATACATGTTTATAGCAATTTTGTTACTCTTACGCACAAACAAGTCCACAAAATAAGCTCGCTTTCTAGAAGGAAAGACATACAATTAGTTTGATGTTTTATTATTTGTTAAATATGTATATACATACATACATATATTCGTATATCGTCATCAGAAAAAAGGGCGCAACAACAAGAAAAATGGAAATTCGGTTTTGGAGAGATTCTGCTTAATTAAGGACCTTGAGCCAAACAATAAGGAGAACGAATTAAAAGCACGAAAGTCGACAACTAATTTATTTTTCATTTTATTAAGTTTCTTGCTTCTCCTGTAAAATTTTCAAATATGATGGCGTCCTTTCTCGTTTCTGATGACGATATATATGCTTAACGTGTGTCAATATTAAATAACTATAATACTATAACTATATATTTCATTTCATTTATTTCGTACAAACTTGTAATTCAAAGCCGTCTGGCCAATTAAACATAAATTACAATATGCATATAACTAAGCTTTTTAACCAAGGGTAAAAAACTACTCATTGGTAAATAATGATATGTTGATTTGTTTAAACCTAATTAATATATAAGGAATAAATAATATAAATACAGATTGGGTATACAGAAAAGTATTTAGGATAACTAAATAGCTACTCAGTTTGCGAAACAAACATAAGTAAAATCCTAATATAAGGAAAAAGGTATAAAGTGTTCCATAAAATAGAAACATTATTCACTTACTTTTCCGAAATATCCTCCAAGAAATTCATTAACAGAGCTGCCAAACCTAATCGTCGATAATCCGGGGACACGGTTAAAGCGGTGACATGACCATGCCAATTTTCCATATGGCCTTCAACCTTCCCCATTACTGAAATTTGAAAACGCACATACATTTGTAATAAATAACAATGTTTTTGGGATACCCATTAAATTATATTAATTATATTAATTTTTTTAGAAAAAATATTTTCTTGCTAATAAATTTGTTAATTTAATTTCCTTATTCTATATATTTTGTTATTTTAGTTGTATTTTTGTTGTTTTTCTTTTCTGGACTACTTATAATTTATATGATGTAAATTTCTAATTTTAGTTCATATATGTATGTTATGAGCTATGTGCCAAAGACAAATAGAATATAAGAAGACATTCCTTCCTGTAGCGAGTAATTGTCAGTTACGAACGAATAGGAATTTGATTCCAACGAGTGAGGTTTTTCGCGGATTTTCAGACCGTTTTTCCCGAATTTTTTGTAATTGTCACAATTAAAAAATTAATATTAATCGATAAGTGCACAAAAAGTTCAATCAATGTTCGCGGAATACTGTTTTTTCGCGTGTGACAATTCATTCCTATTCGTTCGTAACTGATAGATTTTGACGTTTCGGCCTGAAGGAATGTCTTCTTATATTCTATTTGATTATTTTCACGACAAACCACATATACATTTTCAATTTCAGTCAATACTATCTGATGCCTGAAACACTGCATGGATTAGAGATCGTGTTTCTTTGAAATTAAAGCGAGCAGTTAATGCTATAGCACGTTTTGTATATGGAGTTAGAAGGTGTGAGCATATTTCAGAATATGGTGAGAGATATTTGGGCCTTTCTTTTGAAAATTTTGCTTGCTATAGGAATTTATTCCTGTTTTATAAAGTGGTTTGTCCAATAGATTTATTTTTTATTTTATTTATTCAAACAAGTAATTATTTATAATCTTCTTACTATTCTGTTTTATAATTTATTATATTTATATGTATTTATTGTTTATATTTTTTTTCATTCATTTTGCCTCTCTTCTTGGTATACACAAATTATTATACACAGAATTTTCAGTTCTACGTTTGTATACGAGTTCAACGTGTCCGGAATCATTTGCCCATTGAACTAAGGACTTTTTAAACTATAATAAAGCTATTCGGTCAAAAGAAAAGGATAAAGTCGGCAGGAGCCGACTATATAATACCCTACGCCACCTTGTAAGTACAGAATAAACACATATAGTTGTTCAATATCTAAAACGATTATAATTAAACTCGAAGCGTTGAAAACTACTACTTTTCACGATTCATATTAAATCCGGACGTGTATATGTGGTTAATATATATAAATCTGAACTGATATTTTTCAAATTTGACAGCGCTCTTGCTTGGACAAAGAAACTCCTCTTCGCCAAATGAAATGAATTTTATGAAGATACATGATTTTATAATATCGAATGTAATTTACAGTTTCAACCCCGCTTATATGCCAAATCGGAATGTTATAAGCGGGGTTCGTTGTTATCGGATCATAATTTCGACCTGTACTTTGATTACAAGAATACACCTACAAACAGACAGGCGGACATATCTAAACCGACTCAGAAAGTGATTCTAAGTCGATCGATATAACAAACAATGGTTCCATCCATCTTTTCTCATTGTGGGTGTTACAAATAAATGCAAACAAATGCTCAAACATATTTTTGCGAAACTTTGTAACGGCCGAACAAGTATTGTTTCCATATATCTCCCGTATTAGTGATTGGAACAAGATTGGATAAAAACATTATTATTGATCTTTTTAACCTCTACAATTTTGCTTATGATGATGGAATACGAAATCTGTTTAGTTTTTAAAATAACTTACAAAATGATGTATGACTTACTATATCCCATAATTTGTCCAGTCGGTGACTCCGCCAGTTGAAAGAATTCAGGCCAACGAGCGAGGTATTGGGTATAAAAGGAGAGACCGTATGTTTCTGTTAACGGATCAAAGTTACTGTTTCGCGGATACCGAAAACAATGAACATTTTTGGTTATTATACATGTCTATGAACAGTGGCTCTACATAATAATAGGACACTTGCAAACATAAAATTCCTCATTCATACATTGCTGTGTGTATCTACTTCATTTAGATTTTTCCTGCAAATTGTATCTTAAGCAATGTTATAATACATTACAAACATACAATACGATTCACAGCACAAACCGCTATTGAGGCAGATAAATGCAAAAAGGTTCGACCTTCACTGATGGTCCCAACTCCAAATATTTATGGCTGTTGCCATATCTTTATTGAATGAAAAGAACATTTTAATTTCCAATTTAATGAATCAATTGTGCGATGCAAGATGCAAAATGCTATAATTTCATTCGCTAATATGGAATATTGAGAGAACTTGATATCGATAGTGTCCCACCATATAAGTTCAGCACTTACACGTTGTTGAATTTGAATAAGTCGTCGCAAGTAAAAGGTCTTAGTGTGGTCATTGTCGAACCGTGCTATAATAATAATATACAAATATAAAAATATATAATTAATATTATCGTGATGATAATATACTAGTGATGACAGGCAGGCCTTCATCGATTTCCGATGACACGTTTCCGTTGAAGCCGTTTTTTCCGTCGACGGACGGCGCTGTTTCGTCCAGATTTACACTGGCTGAATGTTCAGCAGATTATCGGCGTTTTGTTGGAGAGAGGGACAGTCGGTAAGAGGGAGGAAAAAACTCCACCTGAACGATTTGAGTTTTTCGTTCAAGTTCAAATAAGAATTTGATGATAAGCTGCTGAAAAAACTTGCCTAGTGTAAATCTGGACTTACACTATTAGGAGTTGGCAGAAGAAATTCCGTTTATGGATGGAAGTTTAATTTATATATGTCAACAAATATAATGTAAATCCTTAAAAATAATAATAAAACATGTTTTCGGTCATCAAACATCATTTTATTTATTTATATTCGTACAACAGTAGGAAATTATTTTGTTATTTGTAACCTGGCTTCTGATGCCTCACAAGCATCGCCATCGTATCAACACAAAATAAATAATTTATGTATAACAGCACAATGATCTTCAACAATATTTCCTTTCTGCAACTTAAATTAAATATTTTCAAAGTCGGCATTATTCCATTTAATTGTTTATTGATTAGTATTTAAACTCGTGTTTGTTTTCAAGAAAAGTAAAAAGGAAAAAATGCACTTGCTTATACACACGCATATTCATATAAAAGTGACATTTCGACACACACACTTCAAAAATGCAATGCAACTTTAGTAAAAAAGCGTTCCATTTTTCAACTTGAAATAATATTTTGTGGAATTTTTCAAGCTGAAAAAACATAGTACCCACCTTTAACACAAAGCAAAATAACCGAGCGTTAGAGCAAACGAAAGTTAAATTGCACGGAAATTGACAGCCATAATCCATAGTTAAGCGTGGTACTATGTTCATTTTTCGCGTTGAAATCCCATATAAAAACAAAGTCGCGAAAAAAACTGCGAAATTTTTTCGTTTGTGGTACTATGTTTATTTCAACGCGAAAAAGTAACATTTTGCGCCACCACAAATTTAACGCCGTTACAAATTGAACGCCGCAACAAATTTAATGTCGCCACGGTCACATTTGTTTATATTTATTTTTGTCCGCAAGAAACTCAACTGTTGTAAATATTAGAAATAAAATTTCCTAATAAAGAATAATAAATTAAATTATCTTCCAAAATAAAGAAAAAGAATGCAAAGATGTGATAGTAAAAATAACTATGTGTATGGAATAAACCAATTGGATTGCAGTACAAAAGCAAACAAAATGTCCAAAACACTGGAAGGACGTGTAACTAAATGTAATAATGTGGAATATGTCTTGTAATTAGATATGTACATTTATGTTTGTATGTTTAGAACAATTGTGTGCAAAAGCCAGTAGAAACATTATGGACGGCTAACGCTACTAAAGCAGTAGGACAATGGAATTGGACAGTGCCTGTGATCTCGATTTGGAGATGGTTGTAAAGAACATACATAGTTCTTGCCAGCCATAGAAGTTGGAAGAAGATATTCCGTTTATGGATGGAAGTATAATATACATATATGTCAACAAATATAATGTAAATCCTTAAATGTAATAATAAAACATATTTTTCGATTAATCAAAACATCATTTTATTTATTTATATTCGTACAACAGTAGGAAATTATTTCGTTATTTATAACATTGTACTACCTTGGCTTGTCATGTCTCACAAACATCGCCACCGCAACAACACAAAATAAATAATTTATGTATAACATTAGCACAATGATCTCCAACAATATTCCCTTCTGACATTTAAATTAACTATTTTCTAAGTCGGCATTATTCCAATTAATTGTTTATTGATTCGAATTATATCTTTTGTTTGTTTTCAAGAATGTTAGCAAAAAGAAAAAATGCACATGCATATACACACACACATACATATAAAAGTGACACTTTGACACACACACTTCCAAGCTGCAATGCAACTTTAGTAAAAAAGCGTTCCATTTTTCAACTCGAAATAACATTTTGCGAAATTTGTTCGTGCCGAAAAAACATAGTACCCACCTTTAAGCGTGGTACTATGTTCATTTTTCGCGTTGAAATCCCATATAAAAACAAAGTCGCGAAAAAAACTGCGAAATTTTTTCGTTTGTGGTACTCTGTTTATTTCAACGCGAAAAAGTAACATTTTGCGCCACCACAAATTTAACGCCGTTACAAATTGACGCCGCAACAAATTTAATGCCGCCACCGTAACACTCCCATTTGTTTATATTTATTTTTGTCCGCAAGAAACTCAAATGTTGTAAATATTAGAAATAAATGTTCCTAATAAAGAATAATAAATTATATTATCTTCCGAAATAAAGAAAAATAATGTGTGATGATGTGATAGGAAAAATAACTATGTGTATGGAATAAACCAATTGGATTGCAGTACAAAAGCAAACAAAATGTGTAAAACACTGGAAGGACGTGTAACTAAATGTAATAAAGTGGAATTTGTCTTGTAATTAGATATGTACATTTATGTTTGTATGTTTAGAACAATTGTGTGCAAAAGCCAGGAGAAACATTATGGACGGCTAACGCTACTAAAGCAGTAGGACAATTGAGTTGGACAGTGCCTGTGATCTCGATTTGGAATTGGTTGTAAAGAACATACATAGTTAATTTTCGCCAGCCATAGAAGTTGGAAGAAGATATTCCGTTTATGGATGGAAGTATAAGTACACAAAATTAATAAATTTTGTATAACATTAGCACAATGATCTCCAACACTATTTCCTTTCTGACATTTAAATTAACTATTTTCTAAGTCGGCATTATTCCAATTGTTTATTGATTCGAATTTTGTTTTCAAGAATGTTAGCAAAAAGAAAAAATGCATATACACACATACATACATATAAAAGTGACACTTTGACACACACGCTTCCAAATTGCCATGCGACTTTGTAAAAAAGCGTTCCATTTTTCAACTCGAAATAACATTTTGCGAAATTTTTTCATGCCGAAAAAACATAGTACCCACCTTTAGGCCTAAAACATTGTTTACTTTCTTATTGGTAGTGGCCCTTAAAGTATATCACATTGACGGTATCGGAAGTATATGCATGTTTATTTTTTTCTTTTTGCTAATATTCTTGAAAACTAACACAATGTTATTTTTAAATCAGCAAATATAAAATTAACAATTAAAACGTAGAAAAAGTAATTTAAATAACGAAAAGACAGGTAATTTGATAATTGACAACGCAGAGCTAATGTTACAAATAAGAAAATCAATTTCCTATTGTTGTATGATAGTAAATAAATAAAATGCTCTTTTTGGTCAAACAAAAATTTTTTATTGTTGTTTGCAAGGATTACATCTGTTGAATTATAGAAAATTATTCTTAGATGGCCCCTCCAAAAAATTAATAACTTCCTCCATCTCCTCGTAAGAACAGCCATTTCCAAATGGAGATCATAGGCTCACCTATAACCAATTGATTGAAATACTTACATAAGCATGTACACTAAACTAATAAAACTATTTGTTAAAAACGTTTAGCTTTTTAACTTCTCCACGACTATGTCGAGATTTACACTAGGCAAGTTTTTTCAGCAGCTTAAGGTGGGTACTATGTTTTTTCGGCACGAAAAAATTTCGCAAAATGTTATTTCGAGTTGAAAAATGGAACGATTTTTTACAAAGTCGCATTGCAATTTGGAAGTGTGTGTGTGTGTCAAAGTGTCACTTTTATATGTATGTATGTGTGTATATGCATGTGCATTTTTTCTTTTTGCTAACATTCTTGAAAACAAACAAAAGATAAAATTCGAATCAATAAACAATTGGAATAATGCCGACTTAGAAAATAGTTAATTTAAATGTCAGAACGGAAATATTGTTGGAGATCATTGTGCTAATGTTATACATAAATTATTTATTTTGTGTTGTTGCGGTGGCGATGTTTGTGAGACATGAAAAGTCAGGGTAGTACAATTTTATAAATAAGCATTTATATTATATTTAAGCATTTACATTATATTTGTTGACATATATAAATTATACTTCCATCCATAAACGGAATATCTTCTTCCAACTTTTATGGCTGGCAAGAACTAACACTGTATGTTCTTTACAACTATTTCCAAATCGAGAACACAGGCACTGTCCAATTCCATTGTCCTACTGCTTTAGCAGCGTTAGTCGTCCATAATGTTTCCTTAGGCTTTTGTACACAATTGTTCTAAACATACAAACATAAATGTACATATCTAATTACATGACAAATTTCACATTATTACATTTAGTTACATGTCCTTCCACTGTTTTGCAAATTTTGTTTGCTTTTGCACTGCAATCCAATTGGAATTTCGCTCTTCTGGTTTATTTCATAAACATAATTATTTAGCCTTTCACATCTTTGCATTATTTTTTCTTTATTTCGGAAGATAATTTAATTTATTATTCTTTATTAGGAAATTTTATTTCTAATATTTACAACAGTTGAGTTTCTTGCGGACAAAAATAAATATAAACAAATGGGAGTGTGACGGTGGCGGCATTATGTTTGTTGCGGCGTCAATTTGTAACGGCGTTAAATTTGTGGTGGCGCAAAATGTTACTTTTTTGCGTTGAAATAAACATAGTACCACAAACGAAAAAATTTCGCAGTTTTTTTCGCGACTTTGTTTTTATATGGTATTTCAACGCGAAAAATTAACATAGTACCACGCTTTATCATAAAATTTACTTTTGAACGTGCACGAAGAACTCAAAACGTTCAGGGAGAGTTTTTCCCCCTCTTGTCGACTGCCTCTCACCAACAAATGATCTGCTGAACATTGAACATTGAATTGTTGTTGTTTCAAAGTGCGAGTGAAAAACACAAAACGTTGCATCCGATAAGCCCGAGTACAGGCTCCAACAAAACTCCGATAATTTTTTTCAGCAGCTTATCATCAAATTCTCTTTTGAACTTGCACGAATAACACAAAACGTTCAGGGTGAGTTTTATCCTCCCTCTTGCCGACTGCCCCTCTCTCCGACAAGACGCCGATAATCTGCTGAACATTCAGCCAGTGTAAATTCGGACTTAGTTTACTTATCGGCATTTTGTGGGCGAGAGAGGCAGTCCGAAAGGGGTGGGGTGGGGGAAGTATGCTGTACTCGTACGTGTCGTACTCAACGTTTTGTGTTTTTCATTCGTACTTGGAAACTACAATTTACACAGGAAAAGCCGAAACAAAAAAAGAAAATAAGTATAAAGGCATCTCCTAAATACCGGGAATGCGTCCTGCGTCTGTCAAACTCGATTTCAAAAGTATGGAAATATACTACAGAATTTTTTTCCTTCCTACAATGAAGCATGTGATACGAGCTTGAACAGTTTTTATTTCAATAGCTTTACGATGCTGCAACGCATTTGAATTCCATGTTCAACGAGGACATTTGGAAATATCAAATGAAACTGGCCAATAAACAATTCTCTACTATCAAACATGATTATAAGATAGAATTTGATTTAATAGCGCCACTGTCATGTGAAATAAAACACGATTTAGTCCCAACATGGCAAGTGCCACTAGGGAACCGACAGACTTCGGTGAACAAAACTAACATCTTTAGATACTCCACGATTACTAATATTTCCGTTCTTCTCTAGTGAAAAACAGCATCTTGCATAACAAACAAATTAAAACATATAACTACAATGCTATGGGAATTTTTTTTAGTTAAAAAACTGTGTCATTGGGTTGTATACACAATAATACTGCTCAAATGCAAACTATCAAATTGCTTCAGTGCTGTCCGGTTTCTACAATCTTTCCGAAAGAAAACATATATGTTTCAAAGTTGAGAAGGCGAAGAAAAACGAATTGATCTGTCTGCAAAATGTTTAAAATACGAATGCCTCCTGGTTTTGGAGTACATTTATATTCCCTCTTCTTTGTGGTCTGTCCAGAATATTTTCAACAAATATATATCATCCATGATATCGATATTGCACTCTAAATGTAGAAAAACAAAACTTTTCTGGAATGGCGTATTTGGGTACAGCGCGCGTTAAAAATTATCCGTAGTGCGATTTTTTGACAGACGCTGACGCATTCACTGGTATTTAAGAGACACCCTAAGGGCCAGTTTATATCTAAGCGATCTGTCACGTGACTTTCCAGTGAGAATTTGCATTTGATCCTCTCCCAATTTTTTCAAAATTGCTCGTAAAATTGGTTTCGCAACAGACAAAGTCGTACAACAAGGATGGATGGGAAAAGTTAGTAATTATTACTTTTTTCAGCACCTTTTCACTTTCAAAAGTACCAACGTATCCTCACGACCGTTTCAGTACTATTTTATTTGATATAACTATTGGTCTTGATTCACACTATTGAAAAAAAGGACGTGTGTGAACATAAACACAAGTTCAAAAGAGAATAAGCCGATAAGATATTTAAAAAGAGTATCGTGTGAATGGATACTAACTAATATTTATAAGTTCCAGTTTACACGGTACTTTCGACTTAGAGAAACAGGCTGTAAAGTTGTCGAATGTTTTGAAGTTGGAATATAATAAAATTAATAATAAAAATCTTTTCTCTCTTTGCAGAGTAAATAAAAGTATCTATCCTCTCTTTGCAGAACGCTCTCTTTACAGTTTAGCCAGACAAAGCGCCATCTTCAATATGCAGACATACTTAACGAATTGTCAAAATTCATGCGACGTCTATAGTATTCAATTGTCATTGACAACTTCAAGAATATGAAGAGAATGAAGAATGAAAATGAACGTGACAGAGAAAAAAGTTTATTTTGGCGGTTTTTTAACATCTGCTTAACCCCTTGTCCGTTTTTCAACATCTGCTTTGACCCCTTGTCCGTTTTCCAACGTTTGGGGTTCGCTATCCGTCGATTTTTTTGTTGCCGATATCAACTATCGATAACGGGCCGATATCAAGTATCGATAACCGATAACGGCCGTTAGGGAATTGGTACATGGGTACCGAGTACCGACTCGGTAAATGAATACTTCTGTCGTCGAACTCTACTCGCGTCTTCTCGCGTAATTTTAACTTAAAAACATGAATCTGTCTGCAATTTGTTTGAAATAGTGTGAAAAACAATTAAAAAAGTATATTTTAATACGTATGAGCACAAATGATTGGAAGATATGAAATATATAAACTAAAAATCGTGTTAAAACTCAATGAAAGTGGGACAAACAACTATATACACTTACTAACACCAATGTATGATTGTATGCTGTATGCAACTGTGTTAAAATAAAATAGGAGGAAAGTCAGGCAAAATCAAATGAAATTGATGGAAATTTAAAACAAAACTGATTAAAATAATGGTGCGTTGTAATTTAATGTACTAAAATAAAATATTGTATAAATTGAATGCAAGAAATAACTTCTACCCCGATAATTGTAAATTTTGTCCGTGTTTGCTTGTTTGTGCATTCTCGTTCGTCGTGTTCTCTGCTACGACCACGTACGGAGACGTTCGATGCCTTCGGTTGTCGTTTTCACATCGTTTTATTACTACACATATTCTTTTTTCTTTTAACCCGTTTTTAAAAACATTTTAAACACGAAATCTTGAAAAAAAAATTAATGTGTTGATTTCTTTAATTACGATTAAGAACACAATTTAAATAGCCGATATGATACCTCATATTTTTTGATTTTGGTGGTGAGTTTTTCTCTTATATTGTTTTTTCTTATTTATATGGGAACAAATACAAGCGAACGCACATTTCTCCAACTTTTAAAGCAGCGTTGCCAGACATTTTTTACTGCTTGAAAAAACCTAGACTAGTGATTTTTTAATTTTTTGGGCGTTTATTCAAATTTCTGAAGTTGGTTACGACGTCTGAATTTTTGTGAGCGGTTGCTGGATGTAGCATCAATAATTTTCGGGAGATATTCACGTGTATAGCGCAATACCTTTTAAGACGAAATGTTTCCTTCCCTGCCTCTCTCTCCTATGATAGGCAGAATTGCTTTGGCAATAATTGTCTCGTGTAAAGCTTTACATTTTAACGCCAGCATTTTGGTATGTCGGAAATGAGGTTGTGATTTTAAACCGGTGTACGATTTTTTTTACAATAATTTAATAATTGTATACAATATAAATCGTCGGATCTAGGTTTGACTGTATACATAGGTACAGTCAAAAAGCGTGTTTTTTTTTGTTGCACCAGTAACACTTCCTTGTACCTAAAATTACACCTTAAACTATGGTATCTAGTCTATTTTTAATTACGAGTTTTACCTATTTTAATATAAATATGCGAATAACAAACAATTTTTCAAAATAGCATAGTTTTGAACGTTTAGTTCGTATTTTCTTTACGTTAAATTTCTTACGTTAAATTAATTGTATACAATATAAATCGTCGGATCTAGGTTTGACTGTATACATAGGTACAGTCAAAAAGCGTGTTTGTTTTTGTTGCACCAGTAACACTTCCTTGTACCTATAATTGCACCTTAAACTATGGTATCTAGTCTATTTATAATTACGAGTTTTACCTATTTTAATATAAATATGCGAATAACAAACAATTTTTCAAAATAGCATAGTTGTGAACGTTTAGTTCGTATTTTCTTTACGTTAAATTTCCACTGAAGATAATATGTGAAGCGCTTTTTATGAAGAAATGTCTTGATTTACTAAATATTTTCCCTAGATATTTGAAAGCTTTAACTTTTTCTACAAAATATGACTTAATATTTTTTTCAAATTATGTAACATTTATTATATGTCTGAAACGTTCACTACAAATTCGTACTGAATTGAGAATTAATCATCTGTCTAAAAGAGATACCTACACATTTTATTTTTTTGTAACAAAATTTGATTTTTGTGTTTTATTTTAGACTTTTCTAATTCCTCTGTGTACCTAAATAGCGTTAAATATATGTTACACACCTTATGAGCACATGTAAATTGTAGCTTTAAATCTACGAGTGTGGCAAGCCCATCAATTATGGCAAAATAGTCTCGCACTTTACACCTTATTTGGTAGCTTATGGTGGTGAGAATAAAGTGACACCCGCGTCTGGCGGCAAAGGTATCTTACAGATGGCCCCAAATGTCTACAGTATATTTGTTTTGAATACGATCTCTACCTACCTCTACCTCACTACCTCAAAGATGTGAATGTTTTGAGTGTGGTGGAATACTCACTTTCATTCGCTTTTCTGATTTGTTATTGTTTCATTAGAATTTGTGATGCCAACTTGCTCTAAGTTTTGCGTTTTTAAATATATTTGGTTTATAGCGTTTTCCTATTTCCGCATAGAAAACAACAGTGGAACGTTAGTGAAAATGTGAGTGTACGAAAATTCAAGCACACGTTCACGAGTTTAATGTCGAGCAATCGTCTGCGGGTGCTCGACATTAAACTACGATTGCTCGACATTAAAAAGTATATTTGTGAGCAAATTCATTCACATACATAATTACTATGTTATCATAAATTCAATATAGTTTTTTTTCCTTTCTTTTAGATATGTATGAAATTTTTATTTTTTCTTTATTGACATTAAATATTAGCACAATCATTTGATTGTTGCCGCATGCTGGTATTGTTTATGTGCTCTATTAGTCATTATATGCAGCATGCAACGACGCTATTACATGTCCTTCTATCTAATATATATAGAGGAAGTCCTTTTCTATAAATTAGCAGAGAAAAAATAAATTTAAAATGTCCATAAACATGTTCAAATTTGAATTGAGATGCCATAAAAATTACTTATCGAAATTGTCTTGGTCAGTCTATACTGTACACCCACGATATAATAATATCGTTCAAACATTGTAGGGATTTGGTCCTTTAAATAAGTGCCTAATTAAAAATCACATGTAATGATCGAACAAGACAGATGCATCTTAGAGGGTACGGTTTGGTATATTCTCGTATCAAAAATCAAATAGCATTGGCGAACCAATGTTGAGCGTTAAATATACTCAATGCTCTTTTTATACTTTTATGAACTCGAATTTCTAGCATCACAAAAAATACGCAAAGGTAGATACATCGCGTTTTACTTCGATACTCCGTTGACATCACCGTTTGTATTATTTGTACCGCGTTTATGACTTGCTATGTGATATGTATGGGTGTTTGTGTTTTTTTTTTGCTACACCACACTTTTCTTTGTCTCTTTCATTCGTATTCGTTCGTTTGGTTCGTTGGCATATCTTTTAGCGTATTGAATGTGAATTCTTTCCCTTTTGTTTGTAAAAACGTTCAAACGCATACAAAATTTTCGATTGCTGGAAATATTTTTGGTGATATTTTGAAAAAGATGTTTTAATCATGTACCTTATGTTCTTCGAATGTATAAAGTATAACGATGAATTTAGGTACGTCTAGCATCCCAGTCTGGACAGTTTGTCGCTAGTGCGTTGGTTGCGTGCGTGTCGTGTGTGATATTGCAAGTAATATTTAACATATTATTTAAATACATAAGTATTGAAATAACATTTTCTTTTAACCAAAAGCGAAGTTGAAAATTGCATGATGTCTGTCTGTGTTTCATATTCTACATCAGAGGGTCGGTCGCTTTATGTCGTGTCGCTGCTTTCGTTATTGTTCTCTATTCATGTGCTTATTTCATTCTTTTCGTTTTGCGTTTTCGACCATATTTATTGCCCATTGCCCGAACAAAAATTCATTTTCCATTGAATGAATCTTCTGTGTGTGAAAGTTTTATTGTGTTTGTGTTTCACACATTCACGAATATGTGCAGTGTTTTTGTAAAAATGGTTTTGCGATTGCTTCTCGTGTGGCTTGGAACTACATATGTGAAAATCATGTTGTCAGAGCTCGTCGCTTTGTGCCTTAAAAACTCATGTGCGTAAATTGTGTTGTTGCTCAAAATTTTACTCTTAAGCTATGTGTACACACAGTGATCAGACTTACAAGGCTATCAACACTGTCAAAGTCCTGCCAATGTACTGACGATGACAGATTGTTAGAAAAATGTGAATTGTCAGTTCAGACGAATGCAAGAAAAAGTTACAATTTCATGTATTTACAATAGGCGTGTTTTCGTTACAAGCTAGCAATTTTAGTTTAGCAGTTTGTAAAGAAAGCAAGTTGGCAGTTTTAAGCATTATGAAACAGCGATGTAGTTGGGTTCTTCCTTTCCTGTCTTCATCGAGTGTGGTCTTGCCAGATTGGAGATCCTATATTTCGTAGTATGGCATCTCATTTTTGGAGATATTGTTCACAATTATTGTGAGTTAACGGGAAGAAGAAGAACAACAAATGGAAAAATTGCTTTAATATTTCGATACCTCCATTCTAAAGCTGAGTATAGACGATTGCCAGATCGGCAAACGTTATCAACCCTGTTAAAGTGCTGCAAATATACGGACAATGACAGATTGTTAGGCAAAGGTGAATTGACAGTTCAGACGATTGCAAGAAAACATTACAATTTCATATATTTACAATATATTTTGTAAATATTTATATGCAGGATTTCCAATAAAAATACATTATAGACAGTGTTGCAAATAAAATGTTTTTCTGGCAATGGCGCCGCTGTCACATGCCAAACTTCGCACATATAACAATCTGCAAATTATCTCGCAATGACTTTTCTGCTAACGTTGCAAAACAAAAATTGTGTGTTCACACGGTTGTAAATTCACAGGGTTGCATTTTTCTGGCAATGTTGTCTGATATGCAAATCGTGTGTACTTACCTTAAAACATGCTAAGTCGACTTAGCATGTTTTTAGGGAGATTCGTATTTTTAACTTCTAAATATTCCAAATTATACTCAGTCAAAATTTCGAGTCTATCCGTCAACCCAATCAAAAGTTATTCACAAAACAGTACAGGTCATTCGATTTCCATAACAAAAGAATTCCACACAAATTTAAAAAAATCATCAACTGTGATCCGCCTCTCCTGAAAAACTACCTTTTTGCACTTAGCATAGTTTAGAATAGAGTTATCGATTTGTAAAAGAAAGGAGTGAAGAAAATTTAACATAGAATAGTAAATTTATGTTTTATAAATACATTTCACGAATTTGTTGACTGTTTCGCATTGCAACTCGTGACACTTACAGATTATGTGTCAGTTAGTGGAACTAAGTTGTTTTCTTTGCAAACTGTTGAACTAAAATTGCGCGTGTACAAAGCTTTACTTTTTGTTAAGGTTGTCGGGTTAATTTAAGTTTTGTTGTTTGTGTTCAGTTCGAAGGAAGCGTGCGGGTTCAAAGTATGTAATTTTAATTTCGAATTTGTTGCTTAAAAATATTGAAGATGAACTAGTACCTATCCCAACAAAATATGTCGAAGAGGGTCATCTAGGATGAACAAATTCTGGAAGATTGCAAACCTGCTGGAGCGGTTACGGTTGGGGACAGATCTGTGTTTTCCCGACAAAAGACAAATCTTGTTGATGAATTAGATTCGATAATTCGCAATATTTTTGGGGCATCAGTCATTTGTAATAGTAAAATGTTTACTGGGTTACCGGGCCAGACAAGGTCAGTCAGAGCTATCGATGTGTTTTTATCGTAAACGATACACAATTGGCAAAAATCCGCCGCGTTTAGTCGGATATCGAATGTTGACTTGCGTTGTTACTAAATCGTTTTTATATATTTTGTATGAAGATTTATTACTAACCGAAGTTCTTCATATGGGGTCTACTTAATTCAGATTTAAGCGTACGAACGTACTTGCCAAATAAAATTTGTTTAAAAGTAGTACAACTTCGACAAAACGTGTTTTTTCTTTTCTCTCAACAAAAATAAATGAAAAGATATTTCAAACTAAATATATTTAAAGCGATATAATTCACCACATTTCAATGTATCATATTTGCGTTGTAAAGTATAGAAGAAATATACATACAAATAATTTTGACATACGAGTAGAGCCCGACCGAATGTTCGGCTTCGGCCGAAACGCGACATTTTATCTATCTCCGGATGAGTTAGAAGATGGGCTATTTTGGTCCACTCCTTCTAGTCCTCCCCCACAAAGGGTTAACTTTCAGTGAAATATTGATACTTTAATAACTTCTATACAACTTATTCGAATCTACTGAAATTCTACACATAATAAAGGGTCCGCTATTTATAGTTTTTTTTTTCGTGAATGGTAACACTTAGCTCATGTCTGATTTTACAGATAATTAGTTTTATCCTTCCGCTGAACGAATATGGTTGTGTATACGCTTGAACAACGCTGGGAGCGATCGACTTACAGAAGATGCAGATTTTTGCCAAATCATGTTTTCAGATGAAGCTCATTATAATCTTGGCGGGTATGTAAACAAGCAAAATTGTCGCATTTGGGGCACAGAAAACCCGCACGCATACATTGAAAAGCCGATACACCCAAAACGAGTCACTGTTTGGTGCGGATTTTGGTCCAGACGCCTTTTGGTAATATATTTGAAGTATCTACTGTTAAGCGAAAAATAGGAGTAATTGTTAAACCCCCTCTGGTACCTCCCATACAAATTGACAGATTAACTCGTGTAATATTTCATATTACAGTGCTCACAAAGTGAGGGTATACCTTAATCGGTTTACACGACTGAAACTTTCTTACTAGTTATTTAATACATTTACACAGCAGTTTATTTAGCTTCCATAAAATGTTCTCTGTCAATATACATACATATGTATACGTTTATAGTGTTTATATTGTTAGCTTCGAACAAACAAGTGTGGACTTCCGGAAATCAAAACTATACAATTGAGATATTTCAAGATATGGCCTCAATTTCCAGATAGCTATATTGGGGCCGAATATGAGAGACCTAATTGAATGTTATGATTCGTGAGAGATACGCGCAGAAAATTAAAATTGAATGGGGAATGTTTATTATCATTTAAAAGAACATTATTTGGCATTAATTTTTTGAAGATTATGTCTATCAAATGTTGGCCGCTGCTACGTCTCAGATGGTCCATCCGTTGGGTCAAATTTTCGATGACTCGTTCGAGCATTTCGACTGGTAACTGGCGAATGACACACGTGGTGTTATGCTCCAAGGCCTGAATCGAAGCTGTTTTGTCCGCATAAACTTTAGACTTTATATATCCCCACAGGAAAACGTCTAACGGTGTGATATCACACGGTCTTGGTGCCCAATCGACCGGTCCAAAACGTGAAATTATCTGCTCACCGAAGTGTTCTCTCAATAAAACACTTGATTGATGCGCCGTCTTGTTGAAACCAAATGTCGCCGAGATCACGAGCTTCAATTTCAGGCATCAAATAGTCTGTTATTATGGCACGATAACGGTCGCCATTGACGGTTACGTTCTCTCCGGCATCATTTTTGAAGAAATATGGACCAATGATTCCGGTACGTCGGATCGGGAATCGGTCAATGGCAAAAACATAGCTCTTAACGAGATCTAAACTATTGTTCATGGGTGTCAAGGTCGTGGGTCGACTGGAAAGTGTTTTTTTGGATTTAAAAAAAGGACTTAGGCGCAATTGGCGAACGATTATTTTAACAATAAAAACTGAATAATTTGTAAACGTTGTTCAGGCATAAGTCTTTCCATGATGAAATCCCAAACAATACTTAACAAAAATAACATGACAGCATGACACGACTCACACGTGATCTGTGAAAAAAGGCTATTAAAAAAAGTATCTCTATTTAGATCACCCTATACATACATATGATTTCATGATTCAATAATATTAGTTAGTGTTCGTAGCACAACAACAACCACACGGAGTTTTGTTGTTGGATTCGTAGTTGAATGTCGATGTCACTTGCTTACACCGTGCGACAAATGTCAACCTTTTTGTCACCCATGAACGAAACTATACATATATGTATGTACATGTGAATTTATAGGCCACCTGTAGCAAAACTGCATAGTCAGCTTTTTATTTCTTAGTCGTTTTTCTTTTTTACGGGACTTAAAATTGCAAGTATAGGAATTTTTAAATAATTTTATTTTCTTCTATTACAATACGAATTGCATCAATATTCATATCTAATGAAAGAGGAGGATTTGTACTACTCTTTAAAATTTTTTGCTAAATGCTTAGAATTTGAATCGGAAGACATATCGATACTTCTATTCTACTTAGCATGTTTTTAGTGAGATTTCAATTTTAATTTATAAATACATATTCCAAATTATATACAATCAAAAGTTATTCACAAGACAGTACAGGTCATTCGATTTGCATTATAAACGAAATCCACACAAATTTAAAAAATCATCAAACTTTGTCGCCTTTCCTGAAAAACTACCTTTTTGCACTTAGCATTGTTTAAAATGGTATCGATATTTACATTTTAAAGTCTATATAAATATGAACAGATTTCGAAATACAAAAAATTGGTTTTTGACGCAAAAAATGCATCTTTGTGTTTAAGAAATTTTAGTGAGTTTTGCACTTGAAACCTATATCGGCGACTTATTACGCTCGATTCAGTTTCAAAACAGATGTGTTTCCGATAAAATAAAATAATAAAATGGTACGTCCTAAATTATATTATGTTATTTCAACATATTTCATTTTTAGTCAAATTAACCGAATTTCTTGAAAGTTGGTTCAAAAATGACTTGTATTCCAAATAAATGATACATACATACACTGCGAAAAAGCTGTATGTATTTGCGATTATGAGTAGATGGATATATTAAAAGAGGGCCTAAATCCATTACACACAGAACGTTGAAGTTTTAGTATACATATGTATATTGTGACAGTTTCAGACCATCTTTATATATACAGGGTGGCTGATATGTATTACAACCAACTTCAGGTTGCTATCATTTCTAAACCGCTAGTCTGATAGCTGACAGATTTATTTCAGTGACAGTTCATTTTATTGTTTACAAGCTTACAAAAGCATTTTGATCTATTGCATTCAGAAAAAGTTATTAGTGATGGAATTCGAGCGTGATAGTGTGATTGCTTTATATTTGGCTGGAAAAACACAAGTGGCTATCGTTAGAGCCCTCCAGCATTTAAATGTGAATAAATCTTTTGTTTCTCGTACCATTGCTCGTTACCGTGATGCATCGCGTCCAAAAAGTGGACGAGAAAAACGGTAACAACACCAGAAATGATCCGAAAAGTGAAGGCCAGATTTGATCGAAATCCACGCCGCAGTGGGAGAAAAATTGCTCGTGAGCTGAACATATCGCGAGGACTAAAGCCATTGAAGTTCCAAAAAGTGCAAGAGCTCACCGATGCACAAAAAAAGTTAGACTGGAAAGAGCCAAGGAGTTGCTTCGCTTGCACGAAAGTGGCCAGTTACCGAATTTGGTTTTCTCCGATGAGAAGCCATTCCAAATTGAGCAGTTTGTGAACAAACAAAATGATCGGGTTTACTTGACAAAGAGGTCAGCTGAAAATTTACACCTTCGATTGGCCACCAGAACTCAAGCGCCGCCGATGGTAATGGTGTGGGCCGCCGTAACGTCCGATGGTCGCTCCTCGCTCGTATTCATCGACCATGGGGTCAAAATAAATGCCGAATATTATCGGGAAAATGTCCTAAAGACAGTACTGAAGCCCTGGGCAGACAAACATTTCGGCCGCAGACATTCCAACAAGACTCAGCACCATCGCACTCAGCACGCGACAAAAATTTCGGCCGCAGACCATGGACATTCCAACAGGACTCAGCACCATCGCACTCAGCACGCGTCAACCAAGAATGGCTTAAAAAGGAGGTTCCTCGCTTCATTTCTACCGCACAATGGCCACCAAGATCTCCGGATCTCAATCCGTTGTACTGTTGCGCCTGGGGCATTTTAGAGAGCAAGTTTCGCACTAAAAAATACCAAAGTATCGATCATCTCAAGACGGCGCTTCGCCGGGAATGGGCCAAAATACCGCAGAGCCACTTTCGTGCAGCGTGTGATGGCTTTGTCGGCCGTTTGAAGGCCATAATTCGTGCCAAAGGTGGCCAATTCGAACAAATCTAAACTGTTTCTAAAATTTTATGTTATTTCCGACATTTTTTGCTTTTGAACAGTAAAATTTAAAAAAAAATTAAAAAAATATAGCGCTTTACTTTGTTGCATTACATATCAGCCACCCTGTAAAATCCTTTGTACGTTTGTGAGTAACGAATGATCTCAAAAACCATAAAAGCGAATGGGCTGAAAATTGAACAATACGTATATAAAGGTTGGCGTCAATTGTGTTTTAGAATTATTTTCACCGCGATAAATTGCGGAGTGCCCAACTTATTTGCAAAATTCGCATTTCCAGAACTAAAATTTTAAATGTCTGTGTGGTTTATACATGGCGCTGTAGTGGACGTTATTTTTATTCCAAAAATTTTAAAGAGTAGTAGAAATCTAGTGTGCCATTAATAAACATCTTTCATTTCATATGTTTATTAATGGCACACATACATACATATGTAGTCAAAAATTTATAAATTTTGAGTTGTTGCCCTTTTGTGGAACAGGTGTGAAATATTAATGACATTCGTATTGTAATAAATGTATATACAATTATTTTGATTATATTATATTGATTCTAAGTGATGTCCTCTTGAAACGCTGTGTTGTTTTTATCGTATCATTTTAATAAACTTTTTGCAATGTACATTTTATAATTGAAATAAAGTTTAACCAATTCTTTACCGACGTCGTAACTTTTCAATAGTTTTTAACATCTTTTTTATTTCATAGGAAATTTCTCACACACCAGTAACCGGCGGATAATGTTGTTCTTACAGCAGTAAATTGCAATCGAAAAAATCTATAAGCAGCTAACGAAGAAAACATAATACATACATATAAATAAGATCTATAGCTGTTTTATATTTCACACATAAGCAATGAATGTAACAAATCGTCAAAAATCAACGGATGCAGAAACACCACCAGCAACGCAGACATCACACCATCACCACCAGCACCATCAACATCAGCAATTTTTGGCTTATATCAGTTGCCGACAGGCCGCCACAGTTTCAAACAGGAGCAATCGATCTCGACAGGAAGAGGAGCAGGAACAGCTGGTAACTTCAACTTCTGCCGATAGTTTGTTACCTCTACAGGCGGAGGGCGAAGGGGAGGAGGTATCCATTGAGTTAGAATCAGTAGTTTCATCGCCAGCACATATTACCAGCAGCACACATAATTATGACATTGTAACCGACTCCTTGGAGGAAATGGTTGTGCCATCGACATCAGAAAATGCAAAATTGGAAGCAGAAGGATCGTCTATGAAGATTCATGCGAATTTAAATATCAATAACCGTTCGATGAAGTCAGTAACGAAAGAAATGGTAGCTAGAGATATTAACACTAAAACAGTGACCAATGTTTCAGGGCGAGGATCTACCAGTGATGTAGATGGAGGCGTTGAATTACGGGATATTGATGATCAGTCCTCTTCAACAAGCAATAATATAATAAACCCCATTTCACACACTGAGAAAAATAAAATTATATTGAAACTACCGAAATTGACAGCATGTGAATCTCAAATGATTTCTACAAACGAAGATGACCTACGTAAGGTTGAACCCTTGAAAATAAATCTTCACAATGCTCATCATCATCACCATACTGCCAATGTTCATCACACACCTAAGATTACTATAAAACCAATTTTAGAGGATCACACTACAGACGTTTTGGTGTCATCAGAGGAATGTTCTTCTTCAGCCGAGGATGAAATTGTTTCAAAATTGAGCAGTAGTGAACCTCACATTTTACCCAAATTAACGATACGAGCAAAGAATGAGGATTATGGGTCTTCACACACAACTGTTGTTCCAAAACTGACTATAAAAATTAACGATTGCACCACTACAGCAGAATCATTGAGTACATCATCGGCAGCTAATACACCACCACTACCAAAGTTAACTATAAAAACAGGACAAGACGGCCATACAGAATCAATTATAACGAATGTATCTCCAGCTTCTTCTACAACATCATCATCGTCCTCATTAGCTTCGTCGTCATCGACATCTTCGTCATCCGCTAATTTCCTACTAGCAACGCCATCCATGTCAATACCCAAGTTAACCATAAAACCTATACAAAAAGTACACGAACCTAAATCTGTTGAACACAGTGAACAACAGCCTTCTATTCCCAAGCTGTGTATAAAAACCATGCTTTGTACGGAGGCTATCGAAGAGACGTCGCTATCCAAAATACCTAAATTGACAATAAAAACTGGTCAAGAACATGCTGTTATAATAACGCAGCATAGCGAGCATGTTAAATCCGCAGGAATACCAAAGATGACAATCAAGACAAAATCTTTGGATATGATTGATGACTCGAATGTTCCCGCTACTGTCGAACGAATACCTAAACTTACGATAAAGACAAATAACGCAAATGATATTGCTAAGATCTGCAGGAATAAAGTTCAATCTGAACCGGCTACCACAAATTTTGATACACCTTTACAATCACCGAAACAGCAGACAGTGCCGAAGTTTACCATAAGTAAACAGCTCAATCAAATCGAAAAATCTGTGGATATCGTAGAAGCAGACCTTACCCAGCGGAGCATATCAAAAATTTCAATAAAATCTCAAAATATGGCAGATGCAACCGTTACAATAAAATCGTTATCGGACAGGCCATCGTCGGCAGAAGAGAGCGGCGTAAGTGATGATGCAGAAGACGAAGATGAGGAGCATATCATTGGGGCCAGTAAACTTGTGCCGAAGCTAACGATTAAGAATTTGGGATCTCCACAACAAAAACTTAAAGTTGTAGTGGATTCTGATGAGTTAAATATAAAAGGACATAAACTTTCTGCTGCAGAAGATGTGGATGAATTCACCGATTTATTAAATGTCGATAATGTAGGTGGGGAGTCTAGTAACTCTCAAGAGTTTTGTGGCTTTAATGAAAACATCAATAACTGCACTCCAATTAAACAAACTGTAGGGGTTACAAGTATTACAACAAACGCCGATGATGTGGAGATACGACGTCAATCCGATGATATGGATATAGATGAGACTTTAAAGATTCAACATGAACCACAAATGTTTCAAAATATTACACGATTTAATACACAAGCTACGTCCAGTTCATCAGCCACTCAAGAAAAAGGACAGAATTGCAAAGCTGCGTTAGTGGGGCATATTATTGATACGGTTGATTTAACCTCTTCTGCTGGCAGTTCACCATCCCACCGTTTCGATTATAATGATGACGAAGAGATAGACAACAAGCTTACTGAACAAAATGTTGCCGCTAATGCCGTTGTGCCTAAAACAAATATTTTAATGGAATGCCTGCAGCGGGAGACTACAGTAATTCAGAATACTCAACAAATAAAGCTGCAAACTGAAAATAATTCAATACCCCCACCTCTACAGCCCAAACCGAATGCTGTTAATAAGTCCCCGGTTACGCTGAAATATCCTCAGTTGGCCGAACATTTAATGGCCAATGGATCAACTGTTGACAATATGACAATGAGTGCACAAACTGCAAATAACCATCGTGGAGAGAATATAATAGACTCCATAGAAATTCTAGATACACCGGAGGGAAGTCCTCGGAATTCCTTGGACGATAGATTAGAAAATGTCAACGTTATTAACGAGAAGGCACCAACGCCGAATGGTTTACATTACTCAAAGGAAACACAGCTACTTTCTCTTAATAACAACAATTTACATTTAAAGAGACATGCATCTGTGGGATGTAAGAACACGGAAGGACAAAATTTGACAACCGTAAATACTAACATGGAAGAATTACCTTCTAAATTGCGTAGACTGCAGAATGATAGCATGTGTGCGACTATAGTTGATAATGATTTAAATCAATCTAACGTTTTGAATAATTTAATGGACGATATTCAAACAACGAAATCCGAAATTAATTTGTTGAAACAAAGTAGCACCTTGCAGCCGGCGACTTCTAATCATCAAAGATCACGTAAACAAAAACACGAACACTTATTGCCTATTCCAATGGATGAAGTGGTTGAATCCATACAGACCAATTCTAGTGACAGGATCGATAATAGAGTTGAAAATAGGAATGATACAAACGAAAATGCAACACCGGTAGTCAAAAAAAGAGGGAGACCTAAGAAATTGGAAGTATCTGTACCATTACCGAGTGCCAAAGAAGATACCACCCCCGGTATCGTTGATGACAGGCAAGATTACAAATCACGTAGAGTTCAACTACTACGAAAAAGACTGGCCATAGATATGGTTGATGCCGAACAGCCAAAAACGCAAATTGATAATGCGGAGCTAGCTATAGAGTCATCTGATGACACTAAAAACGTTATTGACAATTTAGAAACTTCAAAACGAGAGCGAAGCTTACGAACTCCCTTGAGAACGTCGAGAAGAAGTAATACACCAATTGCCTTTCAAATTGAATCTAAAACTATTAAAAATAAGTCCGTATCTTCATTGTCCTTGGAAAACAGGAAAAACGTCAAAGTCGTCGGAACTGAAAATGAGCTTAATTACTTTATCGAATCAAATTCATCAATATCATCCGCTAGTTCCCATAGTTCGTCAACTATGACCTCAACTATGGCCAGCATGTCCAATAATGTCAGCATGTCAATGGCGTCACAAATTGATTTAACTATGTCCTCATCATCAAGCAATAGTAATGGTAGTACAACCAATACCATAACGACTGTGGAGGCGGTAACAAGGCATGACAGTGGTATGATTAGTAATCCAGATGTCGGTAATGCCGGTGGTAATAGTAATAATTCAATGTTACCTCCTACTACAATATTATCTTCGTCGGACCCCTTGCCCGATGTTATATTTAGGCCTAATGACTTTTCTTCCATAATTGCTACGCAGCAATTGCGTGGATCACATTTTGTTACAGATCATAGATCTGGACACAGAGAATCACAAGACGAAGACATTCAAGATGATGTTAGTGGTCCTGACAATTCGGAAGGTATGTTCATTAAATTATTATTATTTTTTTCTAACTTATTATATTGTTCGTACAGATGACTCGGCAAGTTCGTCTTCAATGTCTGCTACACCAGGGCGTGGCCGTGGTCGCCTTCGAGGTTCACGAGGAGGGCGTAGTTCAGGTCGAGGCCATCGATCTCATCACCTGGGTCGTGGTGCTAGTACGACAGCCAAAGTAATTGCCATGAATAGGCCGAGGTGTGTGGGTGCCCTCAAGCATACACCGGACCCTGACCGCATTAAGGGACTGTACAGTCCGGTAAGATTTCAAAGAAATTAATAATATGTGTCCAAACATTATTAGTTAACCATATGAATCACAGTGACCACTTATACCGTAGTGAATCATCTCATAGAAAGTTAATTGCATACATACATACATGGAAAAATAGGGGTCTTGAGTCTTTCCATTAGTTGTCGTCGTTCTTTCTGATTATTTTTATTTCTTGTTTTAAACTTTCGCCAATTTCGCGATTAGAAAATTTTAATTTCGTTTAACAAGATTCGAAAATTTTGGTTTCTAAAATACTCTCAATTGTTAGAAATTGTAGCTAGAAAATGTGTATTTTAAAAATTTCATTTTAATAGCTACGCACAGTGTGTCCAGAGATCGCTGGCTCACTCACGACCACCAAACAAGGGATAGAAATAGCAGATTTGCATTTTTACCAACCAGTATCTTTCTGATGTTTAGCAACTATCGTGTTTTTCTTGCACTTTTTCACATGCATGTCAATAAACACACAAAATAAAATTGAGATAGTGCAAATATTGACACATGCTTTCATGGTTTTTATATCATTTCACTAAAAATTGATAATTATATTATTAGAATTGTATTACAAAAACGACTAGATTTTTAGAAACCGCATAAATTTAAATCTGTCTAAAAAGATAACTAAGTAGGTTAGGTTAGGTTAGGTTAGGGTGGCAGCCGTATTTTTTATACAAGCTCACATAGACCAGTTTAGGTCCCTAGTAAGATAACTAAGTATATTTACAACAAAATTGTCTCACTATTTTACTAAAAACTGAAAATTTAAAGCAAAATCGCCGAAATTAGATGTTAGAAATCGCATAAATTCAAATCTGCTTGAAAATAGGACTAATTCCGTTGTCAGGAAGCTCGGTTAAGCCTCCGTTAGTGCTAACCGTTAGTGCTAACCGGCAGTTAACCGTCAGTTTGTGTGAAGTAAGACATCTATAAAGAATCGTTAGCGTTAACAGTGCTTTCGGAAAACGGTAATCAGTATATTAAAAATTAGCAAAAATCTTCAGTCATTTGCGCTCTTTGTAACAGCAATGACACAAGTTAAAACTATTTGACAATTGGGAAAGTTTGTGATTTAATATGATTAAATATTTTTAGGCTCCCCAAGTATTTGAAGAAGACACCCGCATGAGTGCCGATTTATCACAGAGTAGCTTGCAGCAGCAACAATCGCCTACGCATACAAGGTATATTCTTATTATTGTTTTATATTCAGATTTATATTAATAATACAATTATGTAGTCAACCGGATTTTTTTACCAACGAAGAATCCCAATCTTCTGTGATTAGTAATACCAGTATTTTGGATCCAAACAATATAATATCAGTTCAAAATGGCTCCGCTGTTAAGAAGCCAATGAAAAAAAAGAAAATGGAAGTTTGTGTAGCCGAAGAGTAAGTTGAACATTGGTTCGAAAGATTTGCATATTCATACAATATTCATAAATTATTCGCTTTTAATTTCAGTGCCGATTTCACAGTTGCTTCAATAGCCGAATACGATTGGCCACCACCAAAGGGCTGTTGTCCCTCAAAAAATCGTGACACATTTATGATACAAGAACAAGTTGCAATGTACTTGGGTATTAAAAGTTTCAAACGGAAATATCCCGATTTGCCTCGCCGTCAAGTAGATATGGAAGAACGGAACTGGCTACAGGAAAAAGGTCTGGTATCTGAGAAAATGTGTGACTTGGGTATTACAGCAGTGTGGGCTTCGGACATTTTGGACATCATGTACACAGACTTCTATGATAAGTATGAAGAGTACAAAGACTTCGTACGACAAAAACACTTGCGTGAAATAGAGGCTAAACAGAAGTCACTGGGCCTTAATGTAGCTGGCAGAGGTTTACAGGCTCGCGAAAGAGCTCTGTTGTCAACCAGCAAATGGAATTCATACTTCAATAGAACGTAAGTGTAAAAAAATATATTTTATATAAATTAACATTTATAGATTGCTATTCCAGTCGGAAAGATGAGCGATTGTCATTTCTTGATCTGCAAACATTAATCGTTAATAAACCCTGCCCACCTGCCGCTCCAATTTCTACAATACGTGACCGTCCAATTGCTGAAGCTGTGGCGTTAGCAGCCAAAGCAGAGCATATTGCTGAACCTCCCACATTGCTGAAGCCACGTGTCTGTGAACCTCTCAGACCAAGAGATGTTTACTATCCTTTATCTTTAGTTCCAGGACAATTTTGCGGAAAATACTACGATTATTCCACGTGTGAATTACGGTAGAGTTTTGTTAAAAACATGATATTTATTTATTTAGCTTTATAGTAAATATACGATTAATAAGGAAGAAAATCAATTTGCTTCTTGTGGCCATCAGCTAATACAAGTTTAGATTGAATATATATTTTAATATGTTTTTCTGTCGAATTTAGTTAGTATGCTCAGTGTATTGCTTTCTTGCTTAATCGGATAAAACAATGAGCGATAAAATTATAAATTAATGTATACATATATATATATATATATATATGCTCTCTTTTGGTATTTCACTTTAGACGGATCCCGCTTAACACTGTACTTGATCCTCCATTTGAAATATGGCAACACAAAGAGAATGAATCCAATAGCTCCGACACAGACTCTGCTGTTGAAAGTATTGACAACAAGACTGACGCGGAAGTATCCATGTCCAAATGTTACAACAAACGTCGCTTGCGACGAAAACGACAATTTCAAATCCTTAGCACTGATGAATTTAAAATACCACCAATTCCAGGTGCTTCAACATCGGTAACAAGTTCAACGGATTCATGTTCCTCATCGGATGGATCTTCATCAGAAACTGTAGGCATCACATATTAATATCGAAACAGTAACATTATTAACTTATAAACATATTTTTAATGCAGGATTCTGAATCTTCTTGCACTGCGTCATCGTCTGAGGAATCGTCGGAAGATGAAAGTTTAGCAGCCAACTGCGGCGTTTGTAGGCGTCCGCACAATCGTAATCTCTATGATGTTCCCGAATTATTTGTACAATGTTACACCTGCAGACGTAAAGGTAACAAAGGATACTTTATTGTGTAGAATTTGTTATATATTAATAAATTTTTTAGTTCACCCTAGTTGCATTGAAATGCCTCTTCGCATGACAATACGCGTGCGTAACTACAATTGGCAATGTGCTGACTGTAAATGTTGCATGAAATGTAAACTAAAACGGGATCAAAATAAAATGCTATTTTGCGAACAATGCGATCGAGGATTTCACATATATTGTCTTGGAATTAAAAGCGTCCCTGAAGGTAAGTCCGATTATATACAATTTTGATTATTTGATTATTCCCTCTAAATTTAAACGTAAATAAATAAAAAACTACATCTAATGTTAATGAAATTTTGCAAGTTTAAACATAGGCAGACATTTGTTTTTCAAAAATACTAGCTGACCCCAGCAGACGTTGTCCAGCCCGTCCTGTTTGGAATGTATTGGTTTTATATTCATTGATGTTTCATTCAAAAATGCATACATTCCGAGTTTCAGAAAAAAATCATAATAAACATGTATATTGGCCAAAAGTCCACTACAGCGCCATCTACCAGTTAGAATCATTATCAACACATACACCAAAACCACACATGCATGTTCAATTTTTGTCATATCGCCTTGGAAACGCAAATTTTTCAAATAACTTGACCACTCTGTATTCACCACTTAGGGCCTTATTGATAAAAAGTTAAAGAAGGTTTGAGGAACGCTTTAGAAGTGTTAAAGCGTTCTTCAAACCTTCATTATATTTTTATGAATAAGGGCCTTAATATTTAATTAAATGTTAACCCTTTGTGGGGGAGGTACTAGAAGGAATGACCCAATATGGCGCACCTTCGAACTTAGCCGGAGATAGATAAAAATATTACCACATACCTAATTTGAAGTCAATCGGTTAATCCTTTCGAGAGTTACCATGCGCACCAGCCAGCAGACGGACATACAGACAGACAGAGGGACATAGCTCAAATGACTTAAAACGACCCAAATCGAATTTCGCCAAACATACTTGTGGTCTTAGGTCACTCCTTCCATGTGTTACACCTTTGGCTGGTAGCAAATTTTTATCCCCTCACCTCCTCTCTAAGGTGAGGGGATAAAAAAAGGCAAATAAATGCATAAATAACACAGTACAACACATGATTTTGGGACTCAATTCTGAGAATTGGACGTGAAAGTAGCCCCAAAAACTAGAACTTCTGCATCATTCGTTTAGTCAAGTTGGCTCAATTAATAATTGAGAAAAATGTGCATCCAGCGCCTTAAAATCGCAATAATGTCCACAAAGTCAAAAAATTCTGAGAATTGGACGTGAAAGTAGCCTCAAAAATTAGAACTTCTGCATCATTCGTTTAGTCAAGTTGGCTCAATTAATAATTGAGAAAAATGTGCATCCAGCCTTAAAATCGCAAAAATGTCCACAAAGTCAAAAAATATCTGTCAGTAAATTATTGAAAAATACGTATACGTAATAAGTATTAGTATAAAACATAACATTTTAAAACAGAACAGAGCATTTTTGCGATTTTTAAGGCACTGGATGTACTTTTTTCGGGTAGGTTTGTTCCGCATTTTTATACCCTACACCACACTGTGGTACAGGGTATTATAACTTTGTGCATTTGTTTGTAACACCCAAAAGGAGAAGAAATAGACCCATCGTTTATTATACCGATCGACTTAGAATCACTTTCTGAGTTGATTTAGCTATGTCCGTCTGTCTGTCCGTCTGTCTGTCCGTCTGTCTGTCCGTCTGTGCATGTATTCTTGTAATCAAAGTACAGGTCGCAATTATGGTCCGATCGCGACGAAACTTTACACATATCATTTGTTTGGCCCAAGGACGATCCCTATTGAATTTGGTTAAAATCGGTTCAGATTTAGATATAGCCCCCATATATATGTAAGCCCCGATTTGATATGTAAGCGCTGTAAAAACTGCATTTTATATCAGATCAGTATGAAATTCGGCAGAAAGAGGTTTCTTATTACATGAAGGAATACTGCTAAATTCGGAGAAAATCGGTTCAGATTTAGATATAGCCCCCATATATATTTAACCCCCGATTTGACATGTAAGCGCTGTAGAAACTGTATTTTATATCCGATCAGTGCGAAATTCGGCAGAAAGAGGTCTCTTATTACGTGAAGGAATACTGCCAAATTTGGAGAAAATCAGTTCAGATTTAGATATAGCCCCCATATATATGTTACCCCCGATTAGATATGTAAGCGCTGTAAAAACTGCATTTTATATCCGATCAGTATGCTATTCGGCAGAAAAAGGTTTCATATTATATGAATGAACACTTTTAAATTTGGAAGAAATCGGTTCAGATTTAGATATAGCCCCCATATATAAGTTACCCCGATTTGACACGTAAGCCCTGTACAAATTTATATCCGATCAGTGTCTGTATTTTATATCTGATCAGAACGAAATTCGACAGAAAGAGGTCTGTTTACATGAATGAGTATTTAGGGAAATCGGTTCAGATTTAAATATAACCTCCATATATATGTTCCTCCTGATTTGGTGTCAAAGCGCTATATAAGTTGTACTTTACTTCCGATCATTTAAATTTTCAAGAAAGATGTTTCCCAATTTAGGAAGGAATATTACTAAATTTAGCGATTATCGGTTTAGAATTAGATAATATGTTCCTACCTATTTACCAATTATTCCAAATTATTATCGCAATGACCCTTATCGCATTGTTAGGGAGATGTAGGGTATTATATAGTCGGCCCGCCCGACTTTCTGCCTTTCCTTACTGGTTTTTATATATAATTTCCACGAGATGTGGAAAGACAAAGAGATGAGTGGAGTAGATGATCAGATAATTATATAGGAAGATGTGGTTACGACACTGCTTATTGTTTTTGTTGTTAATATTTGGAGTAGCTTTTGCTCTGCCAACGCAGGGCCGTTTTGGCGGTAACAGGAAATTTATCAGTTCTAGTAACTTCATTTAATTTTCTATAATCTACAACCAACCTCAATTTCTTAATTTTAGTATAATCAATTTTCTATGGTACAATCCATAGAGGGCTTTTGAAGGGGGAAGTGCTTTCCTGAATTATATTCTGTCTAAGCATATCTCCTACTTGTTTCTGTATTTCCGATTCATGAACATGGGGATATCTATATGGGCATTTCCTGCGTTGCGGCCGGCAGTAATTTCATTAGTTTTTTCCCCATAACTTCCATGAATATTATTGTTATTAGCTAATTTGTAAAGTCTATCGCGCTTAATAACACTGAATTTATAGAATTTTGAAAACTTTTTTAGTTTACATAGATTTTTGTTGAATTCCGGACGGCATGTTCCGTACAGCTCGAAATTCATATGTCTTTTATTGTCAATATTATACAATATTTATCAAATTTTTATTCTCCTTATTATCGATATATTTATCGATATACTTCTTTTCTTAATTTAGTTTTGCTTTAAAAGGTTCTAAAAGGCCTATGGTTACATCGTAGTTTCGTCCCAAAATATCGATCACTTTCCAAGATAATGTGCCCAAAATCTTGAATTCCTTGGGTATTGGATTGATTAGGCCAATATTATTTGTACCTGTACCATTTAATGTACGATATTTAAACGGGTCATTTAATACGAATTCAAGAAATTCTCCTTTATACAAAATAGATCTTAATATACTAGTTTCTGACCCGGTATCTATGATTTCTACTTCTTATTAGGGTAATCTCGATTTAGATGGTGGCTTAGAAACTTTTCCTCCTCATTATTAACATTGTCCTGCAAGTTTCCTATATCCATAGGTGTATCTCTGTTATATGTATCAGGTTGAGTTTATGGACAGTTCGTATTTTGGAAAATTGTCTAAGGTACTTTATTTGAGTTTGGTTTGTTACCAAACTTATTGAAATTTAGTCCATTTGTATACTTGTTTTGCTTCTCTGCATTTTCATTCCGCTGTCCATTTTTATCAGTTTTTCTGTGTTTGAAATCAATAGTTTTTATCTCCTATAATAGTCTTAATTGCGGGAATTTTGTGTGTAAATAATGGCTCTATGCTAGGTGTTTCATCTATAATACAGTATCTAAATTCTCCGTATATTTTTATAATAAGAATTTCCGTCAAATCCCTGTCAACGTTTGCTGATGTATATAATTCTGGTTTTTATTCGCCATATCCGAATATATTATTAATTTCTGACTTACATTCTACAAATACATAAAAAAGCTCTCTAAGATTACTTGTTCTTTCATATGTAAAGTTATATACCTCGGAATATGTTCTTCTGGGTCCAAAGTTCTTTATTAGTTGACGCTTTATTGCTTCCCAGTTGCTTTTCTCTGACAGTAATTGACAGCTTTTTACGGCATTTCCAATTATTTTCTCGTTCCTTATTATTGTGGTGCCGTAGTTGATTAAGTCCTGTTGTTGCCCACATAGAGTGAAGACGATTTCCGCGCATTTAATGAATGATGATAGTAGATGGCCCTTTCCGAAGGGTCTTAATTGTTGATACCTATTCAGAATTTGGTGTGGGATAAGTCCCAAAGCATATTCTTGGAGGTTGCCCCGTTGTAAAGCAGCTTCTGCTTGGATCGTGACTGCATATGTATTAAATGATTTTCATATTCAGCTTTTTGTTGCTGCATCGATTGAATATGTCCAGCCAATTCATTTTGAAGTTGCAGTTGTTGTTGTTGCTGGTCTTTTCGCTCCTGCTGCTCAATTCGCTGTTGAATTTGTTCAGCGTTCATTTTTATTTAGTTTAAAGTTTAAATTCACACAACACAATAAACACACAACTTATAAAGTGTTTTTAGTTCTATTATTTTAAATACATATGTGGCGGAGCAACCTTTTACTTTTTAATTTACTTTGCATTTTTTATTATACACATAGTTTTAGTTTTCAAATATTTTTTTTAGTCTTGTCAGAAATTTTCTTCATATACATAGTTTTGTTATTTTTCTTGTTCAATAAACATAAGCAATATGTAGTTATTTTTTATAAATATCGAGTTTCAATAGTACGTACTACATTGGTGACCCCGACGTGATTTGAACACGCCCAATATACGTCTGCTAATTTTAAATGTATGATAAAATTTCTCGGATCAAAAGTTCATCATACAACCTCATATCACCCGCAGTCTAATACTTGGTCGAGCGTTTTCATCGTTCGTTAAAATCAGCATTGATATGTCACGGAAAAGCCCAATGGACAAAAGCTCTGCCATCTGTTATGCTCGGGCTAAGGGCAACGCTAAAAGAGGATATTGGCACATCTTGCTCGGAATTGGTTTACGGCGAAGCCATACATCTACCTGGTGAATTTTTCCAACCGACATCTTCCACAGTGAATAAACATATGGAAACACTCAATAACTTACGTAATATTTTCTCAAAGTTGCGACCTATTAGCGCATCCAATCACTCCAAACCTACACCAATTGTTCAAAAGGATTTGAATAACTGTTCACACGTATGGTTGAGGTGTGATAAGGTTCAGAAACCTTTGCAACCAAAATACTCGGGACCTTATGAAGTGATTGATCGAAAAGCAAAACATTTTAAAATTTGTATTGGCTTACAAGAAGAAAAGGTTAGTGTTGAACGACTCAAACCAGCCAACATAACAGTAGAAGCGTCATCATCGTCCGAAATGCCCTCAAGATCTAAACCCTAAGTACGTTTCGCACTGGAAGGGGAGTAATGTGGCGGAGAAACTTTTTACTTTTTATTTTACTTAGCATTTTTTATTATACACATAGTTTTAGTTTCAAATATTTTTTTAGTCTTGTCAGAAATTTTCTTCATGTAGTTTTGTTATTTTTCTTGTTCAATAAACATAAGCAATTTGTGGTTATTTTTTATAAATGACGAGTTTCAATAGTACATACTACACATATATCTTTAGATATAGATTTATAATAGTTTGATACGTTCTATGTCATTCCAATGTATTTGTTGATATATTGGGCACCTAATACGCCAATTAACTAAAACAACATTTGGGTTTTGTTGGGTTTATCAAAACTAAACTTTATTTGACAAATTTGTATCTGCAACTAAAAGCAATGCACATTTTGCAGTCCGAAAAACTTTTTCGCTACTTAGAAAAATGCATACTTTACAAAATTGTGGTTCCCGCATTTCGGCGTCAGGGAACGTAAATAATTTTATCAGGTTGCAAAGATATTTAATACAAAAGAATAATGTAGGGTTTGCATATGTAGGGTTTGCATATGATTATATGTAACTCGCACGATAACTCTCGAAAGGAGTAACCAATTGACTTACAATTTGGTTTGTGGTAATATTTTTTTTCGATCTCCGGCTAAGTTCGAAGATGTGCTATATTGGTCCACTCTTTTTAGTACCTCCCTCACAAAGGGTTACAATTTAGTGAAATGTTGATTCTCTAATAACTTCTAAACTACTTGTCCGAATCTTCTGTAATCCGCACATAGTAATACTTTATCTGTTGTCACGCCCCTTTGGTACCTCCCACACAAATGGACTATTTTGCACCAAAAGTTAACAGCTTATAGCTTGAATACCAGTGCATACAAAGACTTGAAGTTTTGTGCAGTGTAATGGTTTTATAGTACCTACTGTCCAGCGTTATAGCCATTCCCCGTTTGGTACCTACCACACAAAGGTACCATTTTGTACGAAAAGATTACAGCTTATAACTTTTATACTACACCATTTTCAATTGTAATTTGAAAAAAGTCAATTGAAATTCGAAGATCCCATTTGAAATTCGAAAAATATCAATTGAAATTCGGATATTCCATTTGAAATTCGATAAAGGTCAATCGAACTTGGTATACAAAATTGAATGTAATGGCGATGAGTCTAACGTATGCCAAAAGGTATACGTTGGTACTACCAAATCAAAACTAAAAACAAGATTATCTTCACACAGGTCGGAACAGAAATCCTTTGACAAACCAATTGAACAGAAAACTGCATTGACAGCCCACTGTCCAATCACAGGTCACAAACCAAACTTTAACGACGTCGATGTGTTAGTAGAAGAGAAAAATTATGGAAAATATCAATTAAAATTCCATTTGAAATTCGATAAAGGTCAATCGAACTTGGTATACAAAATTAAATGTAATGGCGATAAGTCTAACGTATGCCAAAAGGTATACGTTGGTACTACCAAATCAAAACTAAAAACAAGATTATCTTCACACAGGTCGGAACAGAAATCCCTTGACAAACCAATTGAACAGAAAACTGCATTGGCAGCCCACTGTTCAATCACAGGTCACAAACCAAACTTTAACGACGTCGATGTGTTAGTAGAAGAGAAAAATTATGGACGAAGACTGACGTTAGAAATGCTGCATATTATTGACGTTGCAGCGTACAAGAGACTGAACTACAAGAGACACCGATGGCTGCGCCAATATTTATCGGCACCTAATTGACATGCATAAACGAAGACTTAAACAGTAGCGATCTTCAACTTTGCAGGCAAATTTCAAAATGATGAATTTCGAATTTCAAATGGAAAAATTCGAATTTCAATTGACGTATTCCGAATTTCAATTGCAATTTTACGAATTTCAAATGATGTGTTTCGAATTTCAATTGATGTGTTTCGAATTTCAATTGATGTTTTTCGAATTTCAATTGATGTATTTCGAATATCAATTGATGTTTTTTGAATTTCAATTGGTGTATTACGAATTTCAAATGGAAAAATTCGAATTTCAATTGATGTATTTCGAATTTCAATTGATGTTTTTCGAATTTCAATTGATTTTTTTCGAATTTCAAATGGAATCTTCGAATTTCAATTGACCTTTTTCGAATTTCAAATGGAATCTTCGAATTTCAATTGATCTTATTCGAAATTGAATTGATTTTTTTCGAGTTACAGTTGAAAATGGTGTAGTGCCTACAAATACTTAAAATTTTGTTCAGTGTAATGTTTTAATAGTACCTACAGCCTATCGAAAAGGGTGTTATTATCATGACACTTTTGGTACCTCCTACACAAACGTACCATTTTTACAAAAAGGTAACAGCCTATATCGTGAGTATAAATACATACGGACATTTCCCTAGGCTACTCAAAAAATCCCTTAGAATTTTGCAACCCTTTTTTTGAGTATGTTTTTTTTAGCAATGTACTTAATTTTCTGCGCATTATGTAAATAAAAAATTTACAATCTTGGCATGAAATTATTGCATTAGACCTTTTCGATTGTTATATGTAAATAAATGAGAAATATTTTATAATATTGACATTAAAAGACCGATTTTAATAACCCCTTTTCTATATAAATTTATGTTCCGGACATGCCGTCCGGAATTTAAAAAAAATCTAAATATCTCAAAAATTTTACATTTTTAGAGCAAATGGTAAATAAACACTTAGGAAGCAATGCCTCTGGTATATGCAAGCAAAAAGTTACGTATTATTTATATAAGAAGTTTCCTCGACATTTTTAAATCACCCAATTTACCTCAAGAATAGTGTTTTTTGTGCCGTCCGTCACGCTGTCCATTTGTTGATGTTTATGCAAACTAAAAATTTTTCAAAATTCTATAAATACAGCGTTATTAATCTCAATAGACAATTCAAATTGGCTAATAACAACAATATTCCTAAGATCAATATTTCCGTCCGCAACGCTGGAAATGTCCATATAACAGGTGGCGCAAAAGTAATCCTCCTATCAGAAAATGCTATAAATTTTGCGATTGGCCCCTAATGTCAGTTCTGTTTTGACATTTGTGTAGTAAACACATGCGAAATACACGTTAATAAACAATGTTACGCTACACTGCTCCAGAACGCGGAATATTGCTGACTATTTATTTGACCAATAATCGGTCGGTGACTTTGGCACAACGTGAATTTCGTCGCAGATTTCCTGGCCGTCCAACGCCTACTGGTGAAACACTGCGACGTTTAGCCGCTCGCCTCGAAGAGACTGGCACAACACGAGATGCTGCCAGGCGTGGCAGACCCCGGAGTAGCCGTTCTGCAGAGAATATTGCTGCTGTAGCCGAGGATGTCATGAAAGCGCCGTCGACATCGACCAGACGACGTGCCACGCAAATGGGTATCAGTCGACGGTCTCTACAGCGAATTTTGGTACAAGATTTGAAGATGTTTCCGTACAAAGTCCAGACGGTGCATCAGCTGTTAGCTGCTGACCGCCAATCGCGTCTTACATACGCTCAAGCCATCCTTAATCACCACCAAGAGGAAGATGATTTTTAATCATGAGTAATGAGGGCCATTTCCATCTTAGCGGGTACGTAAATAAGCAAAATTTACGCTTCTGGGGCACTGAAAATCCGCGTGTAACCCACGAAGAGCCATTACACCCGCTCAAATTCACTGTATGGTGTGCTGTTTTCGCTGGAGGAGTCATCGGACCTTTTTTCTTCGAAGACGTCACGGGCCAAACAGTCACTGTGAATGGTGAGCGCTACAGAGCAATGATCAACGAGTTCTTTTTGCCGCAACTTGATGAATGGGGATTGGAAAACATGTGGTTCCAACAGGACGGTGCAACGGCACACACTGCACGTGCCACAACCGATATGCTGAAGGATGCATTTCCCGGGCGCCTAATCTCCCGTTTTGGCGATTTGCACTGGCCAGCAAGATCGCCTGATTTGACCGCTCCAGACTTCTTTTTGTGGGGCTTTTTGAAGTCGCGGGTTTATGTCAACAAGCCTCAGCTCTTAAAGACAATATCCGTCAAGAATGTGAGTGAGGAAGTTTTGGCCAAAGTGATGGAAAATGCCATAAAAAGGGCTCAAATGACAATCAACTGTGGCGGCGTCCATTTACATGACATCATATTCTCGACTTGATGTAAAAAAAAATAAAAGACCAAATAAAAATAATCCACAAGAAGAATCAAAGTTTTTAATTTTTTTTTTTAAATTACAGCCAAAAAGCATCGAATGGTTACTTTTGCGCCACCTATTACATATATACTCAACATTTTGCACAGTGTTTAAATTAAAAATTCATACAGATCTGTAAAATAGAGTTATGACCACACCGGTTTTACTACCTCCCATACAAAAAGAGCCAAGACGTACCAATATTAAATAGCTCATAATACCAAAGCTACTACTTCTACTCGGAAAAATTTGTCGAGTACAAACTAGTAAAAAAATATTAAAAGAGAAAGACATTTTGAAGTTCTCTCTTAAATTTGTCTACTTTTTTTACTAGTTTTTTGAGTATAGGAACGCATTTGGAGTAAAACTGGTAAAAATGTTAAAACTATTAACTTGTAGTAGGTAAAGGAACAAAGCTATTAATATCAGCATATTTACATTGCTCACAATGGTGAATGAAATATCTTACTTTTTTATTTTAAAAATTACACAAATAATATAAAACGCACCCTTGGATATCAGTACATTACAAAATTTGGTAGGATTATATTTCTCAAGAGACTTTTTATACCATCCACCAGAGGATGGGGGTATACTCATTTTGTCACTCACTTTGTAACACCTCGAAATATTGATCAGAGACCCCATAAAGTGTATATATATTTTTAATGGTCGGAAAATTCTCCCGCCTGTTGTAGCTTAAAAGAGGCCACATGCCAAAAAATTATTACAAATAGCCTATATAAATTTCCGGGTATTGGTTTACCTGTCCACCAAATTTCTTGAAAATGGGTTCAGCCGTTTATGCTCACGACGGAATAGCCAAACAAACACACGATTTTATAATATTAACATCCTATAGTGGAGGGTATAATAGTAATAGTTAATAGGATAGGATTATTTTCTTACTAATAACAATAATTAGTAGGATAGTATTATCTATTATTAGGGTAATAAATTAGTAAGATAACATTAGGAAATACGTTATTTACCACACAGCTTTGCTGGTTTAGAACGCAACGGTATATAATTTCCAGAACAAAACTTGAGAACAGTGCATGCTATTTTTGGCTTCAATTGTTTACATTGGCGTCAATTATTTTATTATTTACAATTGTTTATATATTTAACTCTTCACCTTCCTAAAATCTAAAAAAATGCTTTACCCGGCGCTATTTATTTTCAGGTCGTTGGAGTTGTAACCGCTGTAGCATTTGTATGCGTTGTGGGGCTACTACACCGCAAGGCTTGCCTCAGGCTCAACAGCAGCATCTAAATTCTCCGAATGGAGAACATTTCAAACAAGTTAAACCCAAAAAATGCAAGTGGGTCAATGAATATCGTATGGATCATGTAACAAAACTTAAAGAACATTTGTCTATGTTATGTGTTCCTTGTGCGAGGATGAAGTCGACAAAACGCGTAAACATTGCAACGTACAATAACACAACAGCAACTATTCTGACTTCGCCGGGCCCCGGTAATGATTGCACTTCCAATAGCTGTATTATTTATAGTTTACCATCAGCAATTGGAAACACAGCTGAAAATATAATTAACTGTTCTCCGACTACGGTGACTTCAGGTCAAGACACGCGTTGTTCGGAAAACAAAGATACTGCTACTCTTTCATCCAGCTCCAAAAGAAATCATACATCGACTACAGCAACGACAAGCACAACAACAGCACATAGCAGCACAACTGTCGGCCCTCCTCCCGTGGTTGCCTGAGTAGGAGTTATACGATTTTGTCCCAAACAGCAAACACCTAACCCTTTTTCAAATTCACCGAATTTATAGCAGTTGTAAAATTAGCAAGCCCTTTCTAAATAAGAACTGAATGAATGTGGCAAGCGAATATAGTTATAATTTCGACATATTTATACACTACTACGTTTTATCAAAAAAGTTTAAGAATTCAGTGCATTTATAACTATTATTGATTGGTTTGTTTTATAAAGATGATATAAAGATATTACCTAAATTCCATTATTGTAATTTAAGAAATTCAAACAGTAGTTTTTTTTCAATAAAAATATCTTAGTCCTTTCCAAATGTTTGTGTGCACTCTTTAAAATTTTCCGTCTATAATAGATCATAAATATTATTACTTTTTTATTAGCAACAAACTTTCCTTTGTATTTCATAATTTATTTAAGATAAAATCTACGTTTGTCTGATCTAGACCAATAATACGCAAACTAATTTATTTTGGCCCATGTTGGATGCATATTTCATATTTCTGAAGGTTATTGTTAAATTCGATTATGATTTTCCTAGATTTAAAATTGCGAATAAATCGATATTCGTCCAAGAAACTCAGTCGCTGACATTTGTTATGTTCATAAAGATCAATGTGTCAATGTTGAATCTTCTTGGCCGTTGGTTCGCGTTCTCCAAAAAAACGGGCCCATTTTGTAAAAACACCAAAAGTGAAATCCTTGAAATATGAACTTATGACAGTAAAAAATTAACATAATATTGTATCTAATAGATATCTGTAATATATGAGTTACATAAGATATCTTAATTATAAGATAAATTAAATTTAACAAAATATAAAAATAAGTAATGACCGTATTTATGAAATTAGGGAGTATTTAGTATTGTAAGATTCACTCTTTATTCTTGTAACATAAACGGCTTTTTATCTTTGTTGTCATACATAGAATCAGAATTAAACGACTACCATTGGATGAATATTGGATTTTAGATTTCGCAGTGTTATCAGAGGTAAAGGGAGCTTGAACATATCGGAAAATTTCTTGACATGGACCTGTGTTTTCTTACCACGTAAATATAATCATGTATTTTATTGATTTTAAATGCCACTGAAATAAGTATAATATCGAATAGTAAGTAATAGCCAAACTTAGAATTTATATATACAAAAAAAACTTTATTTTGGTACCCACTCTCATCTATTTTCTACTTTGAACATTTATTGTCGTTATATATACATACATGTGCGACTAAATATGATATAATATTAAGTAGACAAAACGTCTACATTGAACTATAGTATTTCTTTTAAGCATATATTTCTTCTAGATTTATGGTTTTATATTGCTTTAAATCTGCATTTTTGAATTCGAACCATAATTTATACAAAATAAATTATTCTTTGGTGAATACATATGTATAAAAATACGAACCAAAGGTACTTAGGAAAATTGATTGAAATATCATGATTAGAAGCGTACACGTTTTTAATAGTTCTCACATTTCTAAATCATGTTATTCTATTATATCTAATTATCTCTTTAAGTTAAGAAAAATTTTCACATTTATTAAATATAAATTACGATCAAATTCACAAATAGTGCAACTTAATTCAAGTGATTGTTTTAGACCCGTTCACACAGGTTCGTGTCCCTTTAAGCGACAACTCCGAACTATTATCCAAAATGAGAAGTTTTGAAAAAGTATAATGTAGTAAGAACCTTTATGGACTAAACTTTCTGTAAATGGAATTGTATTATAATCCGCAATGCATAGCTGCATATTTATATATGTAAGTCTTTATTATTTAATACATTAAAGTAGTTCACACATTAACAATTAATGAAAATAAACAATAAAATTCTTAAGATACATACATGTAAACGTATTAAACGTATTTTATTTTGTCTACAACCAGATCGATTAATGTTTTATGGTCTTTTAAATTTTAAAATGAATTTTAAATTCCGCATCAGAGAACCTTTCTCCCAAAGGCAATTATATAGTCATTATTATGTATACATCAGGTTCAATGGACAACGGGCACAACAAAAGCAGTCTTAATGCCTCACGACTAGGAGGGAAATTACATTTGAAGAACTTTGCTCCAACCCTGTAATAGAAAAGGATGTAATTAGGGAAATTTCAGAAAGTACTGAAAGTGTAAGGAAATGAAATTTGGTGTAAAATTAGTAATAATTGTTATTAACTTATAGGTAAAATGCAAATGTTCGAAGTCCCCGCCGCTATTACCTTATGCAAAGTGTTTGGTAGCTCGACATGGGCTTGAACCTCCGCTTTCATGTTTAAGCAAGGTAATATTAAGGCAACCAGAGAACATATTCTGCCAGTTGTATAAAGCATTTTAGATAATTGTTAAAATGAATCTTTCGCATTTGTAAAATATCTGTCCTATGATAAATAAGTAATAACAAAAACTTGGTGTTTTATTTGTCTTCATTATTAAAAAATATGAAACCGTAACTCTACATCCAGTGAGTGTCATGTCTTCCCGACAATGTTTTCTAAATAGGTTTTGTAGATACGGACTTCTAAAAAACTCAATTTCATCGTGAGAGAAACCTAAGAATTCAGGATAATTACTACAGTCTGTGACGATTCAATAAAAAGCAGGCATTCGTTTGATATCAGTTATTGCAATGTATTATAGGTCTCTAAACTCCTAGTTGCAATAATAAAGATTTCACATAAGTTGACTTATATGTTTGAGTTATTTAACGGACTGGCCATACTTAATTCTTTTTTTCTTAATTTTTTCTTTGTCGATCCTATCGAATTAGTTTCCATCAGATGGAAATTATTTACTCCAAAGTATCATACAAAATTTGGCATGTCCATTTTCTTTCCAGGGACTCAACTACATTAGGAAATGCTTCCCAGAGCCGAGGCAAAAAATTTGTTTTGGCATAGTGAATATTAACATTAACTTACCCAACCGAATTGGAATTTATCATGATAACGATCGCGATGTTTGTGATCGTTATTAATTATTGTTATTAGTGAATATTAACATTAACTTATCTAACCGTATTGGAATTTATCATGATCGCGATGTTTTAGTTTTCCGTCCCCACCATATCACGGAACTCCAACTCATGTGTGGCCACTTGATTGAGTTTATCCTCCACGACGGCCACCACAAGATACTTCTTTGTTTTGAGTAACTGATTTATGTTGATCCGTGTTATTTAGAGAAGCCACAAATCTTTCCACGTTCACAAATTGATGTATGTTTTCGTTGACCAAATTTGGATCAATTCGTGGGCATTGTGGGCGTGATATTGCTCCGGCCCTGTTGGCAGGAAAAACCTTTTTATGTATAACGACACATACACTTAACATATGTATTTGCCAAAAATCATTACGTATCTGGTTATATGGTTCCATGGTACCGTAGTTAAATGCATTAGGGACATATATAAACGCTACTTTATCCAATCTATCAAAACTTTTAAATATTTCACTTGAAGTTGATAATGATAAATTAATTATGTTCCGATTTTAGTTGTCTTCTGAAAGCGGTTGACCAGTTGAAAGTACAAAATACAAGTGGCAAAATAAACAACATTTTGATGTATAGGATGTATATTATGCTGTTTTCTTTATTTATATGTTTGAAATTTATCTAAATAATAATTGATTTTTATGAAAAGACCGAATATTTTGTTGTTTTATTATTCGTTAATTTTATGTCTTTTTTTTAATAAATACTTTTAAACCGAATTTATCAATAACTTGCAAATTTTTCATTAATCCAGATTTTTGTATCTAAAATCCATTTATTTTTTTCGTGGGTTCAGCTAGACAATTTGAATCTGGCATCGGCAATTATTTTATTTCAATTTAAATACAAAAGAAAAGCGATTTGCGCCTTCTTCATTTATTTCCATGAACAAGTAAAAGTGATTTTCGCGGTCTTTTTGTGGGTATGCTATAAAACAGTGTGAATTGTTAAGCGTTTGGTGTGTAAAAATGGAAATTGGGAGTACCAACAGATTTTGTTTAGGATAAATGATGGTAATTTTTTAATGAAAATTTTGCCCACCGCTACGGGTTCCGAAAATCCAATTTAGGCACACTTTTTCCCATATTTCGACAGGCATCAATCACGTCGTCATTATACATACCTCTTTTTGTAGAAGTAAGATAATTTGAACAAAATCATATTGTGAACGAGGGTATATACTACGGATGTAACGAAAGTGACTTTAGCGAAATCGAATGCGGAAGCGAATATTGAAATATCCCTATCCACCCTTCAGATTATTTTTACATGGGCATGATATTGGAGGAAAGTACTTCCATGCAAGCATACGTAGAGCTAACAAATAACTACTTACCCCCACGCTTACGAAGAGCTAACAAATACCTACTTACCCCCACGCTTACGAAGATCCAACATATAAGTAGTTATTATTGTCATTTTAATAAGGGGTTAAATAACACTTTACCAGTAATGATTAACCATAACCATTTACTTATCATATATAATTAAATACGACGATACATATTTTTTACTCGAATATTCCCATCAAAAACATGGTAAGTACATGTCATTGTACATTGCATTAGCATGTAAGACATGTCATTACCCTCTGCATTACACGTAGTCAACAAATAATGACTTACTTATATTGACATAGATATGTATTTGTAAGTCAATTTAAGATCGGTATTGTAAAATATGCAACAACAACAGTTTTAATTGAAGAAAAGTTGATTTGATAAGAAAATAAAAAATGGCGCTGTCGCATATTTTACAATATCCGACTTAAAATAACTTACAAATAAGTACATATTTATGTCAATATAGGTTAGGCTTAGGTTGTCAATATACATAAGTAAGTCATTAGTTGTTGACTACATGTAATGCAGGGGTAATGATATGTCATTACCTGGTAATGCAAGTGGTAATGACATGTACTTACCAAGTTTTTGCTGGATATTTCTTGCGAATGCGAAAGCGAATAGTAAAATATGCATTTTTGCGAAAGCGAATGCGAATAATAGTTTGGCCTTTTAGTACCAGCAAATTTAAGGAACTGAACCGGTACTTTTCCAGGATATTCAAGCATTAAGAATGTTTTCCATATTTTTACCTCCTGTTACCACAAGGACAAACATATTTTTTCAACTGTTTTGAAGAGAAGTGGCAGAGGTTTTCATTGGTATTAATATCTTCAAATTGTGTGAAGGGAATAAGGAGATTTAACACTTATAACAAATGGAAGCGAATACTGAAATATATTTTTGCGAAAACAAATAATCCAAAGATGGTTTTTGCGAATGCCAATATTCGTTACATCCCTGGTATATACCATTTGCTACGGCTCAAAATTGTAACACATCGATGAAGTCGCCCCTCAAGTTTATTTGGCGCAAATCCGTTTTGTGCCATTTAAAGTAATTTGACAAATGTTCGTCCGGAGAAATTGTAACAAATAAAATTGGTGGTAGATTTGATCGTATTCTATGATATAACAGGAAACATCTCTGGAATTTGTTAAGTTGTTAAAGTAAGGACTTTGACAAATCTTGGGCCAAGGAGGTCATTATTCCAACGAATGGTTTCAGTTAAAATTAATCGAAAATTGTAATTTTTTTCCAACCGAATTGGTAAGAATTTTTGCCAAATTTTAGCCCCATCCTATGAATAGTAATGGGTAAAATTAGACGCAAATTACCAAAGTTCAGTCCAATTGCTTAAGTCTAATTTCCGCATACAACTTAATCGGCGACGAAAACACCGAAAAGTCAGGTTTTTCGGTGCAAATGTATGAAAAAGTCTGTTTTTTATGGAATTTAGTTTTCGTCGCGGATACGGTGTATGCGGAAATGAGCCTTTCTGTGGTTTCTATGCATATAAAAATGTTCACCATTAATACTGTGAATTGTTGTAGGTAAAACGAAATACATGTTGTCAACCTTTGTATGAGGGGCTATATAAAACCATGGATATACATAATATATACGGGTCTGTTCTGTAGCAAGGTGATTTGAAATCACGGTGATTTTAAAATCACCGGCGACTTACAATCACTGTTGGAGTTCGAAATCGCCCGGTTTATTATTCATAGCCTCCCAAAAAAGATTGTTAAAAATATGTTCGGGTGATTTCGAACTCCAAAAGTGATGCTAAGTCGCCGGTGATTTTAAAATCACCGTGATTTCAAATCGCCGTGATTACAGAACAGACCCGATAATTGAATGGATATTGATATATTCTAAATTCCAGTATCCACTTTTCTAGTCTTATTAGCAACCCTGCAGTAGCGAAAAGGACCATTCTGCCCCCTTTTCAATATGAAATTAATGTTCCTAAAATTCAGCTGAACAATCTGAATGCAATATGAGGGCTACATCAACACATAGACTAATATAGCCCATTTTAGCTAGGAATGACGAATAAAAAATTATCTGCCAAACTTCAGCCGTAAAAATAAATGGAACATATCCCATAGAACATATAAGGGTTCGAAAATAGGTCATATGCGTCAAAACATGGACGGTTCTTGCCCATTTTCACTAGGGACCATCCTTAATCTTAGGAAAGTAGCTGTACATTCGCTGTCATTGCACCTTGATCTACACCGTTTATGTATTAACATTTTATGAATTTTGTTAGTGAAAAAACTATTATTGTCTCCCTAAAGTACATTTCTTAGCTCTAAAAAGTGATCATATTAGATTTTATCATGTTAGATTTTCATGGAAAAATTAAGTAATTATCTTTATTATGCGCTGAATTGAGTCAACAAATTTCTATAGATTTAACTATGTTGGCTTAGGCTACATATATAATAAATATTGTAATAATTGTCAACATAGTTATTTTTAGCCAAGTATGTATATCGCGATTTTTTTTTTCCAAATTTTGAACATACTTGCTGTTTACCTTACTTTCTATTCTAATCTTAATATTTGTACACGGTACCATAGTGTGATACAGCGTATAACTTTGTGCGTTTGTTTGTAACACCCAAAGGATGATGTTTGTTTTTTGTACTCAAAACCTATTGAAAATGATATAAATCGGATTTACATATTATTTTCTTACACAAAAATTAAATGTTGGATGGAACATTGTAAAGGGTGGTTAAATTGTAAGGGCCGATGTTGAATGTGAACCACACCTAAACGTCATGTTTTTTTCTGCATTTCATTTGACATTTCTCAATTTCAGACTAACTCAATTTGAACCATGGAAAGATACACAATCGAGCAATGCGTTAAAGTTTTTTAAGCCTTTTACGAAAATGGGCGTTCAAATCAAAATGCATTTCGTGCACTTCGTGATGTTTTTTTGATCAGCATAATCGACCAAATGTGTCCACAATCGGTAGAATTGTGCGCAAATTTCAGCAAACCGGGTCTGTAGGAGATGTGAAAACACCTGTGCATGCTCGCCCAGTTCGTTTGGTGCGGCTTATGGGCTGGCGACGTCATCGGGCCATACTTCTTTGAAATGAGGCCTGTCAGGCAGTTACTGTGAATGGTGTTCGCTATCGTGAAATGATAACGAACTTTTTATGGCCCGGATTGGAAGATATGGATATGGACAATATGTGGTTTCAACAGGACAGTGCCACTTGCTACACAGCTAACGAAACAATGGCTCTTTTGCGCAACAAATTCAATGACCGTGTTATCTCAGGTCGTGGCGATCTCAATTGGCCGCCAAGATCATGTGATTTGACACCGTTGGACTTCTTTCTTTGGGGTTATTTGAAAGAAAGGTTGTACGTCGATAAGCTAGCAACAATTCAAGAGCTAACGGATGAGATAATTCAACACATTAACGGCATAGAACCTCAATTATGCCTCAGCGTCATCAAAAATTTGGACCATCGGATGGAGGTGTGCCGCCGAGGTCGCGGCGGCCATTTGGCCGATATTTTGTTTCATACACAGAGAATGAAGCCGAGGCAAAATTGGCGGCGGCGGCTGCCATGGAAAATTACAGATCGGCGGCGGCGGCTTGATGGCTTAGCCGACATAAAATTGACATACGGCGGCTCTGTGATAGTCATTTTTACATTTAAAATAATAGTTGAAAAGTTAAGCTCTGTTATATATTCATAAATAATGGATGTTTTTAAGTTAATTGTAAGATATTGTGAAGTGAAACAAGTAACAGCGTTAAGTTCGGCCATGCCGAATCCTATATACCCTCCAGCATGAATTATATTCAATTCTATTACTGAAAGATTTTTGGATATGAAGCAGGTCATGGAACGATATTTTTGTTTGATCAATTTATTTAAAAACGAACGCTACAGTTTTTAGCCAAATTTTAGGAATATTTAGCCAAACTTTTGATTTTTATAAATTTTATTGACATGAATTCTTGTCAAAATATAAGTAGTATGTGGTGTTTTGGCTTAAGCAAGCCTTTTTGGGAGCGACATCTATAGGTGGACTATAACCAAATTGCAACCGATTTAAAAAAAAATTACTGTGAAGAAATCTTGCCAAAGTAAAATAAAAAAATCAAGGATTCAAGTAAAATGCTTAGAAAATTCGGTATTTATGGCTTAAATACGTATATTTTGGAGCGGCCGCTATAGGGTGACTATAACAAAATATGAATGTAAAATTTTTGTTGTGATTAATTTTTGTCAAAATATAATACAAACTGCAAAGTTTCAGCTAAATTGCTTAAAAATGTGGTATCTATGGTAAAATTTGGAGCGATTTCTATAGGGGGCTATATAAAAACATTGACCAATATGGCCTATTTGCAATCCCAAACGACCTGCAACTATAAGAAGACTTTATACCAAATATGATTAACCTAGCTCTATTATTGTAGCGTAATTTCAACAGATAGACAGACAGACGGACATTGCTAAATCATTTTAGAATTTCACGACGATCAATAATATATATACTTTGTGTTGCATATTTCAAGGTGTTGCAAACAGAATGACAAAGTTAAGGTATGTTTAGACGATTGCCTGATCGGACAACATTGTCCGAAAAATGGCGGAAAAATGCAACCCTGTGAACGTACAACCGTGTGAACAAACAATTTTTGTCTCGCAACGTTGACAGAAAAGTCATTGTGAGATAATTTGCAGATTTGTTGATGTGCGAAGTTTATGCATGTGACAACGGCGCCATTGCCAGAAAAACTTTTTATTGGCAGCACTGTCTATAAAATATTTTAATTGGCAATCCTGCATATAAATATTAACAAAATATATGAAATTTGAAGGTTTTCTTGCAATCGTCTGAACAGTCAATTAACATTTGCCTAACAACCTGTCAATTTCCGTACATTTGCAACAATTTAACAGGGTTGATAACGTTTGCCGATCTGGCAATCGTCTGTACACACCTTTAGTATACTCCCTCCTCTGGTGGCGGGTATAAAAATCATCGATTTCCATACAATGATAAGTCATAAAATTGACGCTAGGCGGCTCTATGATATACTCGATTGTCAAAGTATGCTAAGTCGAAACTGGTTGTTTTCAGGAGAGGGGAATCGTCGTTTAAGTGAAATTTTAAATTTGTGTAGAATTACCTTATAATTTGTTTTGAGCTTAACTTTATTGAATTGATGGATTTGACTGAAGACAATTTAGAATTTTTAGAATTTAGAAATGCAATCTCCAGTATAACGTACCAAGTCGACTTAGCATTATTTACAATGGATGTATTAACTTATATGCAGTATTACAATTCTGTAATACTCCATTGCCTTTTTTCCGAAAATATTTGTGTCTCTTTGTGTAGGTAATCTAATAATAAATAAAAAATCTTATTAATTCCTTTAAAAAAAAATATTTTTTTAAATTATTTTTCTATTACTATCAATATTCTCATTTTTAATACATGTTAAGCTCCATCTTGTGACAATAAACGAATCAAATCCATATCGTCCCCCAATAAATAAATAGGGTATAATTTATTTGTCATTTCGAGAAAATCATATTTGAAGTTTTTGTGATATTGAAACTCGATATCGGCACGTAGTCTTTTATTAATGAACAATCAATTTCAAACACCCAATTTGTGGAAGTAGAATTTCCCTAAATTTTTACTAGATATACAACCAATTGCGTAGATTATTAAAATGTTTTTATGTGTATATACTATTCTTCTATTGAGGGGACGATATATCTGTTATATGGTTATTTGCTTATCAAAAATGTAAATTGTATCCATATCCATATTTTAAAGTTTTTCTATGGAACGGCGGCCGTGGTTCAGCCGATTTTAGCCGCAAAGATCGGCGGCGGCTTCGGCTGGTGAAAAAAGGTCGGCGGCGGCTAAAATCGGCGGCTTCGTACACTGTTCATACATAATTGAACCATACCAATATTATCATAATAAAAAGAAATTACAATAATTTCCTAAATAATTTGTGTTTTTCAAAATCAGCATCGGCCCTTAACATTTAACCACCCTTTATATCAACATAGATCAGCGAAGGGCAATAGCACTACCCGGAGTTTTTCCTCTCACGTGTACATGAGAACACACATTGAATGAGAGTTCACCATCATTCAGTCGCGCTTGGACATTCGATCGACGAGGTTGTGTCGTCGCTTGTTGGTTAGCGTGCACATAAAGAAAAAATGTATGATAAATTGCAGCAAAATTTTTTGTTTGCTGTATTTTTCGGTAAATACAAATAAAATAGTTACAATAAAAAATACAAAAATAAAATAAAACAATAAAAATACAAAGTATGCCAACGAACGTTGTCATGTGTAAACTCGTATGATCTCGTATCTATATGTATATATTCACCCCTATCGCGAATAATAAGTGGAATATTTGTTCCCTAGATTTCTTCACTTCACGGGATGTGGAATATGCTATCGTGAATATTAGGGAACAGTTCACTTCGAATTTGTATGCTGTATCGATAACGAACAGCTGTTCAAAATTAATAAATTATCAGTGCACAGTGAGCGTAAAAAACAAGAAGAAGAGTTGAAAAGCATTTTGTTTTTCAAAATTAAGGTTAAAATATTACTTAAATGTTTAAAAACAAGAAATATTCTTCTATTAGAAGAAGAGTTGAAAAGCATTTTGTTTTTCAAAATTAAGGTTAAAATATTACTTAAATGTTTAAAAAAAATAATTATTCTTCTATTAGAGGAACAAGAAGGGTGTATAGAACAACGAGCGGTGAAGTTTGAGAGATGCATCAAATCCCTTGGAGTTGCCTGATATACTGTAATTGTCCTTAGTAGCTTACGTTTTTTTGGTCTAAATTGTTTTTTTTTGATTTGTTCAACATTACAGGGTAAACAAGGCGGTTTTTACATACCTCTTGAATGTACTCGAAAAAATTCTAAACCTGTACTGCAAAAAAATCATTTGCGATTACTCCAATTGTAAAACTGAGTGCCTGTCTACAGTTCTTTGCAGATGGTGGGTATCAGACTTACTTTAACAGAAAAGGATAGTTTAGCTAAATGAGACAATCACCCCCATTTTATTTTATATTTTCCCGATTTAATCAAATATATGTTTCAAAGATAAACGATTGTAAACTGAGGATACGACACGTTAATAGGACATATCATGGAGCTTGTCATGATTCCTTTGTGTGGAGTACGAGTTATTTCAAATATGTAATGGAACAAGAGTATTTATAAAGTGGAAGCAAATTGTGGTTATTAGGTGCGAATATATATACGTATACATATGTATGCCATATATCATACCAACATTTGTAGACGATGGCGGATACCCACTGGAGCCCTGACTGTTAGTTACATATAGAACTCCTGCAGCTGGCTCTCTTCTAACTGATCCACTCCTGTAAAATAACTATTTTTTAGTTTTATTCAATATTTGAGACAAAAATAAACACTTTCATGATGAGTCCGTTCTGTTCGCTAAAAAAAATTAAAGTGAACAAATCGAAGTGAAAAGGGAAAAAAATTCCACACTCAAAAATAATTCACGATAGGGGGAATTTTTTCGAACAAGGGAATTATTCAGTGAACAAAATTGCCGATTGGAATTTGGTGGAAAGTGAACACATTTTGAGGGAACATTTATTCGCTATAGGGGTGATTGTTTATAACATACATATACGTTCTGTTCGCTAGCAAAATTAAAGTGAACAAATCGAAGTGAAAAGGGAAAAAAATTCCACACTCAAAAATAATTCACGATAGGGGGAATTTTTTCGAACAAGGGAATTATTCAGTGAACAAAATTGCCGATTGGAATTTGGTGGAAAGTGAACACATTTTGAGGGAACATTTATTCGCTATAGGGGTGATTGTTTATAACATACATATTTAAAAGTTCAAACATTTTTAAATACACACAACCAAAAAAGGTTGGACACCCGAAAAATGTAAATACAATAAGGAAAAAATTTATGATAAATTGTAGCAAAATTTTTTGTTTGCTGTATTTTTCGGTAATTACAAATAAAATCCAATAAAAAATACAAAAATAAAATAAAACAATAAAAAATACAAAGTGTGCCAACGAACGTTGTCATGTGTAAACTCGTATGATCTTTTTTATAATGGTAGAAGCCTACATGTATATATTGTTTATAACAACATATTTAAAAGTTCAAACATTTTTAAATACACACAACCAAAAAATTTAAATACAATAAATAAGGAAAAAATTTGATATTGAATATGTCCAACTTTTCTTTTTGCTTCTGAAGTCATTTTTTTCTTTGTTACCTATCAAATTAAATTTTCTGGAAAATTAACATCATATTTCTCGCAGTGCACAAAGAGAGCGTTAGCACTTCTAACAAACACAGACATACGATATTGAATTTTGAGGAAGTATGTGTGTGCCCATCGCTGACATAGATGCTAAAGCATCCTCAAATTAACCATCAAGTTAAATTGAATCAATTTAAAAAGAAATTTTAGAATTAAGCGAACATTTTTAACTTTAAAAAACCAAATAGCAACAAATCACCCTATATATCAATTTATTGATATACATATATATATTATATACAAAAAACTTGTTTGTTTGGCGATAAACTGCAAATATATTTCTCCATGGTGACAGGTGACATCCCGCAGTCATCGATGAATTAAAAGCATTTGCATTCAGCCTGTATAGCATTAGACGAACTAATTGTGGAGTATCCGTCAGACCAAAGATATCAGAAGGCAATTTCCTTTACTGTGAACGACCATTGATCCGATCCCGCCTCTTTTTGGACCATTCACGTAGGCTATCCCCAGATGATACATATCGCTCACTCACTTCAAGAGTGAGATAACTCAAAATTGAAAATTGTCAGGATGTGTAATTTTAAGTCCGTATAACAAAAAATAAGTACATGAAATAAGATGTTAAAAAACGCTTGAATAATCCGAAATATAGTTGTTTACTTATAGAACAAATTTCGCAGAGATTAATTTATAGACATTTACAAAATCCGCATTTTTGTAAGGCAACCTCAAAAATTTTAAATTGTGAGTTATGTCACTCTTGAAGTGAGTGAGCGATATGTAAAAAATTACAGCTCTATCGCTAACAAATTGTGTAAGATATCTCGATTTCAAAATTGGGCTTATATGGGCGGGGCCACGCCCATTGCTCTGATCCCGCCCATTTTTGGACCAAACTCGGAGACTACCACCAGAACTTAAGGGGGGTAACATTAATTCGTTCAAAAAAAGTAAAATGGTACATTAAAGTATAACTTTCTAAGTTTATTGTGTAAAAAAAATATTTAAAAATATCGCAACGTCAGCATTTATGCGGAAGCGTTTCGAAGAAGAGTTGAATTGCGGTGCCCCTCATAAATCGATACCGGATTGTCAGAAATTAAAAAATTAAATTTATTTAGTTAGATAATCGTTATAGCCAGGTAACGCTGTCGTGTTTTTTCGAAATTTTAAATTTTCGGGAACACTTTGAAGTGAAAAATGCGATTTTTGCGAGAAAAAAATCGACTAATTGGTTATTGTTAAATATAAAAAATTAACAAAATTAAAAAAAAATCGACAGCGTAACCTCGTAAATTATGTAAAGAAATAGTGTTAATAAATTCAAAAGGATCGGTTCAGTAGTTTTTGAGTTATGACGGGCACCGTCTTTGAAAACATGGGTTGTGGTAAAAACGCTTTAAAGTTTTTCTGATGTACTGAGTCACATATGAGGCGCGGTTGCTTTGACTGCAGTATCTTCCTTACTTTTGCTCCGATTCACCTCAAATTTTCACCCAATAATTTATGAACGTTACCCCCCTTAATACCAATGCTATGAAAATAAAAGAAATGTGGTGCAAAAATGCACAAATTATGCAAAATTGTATGAGGTTATGTTTAATGACCGGAATTTCTTTCTTCTACGGTCAATAGTTTCAGAGATAATACATGCTTAACTAATGCTACGCCCACTTTTGCCACACCCACTAATCCTATCCCGCCATTTTCTGCTGAAGATTTAGATAATTACTCCACTAAAGTGTGTTCCAAATTTCGTTCTCCTACCATCTACACATTCTGAGTTATTCGAGTTTATTGTATCCCGCCCACTTTTTGTGAAAGTACTAATATTGACACCAACAACTTACAATCCAAATCTCGTTCTTATAGGGTCAATAGTTTTTGAAATAATAAACGTTTAACTAATGCTACACCCACTGATCCGATCCTGCCAATTTTTGTTAAAGTTTTAGATAATAACTCCACATACGTGTGTTTAAAATTTCGTTCTTCTACGAAGAACATATTCAGAGATATTCGAATTGTCTATAATGCCACGCCCACTTATTCTATCCCGCCCACTTTATTTGAAGTAACTAATATTGGCTCCAATAACTTACAGTCCAAATTCGTTTACCTACGGTCAATAGTTTCTGAGATAACAAATGTTTAACTAAAGCTACGCCCACTAATCCGATCCCTCCTTTTTTGTTGCTGTTTTAGAAAATAACTCCACTAAAGTGGGTTCCAAATTTTTCTTTGTTGCATTACATATCAGCCACCCTGTATATATTGTTTCAGTTTTAAATGTTCACTTTATTGTTTGAACAAAAAATCTGAATGTAGTTTTATTTCCTTTTGTTGATTATTATGTTAATTTAATTGATCATTATAGAAAAACGGAAAGATCCGTATTCTCTATTTGTATAAGGTATAATCGACCATTCGTTTCATAATACTTACGTTTATATCCGAGACAAAAAGCAAAAATTTATCAAAAAATCAGCAGATTTTAATTTTAGTAAAAACTTAAAAATGTCTTTTATTACTATCAATCATAAGACTCAAATTCATATAAAGGGTCCGCCATCTAACGTTTTTTTTCAACTAGTGCTTATTTTGTGAATGGTAACACTTAGCTCATGTCTGATTTGACAGATAATTAGTTTTATCCTTCCGCTGAACGAATATGGTTGTGTATACCCTTGAACAACGCTGGGAAATATTGCGACATTACTTTGAAAATTTTGATTTTAAATTTTTTTTTCATTTTTGATTTTCATTTGATTTTCATTTGATTTTCATTTGATTTTGATTTTTTCATTTTGATCTTGGCGGGTATGTAAATAAGCAAAATTGTCGCATTTGGGGCACAGAAAACCCACACGCATACATCGAAAAGCAGATACACCCAAAACGAGTCACTGTTTGGTGCGGATTTTGGTCCAGAGGCATAATTGGGCCATTTTTCTTCGAAAATGAGCAAGGAGTGGCCGTTACAGTCAATGGCGATCGTTACCGGGCCATGTTGAACGAATTTTTGTTCACAAAAATTGAAGAGGAGGATATTGGCAACATTTGGTTTCAACAGGACGGCGCTACGTGCCACACAGCCGAAGCTACACTCGATGTTTTGCGCCCTGTTTTTGAAGATCGCATTATCAGCCGGACAGCTGATGTCGTTTGGCCACCTCGGAGCTGCGATTTGACACCGTTGGACTATTATTTGTGGGGTGCCCTCAAAGATATGTAAGTGTTACGACGACAAGCCAGAGACAATTGACGCTTTAAAGGATAATATTCGTGAAGCCATTGGTGAAATACAGCTGCACACAATTGATAATGTGCTTAAAAATTGGATCGATCGTGTAGGCTACTGCATGGCCAGCCGAGGCAGCCATTTGAATGAAATTATTTTCCATTATTAACCGGAAGGATTGTACTTTCAAATAAAAAAAGAAATTTGAGAAAATATTTAGTAGTTTTTTTATAGCATTTTCAAAAAAAAAACGTTATTTGGCGGACCCTTTATAACAGAATTTAGTGATTTAGTAATCAATATTAAGTCAGTTATAATAGTTTTATGTTTTATAAGTGAAACTGGAAGATGAATATAACGTTGTGATTTGTTTAAGCAAGGGCGAGTAACGTATGCAAAAATTTGCAAAAAAATATGCAAAAAAAATATGCAATATATGCAAAATTTTTTGGCGATATATCAATCAAAAATGCAAAATATCAGAAGGATATGACAATAATATTTAAAAAATCATGTCACAAAAATGAAAAATGGGTGATTTCAAAAATCATCGTACGTATGGGTAGTTCTTCTCAAGTGTCACAAGTCAAAAACTAGATCTTTGTTAAATTCTCAGAAAATGTTGCCCTAGTATGTGGGAGTAATGACCCACAATATTAAAAAAATTAAAATTGGAGGCAGGGGGCGAGGTCAAAGTTCAGAAAAATTGATTTTTTCTCCTGTAATGGTTTCGTGAAGTTAATTTTAATGATACAAAGCATAAGAAATTAAAAATATAATTTCTTATAGCTTTTTCCTTGGACTTTTCATAAAAAATACTAATTTAATCTAAAACAGTTTATTTCGGTCACTTTTCGCGGAAATAAAACTATAAATAAAAAAATTTTTAAAAATTTTCAATATGTACTCTACCGATGGTGGAAGTTTTAGAGTGGGCACAACTTTGATTCAGAAGCTACATTATAATAGCTGAAAATCTACACCAAATTACAAAGAAAAAAATTTTGAAAAAAATCAACAAACAAAATGTAGTTGAAAACACATACAATAATCTAATCTAAATCCAAGTACATTTGTTTTGCTAAACTAGTATTTGGTGTGTCCTCCCATATTCTGAATGGCAACAAAATGCGATTTGGCATTGAGTTTATCAAGTTTTGAATTGTTGTAATGTGAATTTCCGACCAAAACTCCTTTATTGTAAATTTTAGCTCATTTAATGTCGAGAATTGTCTCCCACGCTCATATACTTTTGCTGCAAGTATGACCCTTAATTTTTGTATGGCAATAAATTAATATTTTTTTCGGAAACCCAAGCTTTCGTTCGATGTGATGTGTGAATTTAAGCGTTGTCCTGCTGAAAAATTATGCCATCATCCAAATTTTTCATCAATATGTGTTAAGCTGAGTTTAGACGATTGCCAGATCGGCAAACATTATCAACCCTGTTAAAGTGATGCAAATATACGGGCAATGTCAGATTGTTAGGCAAAGGTGAATTGACAGTTCAGACGATTGAAAGAAAAACATTACAATTTCATATATTTACAATATATTTTGTAAATATTTATATGCAGGATTGCCATTAAAAATACATTATAGACAGTGTTGCAAATAAAATGATTTTCTGGTAATGGCGCCGTTGTCACATGCATAAACTTCGCACATATAACAATCAGCAAATTATCTCGCAATGACTTTTCTGCTAACGTTGCAAAACAAAAATTGTATGTTCACACGGTTGTAAATTCACAGGGTTGCATTTTTCCGCCATTTTTCTGGCAATGTTGTCCCATCTGCAAATCGTCTGTACTTACCTTTAGTAAAACATCATCCTGCAATTCAATGTACATTTCAGAATTCATTTTGGTCGAATAAAACACCAAAACAAATATTTTCTTATTCCAGCATCTCAAGAAAAATGAGAATGTTTGTTGCTGCGTTCATACGAATGTCATATCAGAAATGCATCACATTTCAAAAGCAAGTGTACATAGTTGATATTCAAATTAAACCGTTATCCCAGTAACTGTACTTGATTTGCATTTCACACTCAGTGTTGTAAAAATAAATACCTATTGTAACTTTTCTTCATTTCATAAAAGTCTCAAAAAAATAACCCTTTACAAACATTTTTTTGATGCGCTCAATCGAATGTCCACCATACTTGAAAATTTGTGCAGTGTAATTTTTTTATAGTACTTACAGTACAGTGGGCGATATTGCCACGCTCCTTCTACTACCTCTCACACAAATTTTTGTGATTTGTTAAATCTCTTTATTTATATATTTACTTCAATGAATTTTTCATTTCACAAAGTTATTTGCATTTGTGTGAGAGGTACTATAAGGGGCGTGGCAATAACGCCCACTTTGTACTGGACTGTAGGTACTACAAAAACATTACACTGCACAAAATTTCTATATTAACTTTATGTACAAATTGGTCACTTTATGTGGGGGTATCAAAAGGAGCATGGTTCTTTTTTGTCCAGGTTATAGAGACGGTATTACTATGTATGAAATTTTACAGTATTCCCATGAGTAGTATAGAAGTAATAAGAGTTTTAACATGCCCAAAAATATTAACTATTTGTGGGGGAGGTACCACAAAGAGTAGGCTAATATGGTTGTCCATCAAACATAAACTGGGTTTGAATAAAATATTACCACGTACGAAATTTTAAGTCATTCGGTTACTCCTTTCCAGGGTTATCGTTAGCACCAGTCAATCGAACTGACAGCGGACGGACATTAATTAATTCATATTTTTTAACCCAAGGAGAGCCAATGCTGAATTTTTTAAATATTTTCGGAAAATATGGGGGTAATTTTTAAACATAAAACGAAAAAAAAAATTGGTGATACGCTTTTCAGGATAATCAAGGATTAATGACATTTTCGTCCTTTTGATGTCCTTAATGCACAAAAATGTATTACTTAATTTATAATTCTTTGAGAGGATGTTAAATCTTTCAAATAGTACTTACAATATCGGACAATACATATTGGACTAACTTCATACTTCTGTTCAATCGCCAATCTGAAAAACTATCTAAGAAATTGCATCAATTTACCAAAAATTGGATATTTGGCTGCTTACATTTTTTGAAACCAAAAATTTATTTCACAAAAAAAAAAGGTCGAAAATTCCCACGACAAAACATATTGGACTATGCATTTCTACTAAGATTTTATGGAAAAACATTTATTATCAAGGACGGCGTTCCTTCTTCTTACATGGAATCAATAAGATTGCTTGTTATCTTTGTATCTATGGAGTTCCAAGCATCTGCAATAGCTTAAAATAGCTTATTTTTATCACCACCTACGCTGTCTCGATTTATCTCTATGTTGACATTTTCCCAAAGATTTTCAGTGGGATTCAAGTCTACGGTTGATGTGGCCTCTCCATAACATTAACCCCTTCCTTTGTAACCAGCGTTGCCGTTTTGGTCATTTCCGACCAAATTTGGTCGGATGGATTTAAAATTTTTATATTTGGTCGGATGGTCGGACCAATTCCATTTTGGTCGATTTTATTCTAGAATATTTAATTTGTATTATAATACAGAATAATTTGAAGTTTAAAATCAAAGTAAATTACTGAAAGTAAAAGCTTTTTACCGTTTGGAATACTCTCAAATGTTGAATGAATTGTTGATTTCACTACTGTTCTGTATTCCGAGATCGAATTTAAACTGAAATTTTGGTTGATAAATCCCACCATAATTGCGGAATTTTATTTATTTGCCGTAAGCTTATAGTAATTATTAGATTAATAAGGAACAAAAGCAATTGACAAGTGTTAATGGGTAAAGTATGGCTCATCCGAAAAGTCGGGAATATGTACGTTTTTTACTTTTATCAATATTAGTGAGATATATCAGATCAATGTTCTTGGGGTTTATATAATTGTAGTGTTGGTATTGAGAGCATTTATTGTTGTCAAAATAATGATGCGTAAGCACAATTGAAATTTCGTTTTTTAAAATTGATTGAAAATGCAAATGCAGAACTCCTTTTTATTCATATACATTTTTTTCGAATTTACAAATTTATTTTTTGCCACAATGGCAAAAAATGTGACGAAAAAGACTTTATTGAGACTTGAAGATTTGGTGAGATAAGTAGGCTTAAACTACAAAAAATATCGAAAAACAACGATGTTTCTGAATGAGGATATATTAAGATTCAGCCATATTCCTATCATTTAAACGAGAAATTCAAGATATTTTTCCTGTTATAACATTGAATGCGATCCATGATGTTGTGTATATACGTTTAAGACGGGCCACATTTTTACTTGTTTTAAAATTCTTTTCAGTATTTTTATATCTAGTTTACATATTTTTTTTATTTTCTATTATAACTAGAATATTTTTTATGTTAATTCACTTTTCCAAACATTCCAAGTTTCATCAAAATCTGAAAATTTTGTCACCAAACTTTACAAGATACCAACTACTTTAATTTTATAAATATGGTCGGCTACAGCGGATTTTGGTCGGTTTTAGAGAACATTTTGGTCGGAAAAAAATGTTTGCGGTGGCAACACTGTTTGTAACTCACTTATTGAACCATTTCGCGATAATATTCGGGTGGTAGTCGTGAAATTGCCGTAATAGAGCAACATTCCACTCAGCATAGGGAAACATGGCATTCTCCTATATTTCGCAGTACATAAATCTGTACATAACTCCATTTATTGTATAGAGGAGTCCAACCTCGTTACCGGAAAAGGATACCCAGACCATTTCATTGCCGCCTCAATGATTTACATGCCCTTTATAGTATAAAGGGTTCAATATTTTATTAACCGGTATACTTATATACTGTATATCATTCAAATCTGATATTCCGTTAAAAAATTATATCGACTTCAAAATAGCTAAATTTGTAAAAAAAATGTTTAGATGACCAATTTGACACCCCATAAAATCTAAACTGCTTTGCATTTGGTCATAACTCCGTATTGTCTTATAGTATACGCGTGCAAAATTGTATCCAAATCTAAATTCATAAATATTCAGAGTGGATCGGTTTCCTTTGGAATTACCCCATACTTTCCATATATTTAGGCACTTTTTTGGATGATTTTTGAAACCATCCATTTTTGTGTCATGAATTTTTAAATAGTATTGACATATCCTTCAAAAATTTCTCATTTTTGATTCATATATCGCAAATTTTTATACCCTACACCAGGGTATAAAATTTTTTTATACCCTGGTACAGGGTATTATGACTTTGTGCATTTGTTTGTAACACCTAAAAGGAGGAGAGATAGACCCATTGTTTATTATACCGATCGACTCAGAATCACTTTTGAATCAAATTTGGCAGAGAGAGTTCTCTTATTACATGAATAAACACTGCCAAATTCGGGGAAAATCGGTTCAGATTTAGATGTAGTCCCCATATATATGTTTCACCCGATTTGACCTGAAAGCGCTGTAGAAACCGTATTTTACATCCGACCTGTACGAAATTCGGCAGAGAAAATTCTCTTATTACATGAAAAAACACTGCGCAATTCGGGGAAAATCGGTTCAGATTTAGATATAGCCCCCATATATATGTTCCACCCGATTTAACATTTAAGCGCTGTAGAAATCGTGTTTTATATCCGATCAGTACGATATTTAACAGAGAGAGAGTCACTGCCAAATTCGGAGAAAATCGGTTCAGATTTAGATATAGTCCCCATATATACGTTTCACCCGATTTGACCTGAAAAAACACTGCGCAATTCGGGGAAAATCGGTTCAGATTTGGATATAGCCCCCATATATATGTTCCACCCGATTTAACATTTAAGCGCTGTAGAAATCGTGTTTTATATCCGATCAGTACGATATTTAACAGAGAGAGTTTTCTTATTACATGCCAACTGCCACTGCCAAATTCGGGGAAAATCGGTTCAGATTTAAACATAGTCCCAATATATATGTTACACCCGATTTGACATGTAAGCACTGTAGAAACCGTGTTTTATATCCGCTCAGGACGAAAATCGGCAGAGAAAGTTTGCGTATTACATGTATGAACACTGCCAAATTCTTATCGCAATGCCCATTTTCGCATTGGTAGGTAGGTGTAGGGTATTATATAGTCGGCCCCGCCCGACTTGTCTTTCCTTACTGGTTTTTGCATATTTTTGCAATTTTTTTGCATATTTTGCATTATTTTTGCATATATTTTGCATATTTCAAATATGCAAATGTGCACAAAAAATGAAAAATATGCACTTGTTTTTCGATTCCTTTTTCTTTGAAACGAATTTTGGTCAAATCAGAATTTTTCTATCAAACCGCAAAAAAAAATATGCGATTGCATATAATCCGAGGTCTAGTCATAAGTGAACGATTTCCCTCAAAAAATTAAAAGTAAATCATGGTGGCGCTTATGTCTTTTTGGCGGTTAGGGCTCGATATTACGGAAAGACTAGTAGGAAAAGGCTAAAGTCGGACGGGCCGACTGTATAAATCCCTCCATCATTATTTGCAACACGCGGAGAAGTAATGTAATTATTTCAAACCATTATTGTTGCAGATTAAATATACAAATTTCTAAATTCCAGGCTCATAAGCTAAAAAGCGTTGCACCTACACCGCCAAGAAGTGAAATTTGTCTGCGACTTTCATATGAGGTTTACACCAAAACGTGAACTGGTATGGCAAATGTTTACAGTGAAGTAGCAATTGAAAAAATAAAAATGTAAAACCAGATCGTTTGTTTAAACTTTTGACCTACACTTAACAGTGCTCCAAAAATCAACAATCTTTTTCGAAAAATTATAAAAGTTTATGTAAATCTTCTTTTGAGTTTCTGACAGAATTAAACAAAAATATTTGGTGGTTTTAACAAAAATTTGTGCCGACATTGATGCTGCTCTTACTAAGAGATAGATTTCATTGCTAGTTGAAAGCTCCGCTGCTTGCCTCCTCAGATTTGTTCAAATAATTCAGAGGGGGTCTTCCAAACGCAAGATTAATATTATCCTAATTTGCTGTCTTCGTGGTTATGTTATTTCTCCAGCCAATCTGAATTTTTTTGGTCGAAAATTATCTGTCCTTCCATTTCCACTTTTTTCCATTCATTTCCACTTCACATAAATACGAAGTTTCAACATGGGTGTATTTTGCTAAATAATTACCAGAAAATGCATCCACATTAGTTGTCTCTAATACAGATGATATCACTGTGGTTTTCTGGAACAACAGTCTATGTCGGAAATATTCGATTACGGGATTTTAGCATAAATGTTATTTTTACACAAGGGAACAAAACTTTAACTTTTCTTGTGTTGACAGGAACTTAACAGCAAACTAACTTGAGGTTGCTGATTTTAAATCTAATCTCCATTTTCCTCCATCAGCTCACAGTTTTTATTACATAAATGGAACAGCAGCAAAGACACACATATTAAAAAAGTGCTTTTGTATGGAAATCGTGATATTTATTAATTAGTTTTCTCAGTAAATTGTGAATAAAATCAAAAGTTGCGCACCGTTTTCAAAGAAATAAAGCACAAAATATGCAGTAAAAGTGCCTCCATTTTTGACATAACGGTATATCGCGAAAAGTCGAGCTGATAGAAAAAACCCAAGATTTGGATTCAGCGTCCCAAATAACCTTAAAGACAACATTCAGTTCTTAATCAACAAATACCTTGTTCCCTTGAGATATCTATCGATCGATATATAACATTACCATATTGGTCTATTTTTTGAAGACTTTTTCCAACAATCAACTATGTGTCAACATTTAGTGTCAATGTACTGCGAGAGAAAAAGTATTTGGTTCTCTTGAACATTTTGATTTTTTGAGATGTGCTGTTATGTTTGAAAACCACAGATATGTCATCCTTTTCCGGTTTTTGTTGCTTTGTAAGACAAATAATGAAAATTTCAGAATTATTTAAATACAAGAAGTCCGGAGTATTTTTCGAGTTTTATTCTTGCGGTGGACATGTTTATATATAATTGTAATTTGTAATGTTTAGATATAATTTGTAGATTTAATAAAAATTGTTAAGATTGTTTCAACAATCCTTGATTTTTCTTATATAAGTTTAATTTAGTTTGATGTTTTACCCAGTTACCATTTGTGTATTACTTTCCATTTCCATTTCTTGCAATTCTTTAACGTACTTCCTTAAATTCGGAGGTTTTAAATACATTTTATTTCCAATAGGCATCGTCCCTAGGCAAATAAATAGCTATATCTGTGGCAATTTTCGTTTATAAATGGTTTTCCAACAAGAGGTGTTATTTTGGTATTCAAAGAAAAATGCAACTTGATCGCAAAGTGGCTGCCCTATGTCCTCGATAGCCTCACGAATTCTATCTTTGAGGTCTTGAATCGACGCTGGGCTGTTGGCGTAGACCTTATCTTTCACGTGGCCCCAAAGGAAGAAGGCGCAAGGTGTTAAATCACAAGATATCGGTGGCCAATTGTGATCACCTCTTCGAGAGATAACACGGTCCGGGAACTTTTCCCGTAACAGAGCAATGGTTTGTTTCATTGCTTGTGTGGCACGTAGCGCCGTCTTGTTGAAAATAAACGTTGTCCAGATCAATACCATCCAACTCCGACCATAAAAAATCATTAATCATCTCTCGATAGCGCAATCCATTCACCGTAACTGTTGATCCAACCTCATTTTCGAAAAAGTAAGGTCCAATGACCCGCCGGACCATAGACCGCACCAAAAAGTCACACGTTGAGGAGGCTTCTCAACAATAACTCTTGGGTTTTCCGAGCCCCAGATGCGACAATTTTGCTTGTTGAAACTAGTAGCCACCGAGGTGGAAATGGGCCTCATCAGTCTAGATGATTTTGTTTTGTTCGTATCGTTTTTTGTTCGATCGTTTTGTATCGTTCGATGATCGCGTATCGTTCCGTTTTTCGCAACGGCGTAGTTTCTACTTGTCAAATGTCAAAGAATAAAAGCTTCAAATAACACCTCTTATTGGAAAACACTGTAGTTGCGAGCTGCAATCAACGTTAAAAACCCTTATATAAAACGTGAAGTTAATAACTGTTTTAAATATATTTTATTTGCAAGTTAGTGCATATGAAAAATAAAGTACCCCTCAGGAATAAAAAGTAATGAATATAGTGACCAGATCACAATCAAGAAAACACAATAGACCCGAGATTTTTGCCGCAAATAGAACCACAGTTGAGGAAAAAAGGAGAAAAGAACATATCAGCTTCGAGATGGCCGAGGAAGAAAGTGAATTCGGTCCAATAAATGATTTGCCTCAGACTATAAATGCTCCAAATAAAGTTATAGGCGCGGCATTTTCACAAGCTCCAACGGGGACAAATAATAGCAATAATGGGCAGGGAAGAGGTGATTCCAACTCGAGATTACACAGAGATCCCTCGAATATAGTGTCAATTAGTCCAAAATGAAATATGAGACATACGAAAAACAATTACTGAGTTAGCAAAGTCAATTGTAGAATTAAAAGACATGACAACTCAACAATTTATATCCAATACAGGAAATGAAACAGTTCTAGGAAACTAGAATAATTCGGCACCAGGAACAAGCTAAATTTCCAATGAATTTAGATCAGGTCCGAATGCTTCGATCCATAACAACCATGTTCCAAAAGCGAACCTTTGATGAGGATTAGGATCGACAAGTTAGGTCTTATGATCGATGGGTCATCTCGCGGTTTGGCCGTGGAAGATTTTTTTTATAGACTGGAACACAATCAAAGACATGGGAAGAGATGGTACTGGTTATTCCTAAAGACACATAGATGGGTCAGAAAAATCTAAAACAGGAAAGTGTACCTCAAAACGAATATATTATAAATTAATAAATGACGAGATGCGCAATTACCTACCACTGGAAGTCCGGCAACAAAAATATGATGAAATTCGCTCCAGGTTTGTCCAAGATAAGGCAAGACATGATGTTGCACCTAGAATTCAAAACACCCGTTGCCGAGAAGCAATAGAAAATTTACAGTGCACCATGCAAAGTCACGAGTATCAATTATATTTGGGGATGGGTTTTTGGAGAATATTGAATTTGGCACCAGAATTATTAGAAATAAATGAAATTAGTATGGAACAACATCATAACGATTTTATAGATGAAAATAGGGAATACAAGCTGAATCCGAATATTTATTGGTTATATCTAGCGATTTTATTGAGGTTATTGGGTGAAGTTGCGAATCGTTCGAAGAATGCATAGGTTTTAAAAAGTCGAAATTCTGATTCAGGGGATTAAAATGCTTGGGACTCATTGGAAATGGGGCTTTGAAAACAGATCCCGATAAAGTTCAGGCAACTTGACCGTTGGTCTCTACAGTTGCAAGCTTCTGATTTTGAGATGGAACACCGTAAAGAATCGGATAATATAGACGGTGATATGTTGTATAGAGCTTCACAGGAGATGCTAATGGAAGAACTTACAAAAGAGGATTTTTTAAATTTTGAAACAACTGAATTTCAAAGCGAGGAGTACTTGGAATTAATAACTAATATTATCATAACTAATAGGCCATTTAAAAAATTTACATAGATTTTTTAGGGAATGTGGACGATTGTGGATCACTTCACTAAATTTACCTTCTTTAAGGCAATACGAGAAGCCACAACAGGAACCGATATAAGCTTCCTAGTCAATGAAATTTTTCACAAGGTACCTTCAAACCCAAATGGAATACCACAAAGTAAAATCTACAGACAACTAGCAATATACTTCTCTAATAATTACGTATTTTTCCAGGATGTGGGAGTTCCCCACGTTCCCGTTACTTGTAGCGCCAACCGTGTATGGAGCCGCACACCCCTTTTCTCATCAGGTCTTCCCACGTTTTGATAACGCGGGTGCATTGTTGCGGCACTCCCCAAAAGCAAAGTCCCTAGCGGGCACCGAAAAAAAAGTAGTGCGGGATCCCTCGAGTGAGGCTTTGACGCCTACGTGGCGGCCTCTCTGACATGTTTTTTCCCAGCCTCTAATTTTGACACTGCTGGAGGAGCTGGGGAGAGTTTTGGACACCGTGATTCGGCTGGCCAACTTACCATACATTTTTTTGAATTGGCCAACCGTGCCTAATTCAGTTTTAATTTTCTTTTGTTATGTGAGTAAAGTAGAATGTTAGTAGTTGTTTTTGTTCTTTTTTTTGTTAGTATATTAGTTGGTTAGTTTTTTGTTTGTTTTTTAATGCTTTTTTAAGCAAATCGTTGGTCCTTAAGTGGATACCATACATTTTGTCGGGGAAGGCTGTTTTGCGGCAGGCTTATTTTTATACCCTCACTTTAGCGATGCTAGGGTATATATTATTTGCTACGGGCCAAAAGTGTAACAAAGGAAGGAGTGGCCAAAGAACTTAAGCATGTTCGGCGTATATTCGTTTTGGGACATTTTAAATCGAATGAGCAATGTCCGTCCGTCTGTCTGTCTGGCGCGCTCGATAACTCTCGAAAGAAGTAACCGATTGACTTCAAAATTGGTATGCGATAATATTTTTTTTGATTCTCCGGCTAAGTTAAAAGGTGGGCGATATTGGTCAACTCCTTCTAGTACCTCCCACACAAAGGGTTACATTTAGTGAAATATTAATTCTTTAATAACATTTGTACTACTTATTCTAATCTCCTGAAATTCCACACATAGCATTAGTTTATTGGTCGATTTAAAATTATGCATCAAAATTAAACTGCTTATAGCTTTAATATCACGTCATACAAATACATGGAATTTTGTACAGTGTAATGCTTTTAAAGTAAATAGAGTCCCGTGAAAAGTTGGCACGCCCTCTTGGTACCTCCCACACAAATGGACTATTTTGCACAAAAGTTAACAGCTTATAACTTTAGTACCAGTACATACAAATACTTGACATTTTGTACAGTATAATGGTTTTATAGTTCCTTCAGCCCACTGCAAAATGGGAGTTATTGCCATGCCCCTTTTGGTACCTAACACTCAAAGGTAACATTTTAAACGAAAAGTTAGCAGCTTAGTTGTGCTACCCACGATGCAATTTTTCCAAGCAAGTTTCAAAGTTCGTAGGAGAGAGAGGTAGAGATCTCTTTCCGCCTGCCTCTCTCTCCGACAAACTTTGACACTTGCTTGAAAAAAATTGTCTTGTGTGAATCTCGACTATATCGATATGCATACCAATGCATATAAATACTAAACATTTTTACACAGTGTACATTTATTTGTTGAAATTACTAGTCTCTAAAAAAATGGAAGTTATCCCGTTTTAGAACTTTTCATACAAAAATACCAAAAACGTGCCAATAAATGCAAAATTTGTTCTGCCTTTCGCCCCAAAAATGTCTTTTTGTTTTCGTTTGTAACAAAAATGCTACACTGTGAAAGGGTTTCGTTTTCTTTTTTAACAAATGTCGCACTTGCCTGGTGCAAAAATGCTACATTTCAGCCCTGTATTTAATCAAAGGGGTGGACGCTGTTCTACAAAACAGATGTTTTTTCAGCGTCGAGCGAATAGCCTAAACACCCGCCTTTGTACGTGAGTGTTTATAACCTACACCACACTGTGGTATGGGTTATTATGAATTTGTGCATTTGTTTGTAACGCCCAAAAAAAGAAGAAATAAAACCATAGTTTATTATACCGATCGACATAGAATCACTTTTTGAGTCGATTTAGCCATGTCCGTCTGTATGTTTGTCTGTCCATGTATTCTTGTAATCAAAGTGCAGGTCGTATTTATGGTCCGATTGTGATGAAATTTAGCACAGTGCTCTTTTTGGCCCTATTGAAATTGGTCAAAATTTGAGATTTTCAGAGAGCAGAATTTTAATAATGTCGCCTACCCCCTCTTGTACTGCTGCATTTTGTATGGTCAGAAAAGAAAACACAAATGCAAAAAGCTAGCCTTTTAACACACTAAAAAGTACTAAAACCACTTTAATAAAGCATCGATCCAAACTTCATTAGAAAAAACACGCACGTACACACACGGGTGTTTAGGCTATTCGATTGACGCTGAAAAACATATGTTTTGTAGGGCAGCGTCCACCCCTTAGATTAAATACAGGGCTGAAATGCAGCGTACAAGTGCACCATTTTTTTACAAACGAAAACAAGAAGGAATTTTTGGGGTGAAAGACAGAAAAAATTGAGCAGGGTTTTACCGCGACTTTCCCGAACCCATGCATCTAAAAGTCCAACACACGCCATACCTCCAGAAGAACTCCGCTTGGTTTCATGGAGAATAATTGGGTATTTTGGACATTTAATAATTTAAATAAAGTGTTAGAAAGGTTAGTATTAAAAGTGTGAAAAGTTTTAATAAAGGAGATTTAATAATTTAAATAAAGTGTTAGAAAGGTTAGTATTAAAAGTGTGAAAAGTTTTAATAAAGGAGATTTAAAGAAAACATAAATGAATTTGTAGGCACACAAACTGGGGAGGATAGGCGACATTGTGGAAGGAACCTTTTTTGGTTTTATTTGAAAAAAAAGGACAAATCACGTACATAATTTAAAGTAAGTGTTTCGCGGCCATGGTGAAATAATGGTTTCAAAACAGATTTTTTAATTTAATAGGACATAAAGCCTCCTGGTCAGCGTACCAGGCTTGAGCCGTGAAACATTGAGCCAGAAGAATATCTGATAAATAACTCACAACGCAATTTAAATAGTTATAAAGAATTTGCAAGGTACACACTGATAGAAAACCCGTTCGTCACCATGACGAAGCAGTTTCGTCAATATATCTTCGAACTGGTGACGAAAAGTTTCGTACATGCGATGTTTTTGTACGTCAATAGAACGAACACGATCATCAACATATGTTCCTGGTGGTTTTGAAATTCGTTGAGGGAACGATAAGGTTTCATTCCCACGACGAAAAATTTATTTGATCATTTTGCTGAAAATATGATAAAACGAAGCAATCAATTTATAGTTTGTGCTGTTCTATATGTATGCGTTCTGATTACCTTAGTTAAATAATTTGTTGTAAGAGTTTAATTTAAAAAATCTAATTTTGGCGATGAATGAAGTTCGTCGTGGTGATGAGTGGGATTCGTCGTAATGGTGAATGGGATTCGTCGTGGTGATGAATGGAGTTCGTCGTGGTGATGAATCGGATTCGTCGTGGTGATGAAAGAAATTCGTTGTGGTGATGAATGGAATTCGTCGTAGGGATGAATGGTGTTCATCGCGGTGATGAATGGGATTCGTCGTAGGGATGAATGGTGTTCATCGTGGTAATGAATGGGATTCGTCGTGGTAATGAACTCGATTCATCGTAGGGATGAAATGTGATCATCATGGGGACGAAAGTTTTTGGATACAGAGATTCTTCATGGTGACGAACAAATTCATCAATAGGATTATTCAGTACGTTAGCTGACTTTTGACGAAAAAATAATCGTGATGATGTACAAATTCGTCGTCATGATGAAGCTTTTTCTATCAGCGTAGGCCGAACTTTTTTGTATTAAAAAAAAAGACGAGGATCCTCACAAGAAAGAAAACAAATGTAGTGACCTGATAAGTTGGACGAAAGAAAACAAGTGTAGTGACCTGAGGAGTGACGATATATTCCAACAAAGATAAAATATATGGTAGTCCCCCTGTATATCATCATTGGAGGATAGAGAATTGCCACTTACCTTCCAAAAAATCTATCTGAGATCACTACGCCATCTGTGAACGCCCAGCTGAATTGCTCAAAGATGAATTACGCGCAAAGTTCTCTACCGGAACCAGATGACTTACGGCCTGTTTCTGTATTTCTAACGAAAGTCTCTGCGAACGAAAACCAATCACTCACTTTCGTCTGGAATTTGGTTTCTCTAAGGTTCGTTCGTTCGTTCGCCTGGCTTTACGTCAATGACGTTAACAATTTACCAATTGGCAAATAATGTAATTGCCAGGTCAATAATTTCACAACTTCCGGTCTAAAAAAGCATACATTTTTGTATGGTCGACCTTAGAAAATACAACTCTGTATCCTTTACTCTAGTGGTGGCCAAAAATCAACCCTGGGTGGTTCAGCTGAGCTGATCCAACACTCTCATTTCTTTCTCCCTCTCTCTCTCACGTCTCTCTCATTGTGCACTGATGAATTTTTCCATCTTAGCGAGCTGCCAATGTTGACTTCTTTATGCTTAAAAATGTAAACATATGTATACAATTTTATTATTTTTTAATTGTTTTTACCATAATTATATTTATATCTACTTATTTTTTGATTTTAATAACGTTTTTATTGCATTGTTCCTATCAGTCGACAAATAAAATAAATAAATATAAATAAATAAAATAAAGTGGGCGAACACAAGTGTCAGATCGAGCACTTGTGTTCGCCCAGATGACAGCAAAGAGAGATAGAGAAACCAAAATGTACATACACTGAAATGATTACGTTTTCGTACGAGTTCATTATAGTGCGACTTGCCGTTGTGATGGTAGTTAGTGAAACCCAAATCAGATGTTTGTCGTCTGGCAAGCGAGCGAAAGCAAAATTTTAAGTTACAGAAACAGGCTGTTAAACACACACACGAAGTACAGTAGACCAGGGACGTATCCAGGGGGGTGGGGCCCGGGCGACAAGTTTGTTTAATATCGTTCCGATACGAGTTGTAACTTTTACGTATTTTATTATAAAAAGTTTTAATGATCTCGTACTAAAGTACATATTTATATTTAGGAATAAAGTTCGAATAAAAAGCTAAGGAACTTAGGACTAGCAGAAAACGACGAGTGCAGGGCATGCAGGGAAAACATCGAAACGATGGAGCATTATCTGTGTCACTGCCAAGCTTTCACACATGCAAGATCCCGATATTTCGGTTCCGACATATTGCCAGACTTGACTCATCTCAGAGGATATGACTGGAAGATACTGAGAAAATACGTGTCTAGTACCGATTTTCTGTAACCCGTGGGGTATAAAAATTATAAAAAAGGAGCGCACAACAGGCCGAACCACTGGCTTAGGTGTATGTCCGTGGACATGAGATGTTTAAACGTCTCCTCTATTCAACCTAACCTAAGGAACTTAACTTCCCTTACCTACAAAATAAACGCAATTTTAAATTGTTTATCTTTGTTATGGAAAAAAAGGTTGGGCCCCCCCGAACCGAAAAAAGTTTTTATTACAGATGGTATATTTATTTATTTCAAATAATGAATGTTATTGTTGTTTTTTTAGCTTCCAGTGATTTTTGCACAGCAATATTTCTGAAATTTTGAGAACAATGATGTATTCGAGTGAGTAAGTGTTGTTCTCAATCCAATAATTTGCTTAATCGAAAATTTTAGTGGTTACAACTGCATTAATTAATTGTACATTTTTGAATAGTCGACATTTTGTTTTAAATGCTTGCACTGCTTCATGATCAGAAGATAGTTTTTCGCCGTTAATTTTCAATAATCTAATTATGAATCTGGGTTTGCATCCATCGAGGCAACCCCAGCATGCATAAAGTCCACCATTTTCTTTCCCATACATGTTTTAATGCAGTTTTTTAGCTTTTTCTTTTATAAGGTTACCAGAAATTGGAATTTGTCGACTTCTTTGATTAACGAACCATTTATACAGCCTTTCTTCCATACCAAAAAACTCACCCTTCTGCATAGATTTTCGTTTTGTACTGTATGCTGGCGCTATGCAAATGACTTTTGCTTCCTTTTTTGTTTTTATTTTGATTTTCCGTGTTGCGTACCCTCTACCCAGTACTTATCTGATCAAAGGTTCCCTCTGTAGAGTATTCAGTGGTATTAGGTATTTGTTGTATGTATTTTTATCCCCTCACCTTAGAGAGGAGGGTATATATCATTTGCTACGAGCCAAAAGTACAACACATCGAAGGAGCGACCTAAGATCCTAAGTATGTTCGGCGGATATCCGGTTTGGGTCATTTTAAGTCGAATGAGCAATGTCCGGCCGTCTGGCTGTCTGTCTGTCTGCTGGCTGGTGCGCACGATAACTCTCGAAAGGAGTAACCGATTGACTTCAAATTTGGTATGTGGTAATATTTTCTTCTATCCCCGGCTAAGTTCGAAGATGGGCCATATTGGTCCACTTATTCTAGTGCCTCCCCCACAAAGGGTTAACATTTAGTGAAATATTGATTATTTAATAACTTCTATACTACTTATTTGAATCCTCTGAAATTGTACACATAGTATTAGTTTATTAGTCACTATTACCTCGAGAAAAATGGGCGCAGTTGCCACGCCCCTTTTGGTACCTCCCACAAAAATGGACAATTTTGAAGCAAAAGTTAAAAGCTTATAACTTTACCAACTGCCCTCAGCAGACTTTGTCCTGCCCGTCCTGTTTGGGATGTATTGGTTTGTTATTCATTTAAAAATGCATACATCCCGAGTTTCAGGAAAAAAAGCATCAAAAAAATGTATATTGACAATATGTCCACTACAGCGCCATCTACCGGTTAGAATCATACATACAAACTTAATTTCAGTCTGATAGCTCTGAAAATGCGAATTTTGGAAATAACTTAACGACTCCGCAATTTATCGCGGTGAAAATACCCCAATCTTAATATATTGTTCAATTTTTAGCCTGTTTGCATTTATGGTTTCGGAGATCATGCGTTACTAACAAACGTACAAAGGATTTTATATATAAAGATTACCAGTACATACAAAGACTTGGAATGTTGTACAGTGTAATGGTTTGATAGTACCTATAATACAGTGAAAAATGGGCATTATTGCCACGCTCCTTTTTGGTACCTCCCACACAAATGGACCATTTTGTACAAAAAGTTACCAGAAATTGTCTACAGTATAATGCTTTTATAGTTCCTAGAGTCCAGAGAAAAATGGGGTTATTGCCACGCCCCTTTTGGTACCTCCCACACAAACGGACCTTTTTGTACCAAAAGTTAACAGCTTTTAACTTTAATACCAGTGCATACAAATACTTGAAATTTCGTACAGGGTAATGCTTTTATAGTACCTAGAGTCCAAACAAAAGTGACCGTTATTGGGACGCCCCTTTTTTACCACCCACACAAATGGACCATTTTGTACCAAAAGGTAACAGTTTTTAACTTTAGTACCAGTACTTACTTTAAATTTATTAAATGCAATTTAATTTGATAATAATTTTATTAAAACAAAACACTTAATAAATTTACTAATATTTTTTTAGGACTCAAGGAGAGGGGATTCATACCCGACTGAACTTTTTACTTGTTTTATCGTTATATATTATTTTTGATAATTTGGTTGTATTTTTTTATTGTACCTATTTGTAATAGGATTAATTTAAAAAATAAGGTTATATTGAATGACCCTTGACTCCTCCCTATCTTCCTGACTAAGAGAGCTCCCTTAGTTCCCGATGATGTTTGGTGCTTGTGTTCCTGTCTTAATTGAGTACGGCGCTGCCAGATTGGACATTCTATATTTCGCAGTACGGCATCTCATTTTTGGAGAAATTGTTGTCAATTATTGTGGATTAACGGGAAGAAGAACAAAAATGGTAAATTATTTTAATATTTGCAAAAAGAGTGTAAAAAATAGAAAATAGAGCAGTAAATTTATATTTTGTAAATGCATTTCAGGAATTTTTTGTCTGTTTCGCACGGTTCTTTCTTCACAACTCATGACACCATTGCTACCAGATAGTGGACATCCGCCACTTACTGCTTTTGCGCCAGTTAGTGGAAGTAAGTTGTTTTCGTTGCAAGCTGCTAGACTAATAGGTCGATTATGGATTGCATCCCAACTTCAGTTCAATTGTCCACTGGCAACGCAGCTCGATAATAATGTTTGACACTTCGTTAACTAAAAATATTGTAAACAAACAACAAATTCAACAAAAAAAAGTAAATTTCAACTATAAAAATTCTATTTTTAATGATAAGCTCAATGGGACTATTTGTTGATGATGAAATCCAATGTCTTTACCGGGGCTGTGGAGTCGACCCAAAACTACTCGACTCCGACTCCTGGAGTCGAAGTTTAAAATCATTCGACTCCGACTCCTGCAGTTAAATAACATAAATTTCCGAAATTATATCTCTACTAAGACGTGAGTTCATGTTATTGAAAATAAGATATAGCTTTGTTAAAAAAAGTAGCTATTCAATACCAGTAATTAAATAAAATTGTATTTATTTATCGACGATGGAGTTGCAAGTTGCAACTAATATGACAATTCTTTCAACATGGAATCATGATAAAATTTTCACCAATCTTTATCTTTGTTTTAATACACCACAATTTTTGGAAATTATGTTCGCTTCAGGCAACCACTTTATTCGTTAGTTATTACACCCTACACCACACTATGGTACATGAGGTTATAAATTTGTTTTTTTTTGGCAGACACTGCAGCTAGACCTTTAAATACACCGTTCTACTCAGAATCACTAGCTGTCCGTCTGTCCATCTTAAGTTGTTCGTTAAGTACAGGTCGAAATTTCACTACGATCTTGGTAAAATTTGACAATAAGACCTCTTCACACAAGGGAGGAAACCTATTGCAATTGGTGAAAATCGGTTAAGTACGATATTGCCCCCAGATACAAATGATTCTTTAGATTTGGCCTTGTAGCGCTATAGAAGCTGAATTTCACATTGAATAATTTTTTAATTTATTGAGTATAATTTATTTATCCAAGAACGCATTTTGCCGAATTTTAACAAATTCTGTTCAGATTTAGATTTATAATGTAATTATCTCATATTTATATTTGCAATATCTGAGCTTATTCTGCTCTAACAAGGTGTTGTACGGTATCACATAGTTGGATTCGCTCGGCCTTTCCTTACTTGTTTTATACTCGCTTAGGAATAGTGTATGGTCTTACAAAAAAAAACTTATTTTGTTAGATAAATATAATCAGAGCTATCCTAAAACTGTTTTACATAAAAACTCGATAGTTTGGTTAACTTTATAGATATTTTTGGCATACTTAAATATTTGGTTAAAAGCTTCGAATATTTTATCCTTCTTTTTTACCAAAATAGTTTTCCAAAATTTTTTGAGTGCAAAAGTTCTATCACATAATTGGTACATTCAGACATTGGCCACAGTGATCAAACGCTTTAAATGGGCTATACTATGTTTCTGTCATGTTTCATGAGAGTGCAAACCCAGAGACACGGTTGACATGTACAGAGGGCATTCTACTTCGGTGACAAGAGTTTTGCTGACTGGTGCAGCGGAGCGTGAGGAAAGCAGATACACAGCGTAGAGGAGCAAGATTGGGCACCGTCACCACCGGCATCTTCGTGGAAACTACGTTACCAGGCGAAATACAAGAGTAGTAGCTTCAGATCAAGTATGTTATTCGTTTAGGAAATGTCACAGCGTTGGGTTCTTGCATGTAGCTGGCATGGCGGTCATACAGGTCGAGAAGGAGACGCCCAGGATTTTAAGCAAGGACATTTACAAAATTTAGATTTTTGCAAATTTACGAAATTTAGAATTTTGCAAATTTAAAATATTTAGAACTTTTGCAAATTTAGAAATTTACAACATTTAGAAATGTGCAAAGGAGAATTGCCAGTTCAGACGATTGCATGAAACCTTATGATTTCATATATTTACAATATATTTTGTAAATATTTACATATATGCAGGATAGAAATATGCAAAGGAGAATTGTCAGTTAAGACGATTGCATGAGACCTTATAATTTCATATATGTATTTACAATATATTTTGTAAATATTTATATGCAGAATTGCCAATAAAAATATTTTATAAGACAAAAGTTGTAAGTTCACACGGTTGCAGTTTTTGACATTTGGCTGACAATATTATAAGATCTGGCCACTGTGTGCACATAGCTTTAAGCTAAAGCTGGTGAAGTCATAGGTAAAAAACCCCCAAAAATCTCCACGTAGGTTTGATAGTAGATGGGGACAGTAAGAATCTCAAAAAAAAAACTGTAGGAAAAGTGACTTGAGACGCTCTAGTTTATTAACGGTACTACACTTAAAATTATTTTTGGGAAGAACATTTTATTATTTGCGACTCGGAAGACCAAGACCAATGTTTCTTCCAAGAAATTAAGAAATTTTTAGCTAAATTTATTTTATTTAATATAACAATTTTCTTTAACAATAGGCGTGTTTTCGTTACACCATAAGTGCTTAATTTGTATGGGGAGCTAAGCACTATTAGTTCCCGATGTAGTTTGGTGCTTGTGTTCATGTCTTAATCGAGTATGATGTTGCCAGATTGGGCACCCTATATTTAGCAATATGGCATCCCATTTTTGGAGAGATTTTATCAATTATTGTGAATTAACGGGAAGAAGAAGAACACAAATTGGAAATTATTTTAATATTTGCAAAAAGAGTGTAAACAATTGAACATAGAATAGTAAATATATGTTTTATAAATACTTTTCACGATTTTTTTGTCTGTTTCGCACTGTTCTTTCTTCGTAACTAATGACACCATTATTACCAGATAGTGGAAATCCGCCACTTATTGCTTATGTGCCAGTTAGTGGAAGTCGGTTGTTTTCGTTGCAAAGTGCTAAACTAAAAGTGCTAGCTTGTAACGAAAACATGCCTAATATTTACTTATTTATTAAATTACTCGTGGTGGTGGTTGCTGCTGTCCAACAGGTTATGCACAGTACACATTTTAATAAAAGGAGAAACAAGCCGGAGGAAAACAAATCAACGGCGTTATTCAAAAGTTCATCCAACTCAGAAACACCTGCTGACGACGATTAGTGCTCACGCTGACTAATGAGTTACGGCATGACATAAGGCACATAACGTATGGCGTTTGGAAGTAAGTTTGGAGGTTAATCAGAAAAGTCGAAATACATGTAAGCAAGTGGAATATTTAAGGATATTAAAATATTTCTAATTACAATTAAACCCTTCGAAAAACTTTAGATTCGTACACATTTTAATAAACAGTACACATTTTAATAAAAGGAGAAACAAGCCGGAGGAAAACAAATCAACGGCGTTATTCAAAAGTTCATCCAACTCAGAAACACCAGCTGACGACGATTAGTGCTCACGCTGACTAATGAGTTACGGCATGACATAAGGCACATAACGTATGGCGTTTGGAAGTAAGTTTGGAGGTTAATCAGAAAAGTCGAAATACATGTAAGCAAGTGGAATATTTAAGGATATTAAAATATTTCTAATTACAATTAAACCCTTCGAAAAACTTTAGATTCGTGTGTTGCGGACTTTACACAACAATTAAAACGACAAAATTCTGTGGAAATTTTTATTTAATGTTGTATTTTATACTTTATAGATCCTTATAACGGGTTTTCCAACAAGAGGTGTTATTTTGAATCATCCGGTATTTCGGTAGCTGTCACTTTTGAAGCTTCAACAACGCATTGAAATTATTAAAATTCACTACAAAAATGGTGAAAATCTTGCAGTCACAGTTCGCAAAACTAAAGCGATTTTTTTGAAGCGATGAGGCCCACTTCCACCTCTGTGGCTACGTCAACAAGCAAAATTGTCGCATCTGGGGCTCGGAAAACCCATGATTTATTGTTGAGAAGCCTCTCCATCCTCAACGTGTGACTGTTTGGTGCGGTTTATGGTCCGCGGGGTCATTGGACCTTACTTTTTCAAAAATGATGTTGGATCAACAGTTACGGTGAATGGATTGCGCTTTCGGGAGATGATTAATGATTTTTTATGGTCGGAGTTGGATGGTATTGATCTGGACAACGTTTACCATGTTATCTCTTGAAGAGGTGATCACAATTGGCCACCGAGATCTTGTGATTTAACACCTTGCGACTTCTTCCTTTGGGGCCACGTGAAAGATAAGGTCTACGCCAGCAGCCCAGCGTCGATTCAAGACATCAAAGATAGAATTCGTGAGGCTATCGAGGACATAGGGCAGCCACTTTGCGATTTGGTTGTGGAAAATTTCATGGAAGGGATATGGCCCTGTAAGCGTGGTCGTGGTGGCCATTTGGCTGATGTTGTTTTTCATTATTAACGGCATATTTCCTCTTTATTATGAAATAAACATCCGATCATTTATCACAAAAAATTACATTTTTCTTTGAATACCAAAATAACACCTCTAAAAAAGGAAACCCCTTTATTTAAAATTCCAATGATAAGAAATGTGATAGTAAAAACTCATGAATGATTATTGTTGTGAATTCGAGAATGGCACCGAAAGTCAGAAACGCTATCATTTTCAAATAAAATATATTTTGCAGATAGATAACATACATATATTTCATTTTAGAAAATTAGTTTGCGAATATATAATGTTATAACACATTATTATTAGCGCCCCAAATAAATTGTATTGATTTTTAAATAATTTTTTTTTGTACCGAAATATATAATATTTAAAAAATTGTTCTTCCAAATATATATTATTTCAACTCAAACATATTAGAAAGATGTTTTTTCTTTTCTCGTGCAGGTTCCATTTATGTTATTTTCAAATGATTTTAAAGTTTCTGTGTTTTATAGTTACATTTAAAAAACACAGTATTAGGTTTTGTTTTACGACACATAAAATATTTTAACAGCCTGTTTCTGTAACTTAAAATGTTGCATTCGTTCGCCTGTCAGACGACAAACAGCTGATTTGGGTTTCACTAACTACCATCTCAACGACAAGTCGCACGATAATGAACTCGTACGAAAACGTAATCATTTCAGTGTAAATTTTGGTTTCTCTATCTCTCTTTGCTGTCATCTGGGCGAACACAAATGTCAGATCGAGTCACATTATTTTATTTGTCGACTGATAGGAACAATGACAAAAAAAAAACGGCATTAAAAGGAAAAATAAGTAGATATTAATATAATTATGATAAAAGCAATTAAATATTAATAAAATGATATACATATTTAAGCATAAAGAAGTCAACATTGGCAGCTCGCTGAGATGGAAAAATTCATCAGTGCACAATGAGAGAGACGGGAGAGAGAGAGAAAAAAATGAGAGTGTTGGATCAGCTCAACTGACCCACCCAGGGGATACAGAGGTGTATTTTCTAAGGTCGACCATACAAAAATGTGTGCTTTTTTAGACCGGAAGTTGTGAATTTATTGATCTGGCAATTACATTTTTTCCAATTGCTAAATTGCTAACGTCATTGACGTAAGGCCAGGCGAACGAACGAACGAACCTTAGAGAAGCCAAATTCCTGACGAAAGTGAGTGTCTGGTTTTCGTTCGCAGAGACTTTCGTTAGAAATACAGAAACAGGCCGTAAATCAACATTAATTGCTTTACTTAATTCTTACCACCACCTTACACCACCCTATCGAAGCAGAATAAGAAGAAATATTGTCAATATTTACCCTAAAACAAAAAATCGCTTATGAAAATAGACTACTTTTTTCTGGAAACATTATTTTTTGGGAAAACTAAATCTTTTCCCATAAGTCGGAAACAAATTCAGTATCCTATTTAAATATTCACCGTTTTTTAGATAATATGCACCAAAACTCCAAAAAATTGATAAAATAGACATTCGAACATATTTTCCGGTATGTAAATATAACATATATATATAACGTATATTTTATTAAAATTTTGCTCCTAAACATATTTTGTTTTCTGTTTTTTTCCAGTTTACCAATGTTATTTTCAAAATGATTAGATGTAAAATACAGATTATATACGATAAAAGGCTCAATTGGAAGGAACATATATATGGAGGCTATTTCAAAATCTGAACTGATGATAAATATATATATATTTTCTTCAAACTCGGCAATGTGGATCCCTGTATCAAGAAACTACACCCTGCTAAATTTCAAAATGATTGAATGTGAAATACAGTTTCTATAGCGCTAAAATTTCCTATCTGGAGAAACTTATATACAGGGGGAAAATCGCATTATTTGGTATTATTGAATCGTAAGAAAATATACATATGTATTTGGAACACACATTTTTAAATGTTGTATATTTCTGAGCAAATATATTTCATTTGAAAGACATTTATTGGGAACGCATATATTAATATATTACAAAAAAATATATCTCCTTTGTACGTTTGTTAGTAGCGCATGATCTCAGAAACCATAAAATCGAATGGGCTGAACATTTAACAATATATGTATTCAGTTTGGGGTCATTTGTGTTTTAGAATTGTTTTCACCGCGATAAATTGCGGATTGGTCAAGTTATTTGCAAAAAACGCATTTCCAGAGCGATTTGACTGCAATTTAAAATGTATGTGTGGTTTGTCTTGATAATAGTTTGTATGTATGACCCTAACCGGCAGATGGCGCTGTGGTGGACATATGTTCAATATACATTTTTTGATGATTTTTTCCAGAAACTCGGGATGTCTGCATTTTTAATGAAATATCAATGAATAACAAACCAATACATCCCAAACGGGACGGGCAGGACAACGTCTGCTGGGGTCAGCTAGTATCATATAAACAAGTAAGAAAGTTTCATTCGGGTAAACCGACTAAGGTATACCCTCACTTTGTGAGTAATGTAATATATAACATTACACCAATAAATCTGTCAATTTGTGTGGGAGGTACCAGAAGGGGTTTTCCAAATACACATATTTTTCGGTAAACAGTACATTCTTAAATACATTGCATTGTGCTGAACTATAAGCGTTTATGTGCACTGGTACATTAAAGTTACGAGCTATGTAATTTTGGTATGATTTGGTCATTTTGTGTGGGAGGTACAAAAAGGGGCGGGGTGATAACGCCCACTTTTTACAGGACTATAGGCACTATAACAGCATTACACTGTGCAAAATTTCAAGTATTTGTATGCACTGGTATTAAAGTTACAAGCCGTTTACTTTTGGTACGAAATGGTCCATTTGTGTGGGAGGTACCAAAAGGGGCTGTACAATAGTGCCCATTTTTTTACCGGACTATAGGCGCTACAAAAACATTATACTGTAGAAAATTTCAAGCATTTTTATGCACTTGTATTAAAGTTATAAGCAGTTAAATTTTGATGCAAAATTGTCCATTTGTGTGGGAGGTACTAAAAGGGACATGCCAACTTCACCCACTTTTCTCGAGTTAATAGCGACTAATATACTAATATTATGTGCAGAATTTCAAAAGATTCGAATAAGTAGTATAGAAGTTATTAAAGAATCAATATTTCACTAAATTTTAACCCTTTGTGTGGGAGGTACCAGAAGGAGTAGACCAATATGGCCCATCTTCGAACTCATCCGGAGACAGATCAAAATATTACCACATACCAAATTTGAAGTCAATCGGTTACTCCTTTCGAGAGCTATCGTGCGCACCAGCCAGCAGACACACAGACAGACAGACAGACAGACAGACAGACAGACAGACAGACAGACAGACAGACAGACGGACGGACATTGCTCATTCGACTTAAAATGACCCAAAACGGATTTCCTCCGAACATACTTAGGGTCTTAGATCACTCCTTCGATGTGTTACACTTTTTTCCGTAGCAAATGATATATACCCTCGTCACACTAAAGTGAGGGTATAAATATGTGTTTATATACACATAAAATTATTGTTATTATACTCTCCACCATAGGATGGGGGTAAATTCATTTTGTCACTCCATTTGTAACACCTCTTAAATATTGATCTGAGACCCCATAAAGTATATATAGGGTGATCTAAGTGCTGATACTTTTTTCAATAGCCTTTTTTTGACAGATCACGTGTGAGTCGTGTCATGTTATTTTTGTTAAGTATTGTTTGGCATTTCATCTTGGAAAGATGAAATGCCATCGCCTGAACAACGTTTACAAATTATTCAGTTTTATTATAAAAATAATCGTTCGCCAATTGCGCTAAGTCCATTTTTTTTAAATAAAAATAAAAAATTTCAGTCGACCCACGACCTTGACACCCATGAGCAATATTTTAGCTCTCGTTAAGAGCTATCTTTTTGCCATTGACCGATTCCCGATCCGAAGTACCGGAATCATCGGTCCATATTTCTTCAAAAATGATGCCGGTGAGAACGTAACCGTCAATGGCGACCGTTATCGTGCCATGATAACCGATTATTTGATGCCTGAAATTGAAGCTCGTGATCTCGGCGACATTTGGTTTCAACAAGACGGTGCCACTTCCCACACATCGCATCAATCAATGGATTTATTGAGAGAACACTTCGGTGAGATAATTTCACGTTTTGGGCCGGTCGATTGGCCACCAAGATCGTCTGATATCACACCGTTAGACTTTTAGTTCGCATAAACTTAAAGTCTAAAGTTTATGGGAACAAACCCGCTTCGATTCAGGCCTTGGAGCAAAACATCACGCGTGTCATTCGCCAGTTACCAGTCTAAATGCTCGAACAAGTCATCGAAAATTGGACTCAACGGATGGATCATCTGAGATGTAGCCGCGGCCAACATTTGATAGACATAAAATTCAAAAAATAAATGCCAAAGAATGTTCTTTCAAATGATAATAAACATTCCCCATTCAATTTGAATTTTCTGTGTTTTTTTTCTTTAAAAATTAGCGAACCTCGAAATGGGTCACCCATTATATTCATAATCGTCATAAAATTCGTCCGTCCGTCTGTTGTAATCACGCTACAGTCCGTAGTAATAGAGCTAGGTTGATCAAATTTGGTATAAATATTACTTATAGTTGCAGGTTGCTTGAGATTGCAAATGGGCCATATCGGTCAATGTTTTAATATACCTCCCCTATAGAGGTCGCTCCAAAATACGGTTTTTGAGCAGTTTGTATTCTATTTTGACAAGAATTTATCACAGGAAAAATTTCACATATCGGTTAAAATTTTGTTGTAGTCACCCTATGGAGGTCGCTCCAAAATATATGTATGTATTTAAGCCATAAATATAATATTTTATAAGCGTTTTAAATGAATCTTTGCAGTTTGTATTTAATTAAGACAAGAATTCATCGCAGTAAACATTTTTTAATCAGTTCATATTTTGTTATAGTCCACCTATCGATGTCGCTCACAAAAAGGCTTATTTAAGCCATAAACACCACATTTTCTAAGAAATTTAGCTGAAACTTTGCAGTTTATATTCTATTTTGGCAAGAATTCAACTCTATAAAATGCATACTTATACAAATAAAACTTTATTTTGTTGTGGTCCCCGTGTAGATGTAGCGCTCAAAAAGTCATAAATACCACATTTTTCAGGTGAAGAGTTTGGCTAAAGCATGTCCGGCCTAAAAATTGCAGCGTTCTTTTCTGTTAATAATTTATTTAAACAAAAAGGATCGTTTCATGATTTGCTCCATATTCAAAGATTTTTCTAGTAATAAAATTGAATATGGATTGCATTCAATTTTATTACTAGTGGAGGGTATATAAGATTCGGCATGGCCGAACTTAGCGCTTTTACTTGTTTTTAATGCCCAATTATTCCAAGTCAGCATTTGTTGTCAATCCACCAAGCAATGAATCAATATACAAGATGATACGATTTCAATTATGAAGGGATTTTTGAATATTACGAGTGTACCTTAAACATTTATATATTTCAAGGAGAATATGTTAGGGACAATATACTACAGAAGCGATTTATTTTTAGCATGCATACTACACTAAAAAAAAGCGTACTGAAAATCAAAGAATTTGTCGTAAAGTTTAAGATTTCGGCAATGATTTGGAGCCAAAGACAATCGCTATAAAAATAAGAAGGTTTTATAGTTAATTTAAAGACGTGAGTAGTACTTGTTTTCAGGATGCATTTCATAGAATTAAGAATTTTGGGTAATAAAAATAATTATGATTGGTCTTAAGATAAGCACATTTTAGCTTAAATTTAAGTTTGCCGCGTACTGGTAACTAATTTAAGGCATACATGGAATTAATTATAGTTTTTTAAAAAAATATGTATGGAAAATTAGTTAAATTGTATTTATTATAATGTTACTCTCATTAATGAATTATTTTCTTTGAAATCATTTAATATTCATAAAAAATATGCTTCGTGCAAGTTATAGTGATAACCCATAAGTCCAAAATACTACGTTTTCTCTTTCTAAAGATTGGATTTATTATATTTTATATTGGAAAATACAAAAAATGTATAATACGTATTACGGATAACATTGAACATTTTGCAGTTTAAAACAATATTTTAGTTGTAAAAAGGACAAACCGGCCAACACACTATCGTAATATTGTTATTATTGGTATGTATCGATTTGTAAATCTATAGTGGGATTCGTTTTTCATTTGTTGACCAAGAAGAATTTTCATTGGATCTGACATTAATTTTTAACATGGAATTTGGCTGGAATTTAAATAGAAAATGTATAAAATAATTATTATATAATTAGTTTTACGTATCATATAGTTTGTACGCTCACTTATTTGCTGCAATTTGTAGTTTTCATTCCCCACTGAATCCAAATAAAGTTCATTACACGATCTGAAATAAAATAATCTGAAAAGAAATCAAACGGAATGATTTATATACGAAAAAGTATAAAAATAAATTTTATCACATAACAGTTACAAAATGTTGAAAAATAAGAGATATGTAGAGAATCTTTGACTCGTAATACTTACATTGAAATATTTGGTACAATTGGTCACTCTTCTACGACACAAATACTCATAATAATTAAAAATATGTGTGTGTGTTTTGAAAGTGACACACAGATCCATTCAAAAATTGATTTACTAAAAATTTTAAAAATATATTTATATAATATATTATTAATTATTTGTACTGTGTGTTTTGAAAGTGACGTCAGCGACATTTTTACATTTAAATTGAGTTAAGAATGGACTCGGCATCAGATTAGCCGCATATAATTTTATCAAAGATAATTTTCTCAAAAAAGGCAAACGTAACTTAGACTTTAAAATCTTAAGTTTTGTTAGCAACAAAACTACAACAACGTTTTTTTAAGTACGGTGAATATTTAAAATATTAAAAAAAAAAAACAGTGGATTGTTTTGCAGAACATATGATTTATTATTCAAATATTGTTAATGCACTTTCAAAAAAATTGTATGCACTTTTGATTATTATTCAGCTTAATTAAAATGCAACTTCGTCTTAAAAATATAACTGCAACAAAAATAAAAAAAGGGTTTTCATTTAAAATTGAATTGTATCTACACTTTTTTCATAAACATTAATTTAAATAAAAATTAATGGTATTTTCTTTTGTGCCAAAAAATGGTAAATTGTTTCTGCCTTTCGCCCTAAAACGAGTTTTTGTTTTCGTTTATGAGAAAATATTGTAATGCGAAATTAGCTCTGTAAAACAGAAACTAATGCTGCTTATGACATTCTTAACTCTGCTGTTAGATTAGCAAATATGTATGTACGAATCCTAGATTAAGATACTATATTTTCCATATTACATTTTTCATTCAAAATAAATCTTTAACCCAATAATTTCTATTTATTTTTATTCAAATCATCGCGATAAGAAAGCAGCTTATTTACAAAATATTTTTAAGCAAAAAAGGGTTATTATTTTGATTTCAGTAAAACAAAAATATCCTTTGGACCAAATTATAAGGTAATATATGTATATTACCGTAACTTTATGTTTAACTATAAAATATAACACGAAATCTAAAAAAACATAAATTGTATTTTCGTTTGTTTTTGTATTTCGTTTGTGTATGTATTTATATTAAAATTCGAAAAAGTCAAAAGTTTTAACTCTTTTTTAAATAAAATATATTCGGAAAACTTTTTGAACAATAACATTGTTTGTGTGATTTTACATATTTTATTTGTGAAAGTCAGTTCGCAAATGTATTTCGTTGTAATCTTTTAATATATGCGTTCCAAACTAAGTTTCTTGATTTTCAAATAAAATGTATTTGTTCACAAATACATAATACATACAAATTTTGTTTCCAAGCATATTTTCGTTCCCCTGGGTAATGTATTTCGTTGTAATCTTTTAATATATGCGTTCCAAACTAAGTTTCTTGATTTTCAAATAAAATGTATTTGTTCACAAATACATAATACATACAAATTTTGTTTCCAAGCATATTTTCGTTCCCCTGGGTAGGTGGATGTTTGAATTTATGAATTATTTGTTGTAATTTACAAAAAATAATTACTTTTATCCTTTACCTTCAAATATTTCGCGATCTCAAATTAAAATTGTTCTGAAAAGAAATCAAATAGAATGATTAAAGAAAATACAGATAAATTTCATCATACCACGATAGGTAAACGCTGTAAACTAAGAGAAATATTTCAATCGTTCATATATAATACTTACGTTGAAATATTTGGTAGAATTTGTCACTTTTCTACGACAGAAATACTTCTAAAAGACCCAATCTGAAATTGTTTTACTAAAAAATAAAAAGATAGTTGTATAACATACTATTAATAACAAATTTCTATATTGCCATAATTAATTTTACATTTCTGCTATATGCGCTGTTAGCAGTTATTTTAAGTAAATATATAATTTCCAATTAAAACGTGTTTTGTTAATTTTGTAATTACCAATTTCACTCATCTAAACATTTTCCTATTGCCTCTTCCAGTATTACAAAACCTATTACCCGCATTTTTTAATGTTCGCATAAATCTCTTCACAGGACTTTCTAATAAGATCACTTCAAAAATGTATGTACATCACCATAAATAACATACAGCAAAAATAACTACGATGTACGCACAAAAATTATGATAATTTTCTTTAATTTAAAGGCATACATTTAAAGAAGGGCGTACAAAAAACTAATGATTAGGTAGTCATTAATTCAAATTGAAAAACTTTAGATTAAGAAAAATTTCGTAAAAAACAAGTAAATTTGCATTATTTTAATGAAAATTGTGATTGAATTGATGCCGAGGTCGCATACTTAATTTAACAATGTGTCGTCATTACTATTTTTTTTCAGTGTAGAGTAAATCCGTAGCGGTGTCAAAAGTATGGTAAGTACGGGTTTTCTTAAGCCAAGTACAAAATACCTAAATCAAGTAAAGGTTTTAAGTCCTGAATTCTTAATCTGAGCGCTCTTTGAGCCTGATCAGGCTCGATTTTGAGCCGAAATATTTTTAAAGATATGTCACAATACAATTGCTTGACAGTAAAAGTATAGCTGTAATTATTTGATGTAAAACTCAAACATATAATGAGTAGCATCAACGAAACGAACAAGAAATATTAACAACTTCTGTCATCTCAAATAAAAAAATCACGCCAAGTAATGCATTTACAAACACCGCTTGAACGAGAAACTAATTGGATATCGTTGCGCACAAATGTTTACACATATACCCGTACATCTCATCGATTTATATGCGAGCGTGTTTGATGTTGATTATTTCGTTATTGTGCTCTATAATTGTTCTGCCTCTAAGAGATTAAATTAAGCTTTTTCTTCTTATTTTAATCCATAATAAGCTTAATTTTCCTTTTTAAGAAATGTTTACTTGATTTAAAGTAATTAATACTTACTATAAGCCGTTTTCTACTTGCTTTAAGAAGAACTTAGTACAAACGTTCTTGAAATATTAAGTACGATTTCGGCTTAAAATAAGAATTTTTACTTGAATTTAGTGTGGCATTTTTCTTTCTGTGTATGATGTATTAAATACATGCCAATCATTTCTCGAATTACAATATGTCTAAAATTAAGAATTCAGCGCTTAAATATCCGTACTACGGCTTCTTGATTCAAGTATGGATTACTATTGTTTGCCGTTCTGTGTATTAACATAGTTTAATTCGAGTATTCTGATAATTATTCTCATTCATTTTGATGGCAAGTTAATGTGCTCAAAAGTTGAAAGCATTGTCATTCTCTGTGCCAAGTAACGCCATCAAGAGGCAGAAACATTTCTGATCTAGTTTATCAAAGATTGGCTTATTGGAATATTGTTGAAAAAGTTAAACACTTGTCCGTCAATACCTTGCATCAAATCAGGAGTCGCTGAAATTATATTAAGCAGAGTTTTCGAAAAACATTGTTTTCCACATCTTGTCCAAGTGTTCATATTTTGAACCATTTGTAAAATCAGGCTTAAATGTTGAATCTATCAGAAGTGGCATTACAGATAAAATAGTATGCATGAACATAAGTCAATCTGAGCGAGATAATTGTAATGGGTGATCCATTTCGAGGTTCCCTATTTTTTTAAAGAAAAAAAAAAAAAAAACAGAAAATTCATTGGCATTTATTTTTTGAAGATTATGTCTATCAAATGTTGGCCCCGGCTACGTCTCAGATGATCCATCCGTTGAGTCTAATTTTCGATGACTCGTTCGAGCATTTCGACTGGTAACTGACGAATGACACGCGTAAACATTGTTCAGGCGTAAGTCTTTCCATGATGAAATGCCAAACAACACTTAACAAAAATAACATGTCATCATGACACGACTCACACGTGGTCTGTCAAAAAAGGCTATTAAAAAAGAATCTCTACTTGATCACCCTATATAACGTTTTTTTTAAAGAGTGAGTTGGAAAAACTCAAATGCCGAGTCTATTATAAGAATAAGTTCTGCAAATCTGGTGACACTAGTCGTGTTCGCTGTGTAAACTTAAATGGCTTACGTGACATATGCATTTTTTTGTAAAGATTTATGTACAAGTCTGCACGGGGAAATCGCCATTTTTGATATGTTTGAATAGGAAAAAAAATAAATTTGGAACAGATATTTTTGAACAAACGCATTTTATTTGAAAATCAATAACATTTATTTGGAACGCATATTTTAATATATATTAGAACAAGATATGTTTGCGAAATAATTTTCTCAAATAAAAAAAGTGTTAAAATAAAAATAAAATTATTGTTTAGGTATTTCTCCAAGAATATTTCATTTAAAAAAGATTTTCAAAACTTTGCTGAATTTTTCGACATTCAGTATTATTTTTCCTTAGTTTCGAATTATACCTTAAAAATGGCATATCGTCATCTGAAACGAAAAATTAATCAATTCGATTTTGTCAAATATAATACAAGCGACATTGTTTCAGAGAAAACTAAACATTTCTTGCCACTTGGTTCTACAAACAAAAAAATTTGAATATTATCCATTATAGGCGAAAACAACAAAATTTGAATATAATCCATTATACTAAATGCCAAACTGTCTATTGTTAACTAGTAAATAAATGGCTATTGGTAGGGCTATATTCGCAGAAATTTTGCAATCCTACACGAGGCAAAATCGGCTTTTTTGAAATGTTTGAATCGAAAGAAAATATATTTGGAACTCATATTTTAAAATATTATATATTTCTGTGCAAATTAATTTTATTTGAAAATCAGTAAAATTTAGTTGGAACGCATATGTTAATATATTACAACAAAATATTAGAGCCCGACCGAAGTCGGATTTTAAGGCCGAAGCCATATCCGAACTTCGGCTAAATTTACAACCTTCGGCCGAAGCCGTAGCCGAAGCCGAATTTTTTTATATTTGTTAAAGAATTGTTTACTTTGCACCAAAAAATTGTGTTTTTAATCAGTTTATGTATACTGCTTACTATTTATTTACTTTTTTCTGCATTAAGACCTTGTATACTATTTCCTTAATTTGAATACAGCTGCCCAGCAGCATAAACAACTGCTCTCTAGCACACTTGGGAACAAGTTTTCTTCCACCACTTCCAAATATTTGAAACATCTCGATTTACAGTATTAAAAAATGTTAATGACTCAATGGCTCATTACTATCTATTCGTACTACTTTTACTTTCGTACTTTTGATATGTTTGAATCGAAAGAAAATATATTTGGAACACAAATTTTTAAATGTGATATATTTCTGAGCAAATAAATTTTATTTCAAAATCAAAAAAATATATTTGGAACTCATATATTAATATGTTACAACATATAATACTTGAAAACTAAATTTCTCAAATAAAATATGTATTATGTAGCATTAACTAATTTTTTTAAACAATCATTTCAAATTTCTGAGTATTGCATATATGATTTCAATTATTATTATTTATTATATTTACGACATGAAAAATTTATTACAAAATTAACTTTGAATTACTGAAAAATTTAACACAATTTAGGTATTTTCTGAATACTTAAATGCAAACAAATATTTGTTTCGGGACAAAAAGTCAAAAATAAACACATATTGGGATGTAAACAAAGATTTGTTTAGAACAACATCCAAATATATAATTTCTGTATGTTTCAAATATTATATGTTTAGAGTGTACAAGCGATTTTTTTCAGCGTGTACAAATAAAATTATTGTTATGAATTTCTCCAAATATATTTTACTTCCGTTTTAAGGGACTCATTTTAAATTTCTGAGTTTTCCCAGATTATACGATTTCAATTATGAAGTGTTTTTAAACGTTAAAATTTTCTAAAAATGAACATTGAATTTCTGAAAAACAGGATTAAGGTTCGATATATTCCCGCAGTAATTAAATTCAAATAAATCTTTGTTTCGGAAATAATAGTCCCAATATTAAAAGTAATAGGATGGAAACGAGGATTTGTTTAGAGCAACATCTTTCCCAATATATAATTTTTGTGTGTACTAAATATTATATATTTAGAGTGTACCCTAAACATATGTATATATGTTTCAAGCCGAATGTGTTTGGGACAACATACTACAGAAGCGATTTTTTTTCAACCAAAGTTTTTAAGGTAATTCCACGGCCATTCTTAAATTAAGGCAAATATTTTAAAATTGTGCATATGTATATTTGCAAATAGTACACGTAATTCAATTGTTTATATAGTTTATGTTATGATAAAAATAATGATAATCGGATGGAATCACAGATTTTAATTCTTTACTCGTTCAAATTGGAAGCTGACCGTGGTGTAGAGGTTGTTGTTCGACAATATTGAATTTCGCGATTTGTTTGAAAGTTTTTTTATATTAAAATAAATGCATTTCGCGATTTTTGTTCAAATTATATAAAATATTTTTATGTAATTTGAACATAAAGCTGAGTCCACTCTTCACAGTAGGCATCTTACACTTCGCTTTAGTAGGTGAATTTACACGGGCTTACAAAATACATAACATTTTAATTTTTCTTCCGCTGTTTTCTCTTTTGCAAAAATTTCGAATACAGAATTTTAACCAGCGAAAAAATATTGAGTTTGGCGGTTTTGTTA
>OZ005736.1:293197096-293199596 GCA_963930755.1 Eudasyphora cyanicolor | reverse complement strand
AATTCAATTCAATTCAATTCAATTCAATTCAATTCAATTCAATTCAATTCAATTCATTCAATTCAATTCAATTCAATTCAATTCAATTCAATTCAATTCAATTCAATTCAATTCAATTCAATTCAATTCAATTCAATTCATTCAATTCATTCAATTCAATTCAATTCAATTCAATTCAATTCAATTCAATTCAATTCAATTCAATTCAATTCAATTCAATTCAATTCAATTCATTCAATTCAATTCAATTCAATTCAATTCATTCAATTCAATTCAATTCAATTCAATTCAATTCAATTCAATTCAATTCAATTCAATTCAATTCAATTCAATTCAATTCAATTCAATTCAATTCAATTCAATTCAATTCAATTCAATTCAATTCAATTCAATTCAATTCAATTCCAATTCAATTCAATTCAATTCAATTCAATTCAATTCAATTCAATTCAATTCAATTCAATTCAATTCAATTCAATTCAATTCAATTCATTCAATTCAATTCAATTCAATTCAATTCAATTCAATTCAATTCAATTCAATTCAATTCAATTCAATTCAATTCAATTCAATTCAATTCAATTCAATTCAATTCAATTCAATTCAATTCATCAATTCAATTCAATTCAATTCAATTCAATTCAATTCAATTCATTCAATTCAATTCAATTCAATTCAATTCAATTCAATTCAATTCAATTCAATTCATTCAATTCAATTCAATTCAATTCAATTCAATTCAATTCAATTCAATTCATTCAATTCAATTCAATTCAATTCATTCAATTCAATTCAATTCAATTCAATTCAATTCAATTCAATTCAATTCAATTCAATTCAATTCAATTCAATTCAATTCAATTCAATTCAATTCAATTCAATTCAATTCAATTCAATTCAATTCAATTCAATTCAATTCAATTTCAATTCAATTCAATTCAATTCAATTCAATTCAATTCAATTCAATTCAATTCAATTCAATTCAATTCAATTCAATTCAATTCAATTCAATTCAATTCAATTCAATTCAATCAATTCAATTCAATTCAATTCAATTCAATTCAATTCAATTCAATTCAATTCAATTCAATTCAATTCAATTCAATTCAATTCAATTCAATTCAATTCAATTCAATTCAATTCAATTCAATTCAATTCAATTCAATTCATTCAATTCAATTCAATTCAATTCAATTCAATTTAATTTAATCGAATTTAATCCAATTTAGTCTAATTTAATATAATTTAATATAATTTAATATAATTTAATATAATTTAATCTAATTTAATCTAATTTAATCTAATTTAATCTATTTTAATTTAATTTAACTTAATTTAACTTATCTTAATTTAATTTAATTTAATTTAATTTAATTTAATCTAATTTAATTTAATCTAATTTAATTTAATTGAATTGAATTGAATTGAATTTAATCTAATTTAATTTAATTTAATTTAATTTAATTTAATTTAATTTAATTTAATTTAATTTAATTTAATTTAATTTAATTTAATTTAATTTAATTTAATTTAATTTAATTTAATTTAATTTAATTTAATTTAATTTAATTAATTTAATTTAATTAATTTAATTTAATTTAATTTAATTTAATTTAATTTAATTTAATTTAATTTAATTTAATTTAATTAATTTAATTTAATTTAATTTAATTTAATTTAATTTAATTTAATTTAATTTAATTTAATTTAATTTAATTTAATTTAATTTAATTTAATTTAATTTAATTTAATTTAATTTAATTTAATTTAATTTAATTTAATTTAATTTAATTTAATTTAATTTAATTTAATTTAATTTAATTTAATTTAATTTAATTTAATTTAATTTAATTTAATTTAATTTAATTTAATTTAATTTAATTTAATTTAATTTAATTTAATTTAATTTAATTTAATTTAATTTAATTTAATTTAATTTAATTTAATTTAATTTAATTTAATTTAATTTAATTTAATTTAATTTAATTTAATTTAATTTAATTTAATTTAATTTAATTTAATTTAATTTATTTAATTTAATTTAATTTAATTTAATTTAATTTAATTTAATTTAATTTAATTTAATTTAATTTAATTTAATTTAATTTAATTTAATTTAATTTAATTTAATTTAATTTAATTTAATTTAATTTAATTTAATTTAATTTAATTTAATTTAATTTAATTTAATTTAATTTAATTTAATTTAATTTAATTTAATTTAATTTAATTTAATTTTAATTTAATTTAATTTAATTTAATTTAATTTAATTTAATTTAATTTAATTTAATTTAATTTAATTTAATTTAATTTAATTTAATTTAATTTAATTTAATTTAATTTAATTTAATTTAATTTAATTTAATTTAATTTAATTTAATTTAATTTAATTTTAATTTAATTTAATTTAATTTAATTTAATTTAATTTAATTTAATTTAATTTAATTTAATTTAATTTAATTTAATTTAATTTAATTTAATTTAATTTAATTTAATT